>CM038467.1:6915310-7515310 GCA_021464415.1 Lonicera japonica | reverse complement strand
GGTGATGCATGCAGGTGGAAATTGTAATGGGGCTAGAAGAAGAGTTTGACATTAGTGTGGAAGAGGACAGCTCTCAGAGCATAACCACAGTGCAAGAAGCTGCTGAATTGATTGAGAAACTTGTTGAGAAGAAATCTCAAGCTTAATTAATTACGAAGCCATGCATATATATTGTGACACAATTATTGATGGAGGGAGAAGAGAGAGATGAATTGCATGATTAAGAGTTTTGAATTTATGTGAGGTGTAGGATTATTAATATTTTTTCACCAATTCTATTTGTTGAAATAGCTAGACATATTGGTATCTGCATTTATTGTTGAATTTGTTGCGTTTTGCTTCAAAGTTATTGCAATTTAATATTTAAGCCATGTTTAATAACAAAATAAATAATTATGAGAAAAGAAAATTTTAATTTTTGTGAAAATTTTGAAAATAAGTTGAAGGATATAATTAAATATTCTATTACTTTTGACTTTTTCATGAAAAAACTTTCTTTTAGTAATGAGGAATAAAGTATTTCCACAGAAAGTAAAGAAGGATGATATCTACTCATAATAACGAGTAAGAAATGATGGATGATATTTACTTATAACAACAGGTAAGAAATAGCATCTTATTCCACCGTTCAACTTATTTTTCAACTTTTCACACAAATTAATTATTTTTGTTATAACTCGAACCTGAGTTATAAAAAGCACACACCTATTTCACTGCACTAGCTCCCTAAGTTAAAAATGATGTATAATGAGTAATGATATTTGACACCTTGCAAGTCACTTGCAAAGATTAAAATGCCAATCAAGCACGGGGTAACTTATTATTTTTTTTTATCACTTATATTTCTATCATACATTTATTGTGTGTGTAAAAATAATTAAAAAATAAATAAAAATCATAGTATCGTGGTTAAAGGATTAAAAGGGAGCAGCTTCCAAAGGTTCCCCAACGTGACTGACAACTATAGACATAATGAATAAGGGTGGTGATGTTGGCACCCTCAAAAACACTTGATAACACTCTCACTTTAATTCGGCCATTCGCAACCGAGTAAAGTGTTTATTATTCGGTTGTTGAGGACCGAAGATAGGTCTATATATTCAGTTCTTGACAACCGAGTAAGGCATTTTCAAGTTTTTCCAAATTTTTGCAAGTTTATATTTGGTCATTCACAACCGTGTTAATGACCGAATGAAAAGTGGAAGTGTTTTCAAGAGATTTTGGGGTGCCAACATCACCACCCATGAATAATCTAACCATTCTGTTAAAAACCCACGAATTATTTAAGTAACTGTTACTTTGGGGATTTAACAAGGAGGGGCGAGGATGAGAAGACTCAAAACTTTTGCTATTTATAAATAGTTTTCAAATATGTTTACTACTACACCAAGTAACTAGCTAGATCGATCTAGGTCTAATCGATCTTTGAAGATAATTATTTCAAACTATGTATTATTTTAAATTTAAAATACAAGATTCGATGTTCCTAAGATATAACTTAACCAAAAGAGTAAGGGTGATTCTATTTCCACAATTAATAATAATTTTTTTCACTCTCACGTTTCATTCAATTCTTAAACAGCGAGTAAGAGCTTGTTATTCGGTCTTAAGAGTCAAATATAAATCTAATTATGTCTTAATTAGATGATCCTTAAATACTAAGTTATAAGTTTAAATTCAATTTTAAGAATCGAATAAAGTTCCCTTACTCGATGTTAAAGAACCAAAATGAAAAGTAAAAGTGAAATCATATATTATTGAAATTGAAAATAGAGTCATTCAAAATGTTATACATATATAATATTTGTATAAAATAAACACAATGTGGAACACAGTTGTACATCAAATGCCCACAAAAAATTTCCCTCTCTTCATTCCAGTACCTGCACAAATTCTTTCTTCAAATACTCGTCTATTTTGTTTTCCATTCCCTCCTGATAGAAACTCCATTGAATCTCCAATTCAAAATAAATCCATACAATTGGTTGTATAGGATGAGAAATTGAGGGTCGAGAAACAAATAGATTCAATTATTACGAAAGAAAGAAATCAAGAGATTTGAGAAACTAGTGAGGAATTTTCAGGTTCTTAGAATTCCTATTACCAGATGGGTGGGAAAGATTTCAATTATAAATCACAAATGTTCATCATCCAATTGTTTTTTCTTTTCTACTACTTTATTTTCGTGATTTTTTTTCCGAACGCAAAAAAGGAGAAAAAAAAATTCAATCTCTTCATATGTTTACAATTAAATCTACGAAGGGTCATCAAACTTCAAATTGTTAGTGTCCTGTGAGATTTATTTTGTTTGAAAGATTTGGTTGACTTTTTTTGGACTCGTGGCGGTCCATTTTGTAGAGAAAGAGCGAAGGTTTGCGGACAGAAAAAATTGGAGGGAGTATTTAATCCATTTGGAACTTTAACTATTACACTTTTCTAATGTGGAACTAAAACAATTTTTTGTTTCAAATTAGAACTTGAACTACGAAAAAGTGTCAATTTGGAACTCCCATCAAAGTCCATTCATTAACTTAATGGATGAAGTTCCAAATTGAAACTTCTTGAAAACCTTGGCTTTCCCTCATTTTTCTTCCATCCAAGGGAGTTTGGTTCGAGACTTAAATTAATGATTTTTTTCACGAAAGTTGGTGGAAATATATAGTCTTTGCAATAAGTAGATCAATTTAAAAAAAAAAATCATCAAAAAATTAAAATCGAAAGTTAGTGAAATTCAGACCAGAAGTACACTAAAATGTTATATATTATGTAAAAAGAAATCATTTTTTTTCCCGAAATATCTCAACCTAACTTTGAAGTTATCCCCTTTCAGTAAATAAATAGAAATATCTCAACCTAACTTTGAAGTTATCCCCTTTCAGTAAATAAATAGCATTACGGGGAACTAAATTTACAGATAAAAGTAGATTCACACACATGGGGTGCTAACATAGTGGAAAAATGGGTGGGTTTTCCCACCCCATACTTCGGTTTGAGCCACGGGAACTCCATTTCTCTTCCCCCTCCCCCATTAGCCGACCACCATGTGTATCAAAAAAAATTACATTTAGATTCACAAAAAACTGCGGATTATTGGTGAACACACTTGGAAATTTTTCTATACTTGCATTAAAACATCTTAAACAAGCTAGATTTCATAACGATACAACTATACAAGGCTAAGCCTGTTCAATTCCAAAAAATATGGTTTTATAATTAAAGAAATTTAATAAAATAAATAGTTAGTAGCCTTCGAAATATCAATTTTTTTACATAATATATAACATTTTAGTGCACTTCCGGCCTGAATTTCACTAACTTCCGGTTTGAATTTTTTGATAAAAAAATTTAAATTGATCTAGTCATTGTAAAGACCATCTCTACCAAGTTTCTTGAAAATATTCATTCATTTAAGTCTCGAACTAAACTCCCATAGACGAAGTTAGATGAAAGAAAAATGAGAGAAGGCTAAGGTTTTTAAGAAATTTCAATTTGGAACCTCAACCGTTAAGTTATTTAACGGATCTTGACGAAAGTTCCAAATGGACCCTTCTTCGTAGTTTAAGTTCTAATTTGAAACAAAAAATTATTTAAGTTCTACATTGAAAAAATGCAGTAATTAAGGTTCCAAATGGGTTAAATACTCAAATTGGAGGATAGAAAGTTTGTGTGGCAATTGGAATGTCCAGTTGGACTTCCACGTAAGATTTCGATGTATATTACGTTCAAAGGATTTATACGCTTAATATTATTGTAACCAAAATTATTTTCACGTAGTTGATAAACCTCTATATTATCTATTAGTCTCTCAATAAATATTTTTGTTTATAATTTTTAAACGTTATAAAAAAATCAATTTAAATAGTTAAATGCATTTAATAAAACATGAACAAGAATCACTAGATACCAAACGAAAAACGTTTTTAAAATAAAATTATATGATAACACCCCATTAGTCCTTTAAAAAAATTGCACTTCACCTTAGTGCTAAGGTGAGTTTACCGAAATAATGTAAGGATGGTAAAGTTTGTCGATAAAAATGAAAATATTAAATAATATTAAATTTTGCATTAATATAAGATATAATGAACATAATTTACATCATTCTTGATAAATTTTATTAAAAATTCCGTCTAAATAATACCTTTGAAAATACAAAATAATAATTGTGATAAATACAATTTTAGCAATTATGTGAAATTTCATATAATCTGTTATTATTCATTACTTCTAAATTGTTATTATTCATATTTCAATTTTTTCTACAAATTTATTTTTATCAAATAGGTTCATATAAGTTTTAATTCTCTATACTAAAAATAGAGTTATTTACAAAAGTCACCCTCAAAATTTACCTCTTGTCTCACTTTGGTCCACGAAGTTTCAAACTGCAGAAGTTAGAACATGAACTTTTACCTGCGTCTCACTTTACCCCAAAATTGGATGCACTATTAAAAAAGTAAACATAACTAGGCTTGTGCAAGCCATGTGACATTGTAAAAAGGGCAAAATGGAGAACCAACCTTACAATTCATGTATATGTTTGATTTTGTTGATTTGCTAAGTCTGCCTTCTAACAACTCCAAACACCACCACCATCATTCCCTCAATCAAACACCGACCGGCCGTTAGTTAACCGAAACGAATAGTAAAAGTAACAGGATAATTGGACATTCGACAGTAATCATCCATGAAAGCACCACTTCAACACATCCAAATTCCCTCCCCGGCTGCCGTAGCACGCATGGGATCTCCGATAACCTCCGGAGTAATCAATCCACACAAGAATACAATAAACAATCCCTGAGACTTCGATTACACCAAAGCCTCTGATGCCCTCCCTCTGATCCCCTAAACTTCGATTACACCAAAGCCTCCAATTTCCTAATATGAGAAATTTTGAATTTGTTAAGTGAGATGATTTGCTAATATAATATATTCACCATAGCTTCTGACATAAGAGGTGTAACTTTCGATGGAAAGCACGGGAAAGGAAGAAAAGTTACAGAAGAAGAAGAAGAAGAAGAAGAAGAAGAAGAAGAAGAAGAAGAAGAAGAAGAAGAAGAAGAAGAAGAAGAAGAAGAAGAAAATGATGCATTTAATTACTGTGAGTGTGGATGGATATTTTTGTATATGGGTTTTAAAGTAAGATCTATAGTTTGGTCAACCAAACACGCAAATCTAAAAAAAGGTAAAAACTAATTTTAAAAACACACAACCAAACAGAGGCTTACTATATGAAATCCTTTAATACCCAAAATTAAATGCTTTCGGCAAAAGTGGTTGAGGTTGTCCCAAATCTATTAGCGGTTACGGCGTTATGATCGTGGTTTGAGGGCGAGAGGCAAGTGAGGTGGCGTTGGAGGAAGGGAAGAGTTTGTTGATGTTGTGTGATGGTGGGGGTGAAAGAGTATGGAGGATCTCGCAGTGGTTGAAGGTTATGGGGGGAGAGAGAGAGAGCAAGGTTAGGTTTTCCTATTTTATCCCTAAAAAAAGGTCACGTGGCATGGACAAGCTTGGTTCTGTTTATTTTTTTAACGGCATATCCAATTTTGGGGTAAAGTGAAATATGGGTGAAACTTCATATATTAACTAGGGCTGGCATTTTTTACCGAAAATCAAACCGAAAAAACCGAACCGCTGCATAAAAAATATCAAACCGAACCAAACCGATTTTTAATGGTAACCGAATGTCGGTTACCGAAAATTAAACGATAGAAAACTGTAGGTCGAGTAGAAGGTTCGGTTTTACCGAACCGAATTTTAAAAAAAAAAAGTTCCATTCCTTCACATCACGTAGTCACGTGTTCACAGACTTCACTACTTCAGCTCACAGTTTAACACTTTTTAACACAATCTCTCATCCGCTCTCAGTCTCTCCTCTGCTCCGCTCTCTCCCAACACAACGGCTCCACTAATTGTCAGTCACTCAGCGGCAGTCCAACACGCACCACGATCTCCACATCTCCAACGTAAGATCTAGCCCTAAAATTCGAAATTTCGTTTTTCATGTGAGGTTTATTTTTTTTATTTGGCTACTTTGATTTTGTGCTTGCTCATACTTCTCCACCTTAAGATCTAGCCCTAACTTCATAGTTCATATACATTGAAATTTTATATGTTTTAACCCTAACCCCAAATAGGCTAATATATGATTTAATTAGTTAGCCTTAATTTTGGAGATGATTTATTGTTCTTTAATATATGGTAGTTGCTATTCCTAATTTTAGAGAAAATTTAGATACTTGATAGTTGATGTTTTGATGTTTGGATTTTGATTGTTTTTTGATAACTTAATAATTGATAATTTTAATACTTGATAGTTGATACTTGATACTTGATACATAATTTTAGTTTGTAGTTAAGATACTTGATACTTACTTTTAGTTTATAGTTAAGATACTTAATACTTAATTTTAGTTTGTAGTTAAGAACTTAAGATACTTAATAATTGAATAGTTGATACTTGATACTTGATACTTGATAATTGATTCTTAGATGTTTGAACTTTGAATTTGGAGATGCTAGTTGATACTTGATACTTGATAGTTGATAATTGATAAGTCGATAATTGATACTTTGGTTAATTATTTGGTAGTTGATAACTTGATAGTTGAAGTTGATACTTAATAAGTTAATTTTAGTTTCTAATTAAGTTAAATTTTAGTTTTCTCCTAATTTATTTTTCTTTTTTATTAGTACTGATGTACTATATGTCACACCCCGATTTTTGGACCCCGAATACCCAATTAACACACATGTACTCGCCCGTCCAACTACCAGGGGTGAAACTTAAAAACAACAATTAACTTAAAACTCATTCTCAAAAACTAAAATTTAATCTTAAATCAATATCCTTTATAAATATTTGCGGAATAAACAAAACTTTAATATCCAAACTTTATTTAAAAAGTTCGATTACATAATAAAAACGAAATAGAATTACTTTATTAAAATAGTTGGCCAGAGTATCTAAACCGGTGCCATTCCCAAAGTCCAACAAACTATACACAATTTACAAAAATAAAAGAAAATAAACTTCAAGTAAAACTCCTAGCACGATCAACGAAGCACGTTAATACATGCAAAATTGGGCTACGCTCATAAAGAGAACGTACCCAATAAGCATGGAGACAACTTGGGTCAATAAATAAATACTGGTATGAGTTGATTCTATATCACCTAATATGTCCATGATGCGAACACATAATTCATATGTACATATCTTATACAATTAACTCAAATCTCACTACGTAGCAAGACGAATAGTTCCACACACTTTTCGAGACAAAAAGAGTAGTTTCTCGACAAAGTAATAACAAGTAGTTTCTTACCCCGTACACTTACCAAAACTATTAATAACATACCATTATAATACGGTAGGCCAAGACCTGCAAAAATATTAGTACAACCTACCATCCTGCATTACCAATGTTAAACCTAAATTACTCGATAATAAATAAGAAAAACACAGCAACAAAAATATCCATTTTGTGTTCAAACCATTTAGAATCTCGAAAAACTCAAAGAACGAAAATTATGCAGAATGTTGTTTCCAATAAAATCTCGCAAAAACTCGTTAAATTCTACCATTCAATATTCCATAACAGAGTCCAAGATTGCAAATGCAAATTAACAAGACAATACAAATTGTATATCGTCCAAGCGAAGCATTACATAATTTAAAGCATGTCATCTTGAAAACATTAGACTTGAAACCACTAGACACTTAAGTTAGCATGTGCACCTTAATTACATGCCACCTCGCCATACTCTCCCATGGCCTACACAGATCATCTTACCCTGTGTCTCCCCGTATAACTAGCAGCCACTCTGAACCGGAACCCGCACAGGCATATCGTCTAAAGTTCTGACCTTCTTCGGAAGGCTAGTTATACGTTTGTGCGCTAAAACACTCGCCCTTCTGCGATTAAAATCACATATAATCCACTCGTCTATTCAATAATAGAACGAGTACAACAAACATCACAGGCCACCATCTGGCTTACAGTCAAGATCATAAAATTCCATTGGCTTTCACCAAAGTTTTCTTTTCACAAAAATCATGGAAAATCCACCCAAGTGTTGAATCAAAACCAATATAAAATCATAACAAGGGAGCAGTGGCGTAATTAAGGAATTTTTATATGACTTCTCTAGTCAATTTTAATAAAACCAACTCATAATCGATAAAACTATAATAGTAAAAGAAACTTTATTATCAATCTCAACAAGAATATAGACTTGTCCCAAAAACAAAATCATACTCACACATTTACTAAATATCACGTCCAAAAGCTTAAGACAAGTAATTCCTCCAATTATGTATTGTTCATAGTATTCCAAACTTCAACCAAGTAAACAATTTTACAAACTAAATACAATCATAGCACAAATCCTTTTAGAACCTCATAATCCCAATTTTAAAGGCTCTTGATAAATTTATTTTAAAACATAAGTTACCCTTGCACAAAAAAAAATAGTAAGAACACGAACAACATCTTAAATCGGCACTACCATTAATTTCACAGAAATTCTGAGGATAAAACAATAATATAAACATTCCATAAAAATTACACAACATAGCCAGCCATGTCTAGTTTCATATGCACTTGGATTCAACTAAAAATCATTTGTATTCTAGGAGTTATGAACGTTTTGGTAACAAGTATACAATTTGTCTAGAATCAGATTTTGCAGCGCACTGTTTTTGTAACTTCAATAACTCTCAACATAAAAATCATATTCGATCAATTCCAAAGCCCAGATTCTCCTAACACACGATATTAACTTTCCAAATATTTCCAGAATTTTGCACAAAAGTTTAGTACCCTAACCGAACTCAAAACTACAGATGTTTGACAGCAATCTGAGCAACATTAAGTATTTTAACACTCTGTTTTTGTAAAATTGATATCTCCCAAATTAAAAATTATATTACTCCAATTCCAAAGCCACAATACTTGTAACCCATAATATTAGTCTATGATTTTTTTTGAGATTTTAATAAAGACATATAATTGAGGTTTGTCATTAAGAAACTTATAATCAATTGAATAAAAATACAATAAACTACTTTCTCAAAAATTTGGTCAAAAGAAAATCAAAACAATATATACGAATAGAAATCACAAGAAGAGGGTGAGAATCACACTTAAATTGATCAACCAAAAGAAATCTAAAAGAGCCGCCAATATAAATTGACTCAGAACAAATAGGTTATATATATATATATATGCATGTATCGAAATCCACATAATAAAGGTGAGAAACACTCAATCGATAATCAAAAGGGGAAGAACTAAAAGTATCCTGCGTTTACTCGGGCTCTCTCTTGCGTCTCTTCTTCTCTACAAACGGCCGTACTATGACACGTAGTTTTCTCCTCTCCCCTGAAACCCTATATGTGCTAATAACCTACTTATATTCATACTAGGGTTTTCTCATCTCAATTAGGCCAATTAAAATAAGTCTTATAAAAAATAAAAGAATACATATAAATTAACCTATTAAATTAACCCAGTGGCCCATCTAATTATAATTACTCAAGACCTCAAATAAATTTTCTTTTTCTCTAATTCCCGCATGTCAAACTCACAGCATGGTTAAGTCAACTTTCAAAAATCATAACTAATTCATTAAAAGTCTAAATGTAGTGAAATTTGTGCTCAAACTGAAGCTCATCAAGTCTAATTTAAAACAAAATTGGTTTCACACAAAAATTCTCAACATAATAAAAGATATGAATTTTCAAAGGAGAACATATCAAAACTTTAGGTTTCAAAACTAATCATATATACTTTAAATTATAATTTATAACACACTATAATAAATTGGCCATACAATAAATGCACCATAAGACAAATAAGAGAACACATATTAATTTACAATATATGCATATATTAATTTGGAGTAAATAAGTATTTTAGAAAATTTGGGTCGTTACATTATACACAGCTTAAAGGAATCTCGTCCTGAGATTCAGTGATAGAAAGTGTTATCCCAAAACTCAACATAAGAATATAATTTCATAAAATAATATTAAAATGTTAACTTATAAAAAATAAAAATTTGAAAACCTACAACATTTCATTTCCTTTTTAAGAAACTTAAATTAATTACGAATATAAAGTTCAATTATGTTCAATCTTATATAAATAAGCTTCCATAATAAATTTTTAAAACATTTATTTTATATCA
This sequence comes from Lonicera japonica, assembly GCA_021464415.1. NCBI lineage: Eukaryota > Viridiplantae > Streptophyta > Magnoliopsida > Dipsacales > Caprifoliaceae > Lonicera > Lonicera japonica. The sequence continues at coordinate 7,505,113 of CM038467.1, read as the reverse complement.
CAAGCATGATTCAAAAATTAAGGATGCCACACTATACTAGACTACTGGAGTACTACTTAAGTACTTAAATGGTTATGGTTGTTTTTTCTTTCCTTTTTTTTTGTTTATAATCTTTTGTGAGCTTTAAGCCTTCAACTAGTAATCCACAATCTATGAATCTAGTATGGATAGTAATCTAATATGTATAAATGTATAATACTAGTAATGTAATATTGTAATCTACTAATCTAGTATTATATAATTGCAATCTCAATATTTTGCTTTCATTGCTTGCGTGTAAATTAAATTTATATAACTATATATATACACACAGTTTCTAACACTTATTTTCTTTTTCTAAGATGGATAGCCAATCCACTAGTAATAGTGGATTCGATACATACACGTCACCGAGTGTAAGTTTGGGTAACCAACTTGAAAGCCCTCCACTTCAAGATCAACCTCAATCACAAGATAACCAAACTCAATACGCCAGAGATGAAGGGAAAATGTCTACTATTTGTGGGAATAAAAGGAAAAAGGGTTTAGAGAGGAGTTGATAAAAACTAAGGTATAAGGGAACTACCGGGCTTCTCAATCATTTGCATAGGTGTGAAGGTTCTCCTCTTCGTGTGGGAGTTGATAAAAACCAACCGATGTTAACTCAATCGAGTATGGGAGGCTTAGGATTTAGTTTTGACCAAACTAGACTTGACTTTAAGCGTGTGAAGTGGATTATCAAAGCGGAGATGCCTTTTAGGGTGTTTGACCATCTCAATTTTAAAGATTTTATTCACGATCTTCAACCAATGTATATAATTCCTAATAGGAAGAAGGTTACTAATGAGGTATGGAATATGTTCTGTGAGGAGAATGCAAAAATTAAAAGCATAATTGGTGATGTGGGGGTGGGTGTAATTACTGATACTTGGACCTCTATCTAAAACATCAATTACATGGTGGTGACGGTCCATTTTATAGATTCGGAGTTTAAGTTGTATAAGGGTGATGATATAGGGAGGTGTCTTAAAGAGAAGTTGAATGAGTGGGGTGTAAGTAACATGTTTAGTATTACTGTGGATAATGCTAGTTCCAATGATGTAGCGGTGGAGTATTTGAAGAAGCAGTTTCGAAAGCATGATAATCTTTTGCTTGATGGGTATCACCTACTTATGAGGTGTACTTATCACATAATTAATTTGATTGTGAAAGATGGGATGAAGGAGCTTGTAGAGTCCATTAAGGGTATCTGGAATTGTGTAAAGTTCATTAACTCTTCTAGTGCTAGATTGGATAAATTTAAAAAGTGTGCAATATTAGAGAAGAATGATAAGAAGGCAATTGTCCCAAATGGATGTGGTGACAAGGTGGAATGCGACATACACTATGCTCCATAGTGCGTATAAATTCAAAGATGTATTTATAAGGTTAGCGGATGATTATGCACAATTTGTTGCATACTTTTGTGAGGAAGTTGTTAGAAAAGTCGATGGGAATAAAGTACATGCCAAAAAAGTGGGTCCTCCGAATGACATTGATTGGGAGAAAGCGATGGGCTTTACTCATTTCTTAAAAAAGTTCTACGATGCAACCATCAAACTTAGTGCAATTAAGACTCCTACATCATATCTAGTTTTGAAAATTTTAATAAACTTGAAATTGGAAATTGATGATAAAATTAGAGATCATAATAATCCTATTTTGCAAAATGTGGCTACTTCGATGAAGCGCAAGTTTGATAAGTATTGGGGTTCTTTTGAATATGTCAACCTTATAATGTTTGTAGCTCAAGCTCTTAACCCGATGTATAAATTTCAAATGATTGAATTACATTTGGAAGACCTTGGCTACCCTCCCAACTGAGTTGAAGATGTTGAAAGATCACACTTGAATCTTATGTATGAAGCTTATAAGGGGACTAATGTTGAAAGATCATATGTGGAGGTACGTGTGGAAGAAGATGATGATCAAATGGATGATGTGGAAGCAAGGGTCGAAAAGAGGCTTAATAGACAAATAATGGAGGCTAAACTTAAGAAAATAGACAAGTATTTTAATGATGCATACGAAAGTACAAGGAATGATGATTTCGATTTATTAGATTGGTGGAGGGTCAATAGTGGGCATTATCCTACTCTTGCTAAGGATGTATTTGATATTCCTAGTTCAACCGTTGCTAGTGAGAATGATTTTAGCCTCGGGGGGAGAATTGTGAATCCATTTAGAGCTTCTTTGACACCTAGAATGGTCGAGGCTTTAGTTTGCACGAATGATTGGCTTAAAGGTGACGAATTTCAATTTTATAAGGAGCTTACGGAAGACGAAATTGAGTTTTTCAAAGAACTTGAAGAATTGAAAAAAAGTAAGTGACTACCTTTATTCTTTAGTAAATACTAATGTTTATTTATTTAGTTTTTGGATTTTTGGTGATTATAAATTTATAATAACTTTATGAATATATAATTTTTAGGTTTGCCAAATATAGTAGAAATGTCAGAACCACCACCTCCTCAAGCTAAAATGCCCCATCCTCCGGTTCAAGAACTCCCACTTCGACCACCTTCAAGAGGGGGTAGTTTTATGGGAAGGGCTCGGGGTAGATCAAACTGTGGACGTAGTACTAGCCCATCTTCTACATTGTCATCATAAAGGTGCTCTCTCGTTGGTCCTTTATAATTTATATTATATTTTGGCCTTTTAGATATTAAGCAATATTTTTTTTCACTTTTCATTTTCAAATGCAGAACATGCTATGAGGTTAGCTTTGAATGAGCAAGATAATGAATAGGAAAACTAAATAAACAAGCTCTGGCCACTATCTTTTGATTATATTCTATTTGTGGTTTAAGAATGCATATATAGCTATAGACTTATAAACAATTTGGTAATTTGGTAGTTTGGTACTTTGGGAGTTTGCTTTGGTATTTTGTTTTGAATCTTGAACCTTTCAATATTTATGGTCTTATGGTAGTTTAGTTCTTTGATAATTCATACTTTGATAGTGTTTATTGATTTCGGTGCTTGTTAGTTACTTAGTTTAGCACTTTAGTTGGTAGTAAATTTATTTTGGTGTTAGTTTGTTTAGTTGTGGCTGTTTGTACTTTGTTAGTTTAGTGCTTGTGTCATGTGTGTTTAATGTGTATAACTGCTTTGTGGGCTGGCAGCAGTGTTTGTATAAGTGTATAACTGCTGTGTGTGCTGGGTCTACTACTGTGTCTGCTGTTGTGTGCTGCTGTCTGCTGCTGTGTGCTGTGTGTGGGTTGGCAGCAGTCTGCCAGTCTCTGTTTAATTGCTTTGTGCCTTTGTATGTGCGTGAGTGTGTCAATGTGTGTATAAATATAAAATGTGTGTGGCTCGGTGACTGTGTATAAGTGTATAACTGCTGCCAGGCAACAGTGTGTGAATGCAGAATTTGCTTAGTTGCCAAAAATTAAGAAATGCAGGATTTTCGGTAGTACCGAAATTGTATTTATACCAAACTGAAATTTCGGTTACTGCAACATCGGTTACCGACTTTAATTCGATACGGGGTCGGTTATGGATTTTGCATTATCAAAATATTTGGTTCGGTTCAGTTATCGAACCGAACCTAGTATTAACTTCTGTACTTTAGAACTTCGTGGACCAAAGTGAGACAATAAGTAAACTTTAAAGGTGACTTTTGTAAATAACTCCTGAAAATATTAAAAGATAATTTTGTTGTGTGTAAATATATATATATATATATATATCATACAAATAAAGTTTTTGAGTGTGCTGAATATAAAAATTATATCTAAGAACAATTGGTTGAACAAAAAAAATATCCTTAAAGAATAATTTCGTAGTAAACACTCCAAAATAAAAAACAAATATAATTATCATTTCAGGACATAGCAACCAAAACTACACACAATTAAAAGCTATTTTGATAATCTTAAACAAATACAAATAGGCTAATTAAATCTGATGTGCTTAAAAAGATATATATGTACATGAACAAAACCATATAATCATAAAGCCATACAAGATCTGAAAAATTAAAATCAGGCACACTACAAAAAGAAAGATAAAAAGAGTTATCATTTAAAGAAAAAAATAAAAAATAAAATCCTACCAAGTATAAAAGTCTGCTTGCACCTTGTAGTTAGTTGACTTTACCCCTCTTTATTTTTCGAGTTTGCTTTTTAAGATAACTACTTTGTAGTTGTGTTGGTATTTTGTGCTATTCTTTAAGTTAAGTTCGGCTTACTTTTAAACTTTAATAAAATAAAAAGATTGATTTTATAGATACATTTAAAAAGGTATTTTTAAATACACCCACATAATTCTTCTTCTCATCCCACAAAAAGTCAAAAGTTAAGTTAATTTTAACTTAAAAAATAGCGTAAAACCCTTCCTTCTCACTCCGATTTTTGTACTTTGGAAAAATTACCACTAATTTGTCCTCTCATCTACTTAAATTTTAAAAAATTAAAAAACTTCATTTTTTCCAACAAATAACCATATATTGTTTTTACTTAATTACTTATATCTCATAAATGTAAGTTTATAATAATTTTTCTCATAATTTTATATAGAGTGCTAGACTTTTATTTTCTCTTAAACCTGCATGATAATGTTTTTAATTATACTTTTCTTAATTTATTCAATCTTTTTTATTTGTGCATACATGCAGAGCTCAATAAAATTCATATTAAGTTATCCAATGTCAAAGTTAAAGAAATGTAATGTTAACATGTGATTAATATGTCATAAATAAAAAAATATATGTATTGTATGTTGTGCTTTTATGATTTCAAATATTTAAATTCTCAAAATTACTCGGAAAAAAATATTGAAAAAAGAAATAGTTAGGTTGGAAAAATCTCTATCCATTTAGTATTTTACAAGGAAATCATTTGTTTTTAGTTTCCAATAAAATAAATATTATAAAAATCGAAGGTAACAAAATATTTGAATAAATGATTTATTTTTATGAAAATTGTTTTATTTTTCCCCTTTTAACGAAAGATAACATACTTTAAAAGAAAGAATGAAGTAGTTTTAAGTCGTTAGAATGAAGAATTTGTGATGAATTTATATGTAGATCTCTCCATGTTATAGTTTTCATTATCTATATTTATAACAATATAACTAAAGTTTACAAGTACTACTGTCTCTTATATGGCTTTTAATCTACCAAGTAATTGGTATAAATTATAATACTAATTTAAAATTTAGATAGCGTATATTATTATTATATTTATATTTTTAGTATTTCTCAAGTGCTAGAAAACAATTTGAGAAAAGTGAGAAAAATAGATAAATTAAAGTATGTAAAGACACTTAAAGTGATTCAATACTTCATGACACATAACTTTTTACACGAAATTCTAAATCATGCGATTCTTGAACCTAATTTGAAGAGAATTTTGAGAGTTACAACTTTGTAGTTTAAAACTTTTTCAAGTTCAGCCATCTCATGGTCTGAAATTGTGACACAAAATGCAGTAGTAAAATTTTGTGAAAATTCATTATACTAAACCCAAGTCCATCTCATCTAATAAAGCCCACTCCCCAGCCAGCATGAAGCATCTGCACCAGCAAGCCCAATAACCACAAAAAAAATAAGCCCAAGTCATGTAGTTAGATCCTAAAGCCATTTAATAAGTTGAGCCCTAGTATCATAAATCAATTATTTAGGTGGGCGCTATTTATACACCACATCTTACTTAGTAACACTCCAATAAAAAAAAGAAGATAAAGAAATTTATTTGCGCACCACCGATTCATCTTTTTACCCAATCGTTATTACCTAATGGTTACAATTAACCAAGATAATTATATATAATTAACTTATAATGATATTTTAACATTCAAATGGCAATAAATGTCCATACTATCACTATACACACGTTGAAATACTCGCGAGATATCACATTCAAACTCACTCCCCATCATCTTCTTCTTCTTGATCCAAAGTTGCAAGAACCGCCATTGATTGAACTGGAGCAAGTTGGACATTAAACGAGTTACCACATCCGTAACTCGCTCCTCATTGAGTTTTAATAAATGCTTTTTTCGCCCAACATTAGGCGACAATAAACAAATTTTTTTAGTTAGGAAATGATACATCAAGCAAGTGAGTTCCATAAATTTGCTCAACATTAAGTGAGTGATATACAAATAGCTTGCTATACATCTGGCAATAGTGCACAACTTGCCCTTTTATCAACAAACCAGTACCACTAAAAAGATGGACATGGGCTGAGTAAAAGTGAATATATATATATATATATAAAAAAAATATTAACCAATCCTCGGCCATCACGCAGTGTTTCATTAATCATCAACCACTAATGTTTTAGCGAGTCAAAAAGTATCAATAAAGGTTTAATAATGAAATGTCACGAAACCCTAAACATAAATAATCCGTTATGTACCCGCATATTAGGTGATGATGATCAAGACGACTACAAGAAAAAGGCAAAAAGGATGAATGACGACTAAAGACGGAAGATGACAAAATATTATGAAAGAGAAGACGTTTGTTTGGCGAAGTGAGGGAATGGGGTTTGTGTTTGTAAGTAAAGGAAGTGAACAACTTTTTTATTTTATTTTAAGGTTTTCAATATTTATTAAATCATTAATTAATTAGTATGTATTATTGTGTTTAATGATTTAGAGCGGTGGAAGTGGTCTTTGGAACTGTTGTAAGAAAAAAATGAGACTGGGTGGAGTGTTTGTAAGAAGTGGTATAAAATCAAGTAAAAATTGGAGTGTGAATAGTAGCGGCCATTATTTAAGGGGCAAGCCGTGCATAATGAAAGAGCAATTCGGCATAGCCTTGGCCTAATATTTTATCTCTCGTTCTTTTCGTTTTCTTTTTCCTTGGTTATGGAGTCTTGAAGACTTTAGAATTATTTTATTCAATTAAATTAATGTCAAGTAAGTTTATTTTAATTTATTATTTTCTTGTTATTTAATTTTATTCACGTTAGCATAAATTTGTGCTAGGGATATGATGAGTATATTTAATTGATTTTACTGCACGTGTTCATGCCAATTGACTCTACCAATTTAATACTTTAATGTTAAATACAATCTTTATATTGGATGCCTATTTGAATTTATAAAAAAGAAAATTGAATTCTCATTATTTTTTATTGGATTCACCTTATAATTTGTGAAAGCGGATATAGGGTATGTTTTGACAGATATAGTGAATGTTTTGACCTTATACACAAGTTTTGCTGTTGAATAATTATAATTGGATTTTATAAACTATTAAACTTGATTGATTTCATCTTCCGCAAATAATAGAGTCGAGAGATTAAATAATTGCGAGATAAAAGTAGAGTTGATGCTCATGAATACTTAGGAAAATGATATTAAATATATGATTCTGAAACGCTAGTCAATTAATTCATTAATTTTGTTATCTTACTTAATAGTATTTAATTTAGTTCCATTACTTTAGTTTACTTGCTTTGCTTTGTTTTATTTAATTTGCTTTATTTAATTTGTTTGATTTTCATAACATTTCTTAGTTAGATTAGGAATTTAGTGAAAAATTAACAAGATAATTATAAATATAATATTTGAGTCTTTGTGGGTTAGACCTCACTCTTGCCTAAGTTATACTAGTATCCGATTTGTGCACTTGCAAGTATATAAAACATTCACAACATAAGCTGAGTGTTAAATTAATTCATGCACACAACAAATACAACCATAAAACTTTTAAATTTTAAGGTATATAGAACACCATTTTTTTTAAACTCCTTTATTATTCCCGTACCATCTCGATACAGTGAAATAAATAAGATTAAGTAATGGAATAAATAATGTATTACTGATATAAATTTTGAGCACACTATGTAGCATAGTTAAAAGAGTTTTGAACAACTGAAACATAAGTTTGATGTTCATGCTGGGAAAACTAAAATAGACCGGATTGAATAGGTTTTTTTTGATCTTTTAATAGCACTTTTAATAATATTTTAACCTTATCAAAGTTTTGATCTAACAAGTTAAACTCAATGCCATGTTGATTATTAGGTCCTAAATATATGGATTTTATTAAAATTTGAATTCTTATTGTGTGTATAAAATATATCTAATTAGCCTTATTTTTAATCTTTTAATGACATTTTTAATCTTATTGCAGTTATGGTTTAACAAATTGAACTCAAGACCATCTCGATTAGTAGATTTTAATTATATAAATTTTATTAAAATATGAATTGTCATTGTGCGTATAAAAGATATCCAAGGCTATACAAATGTACACCATAGCATATATATTTATATCCATTAAATTATATTTTTATACTTTTTGAGAATATTTTTTTTTCTATCAAACTTGATATTTACTGATTTAGATTAATAGGTTTCAAATATGTTAAATTTTGAATTTAAATTTATGATATTATAAAGTTTAATTAAAAAATTGATGAACAAGTAAAAATGTATGGTAGATAGAGAAAGTGAATGTGTATATTTTGTGTGTTAGTGGAACTTTTGATGATTTGACATCTCGATATGAATATAAATTTGATCCAATGGCTTATATATATTAACACCACATAGAATCATTTTTAACATTTTGATTAGTTTACTTATTTTTGGTCAAAAATGGTGTTTATAATATAAATGGTATGTGTAGTTTTAGTTTAACATATATTGCTTTATTTTTATGTGCTTTGATGTTAGTTCAATTATAAGAGTACGAATCAATTTAGTCGGGGTTTGTGCGGAGTAAAATTTACTTATTATTATTGAGTGTTGCAGTGGTCTTTTAATATTTTTGGTGTAGTGAATTATAATTTTTATTTATTTATTTCATAAAAATAAAATTTATATACAAATTTAAAATATGAATAATAGCTATTTAAGAACAATTAACAATAATAAATTATATGAAATATAAATGCTAAATTATTAATTAGTGTTGATGCAAATTATTAATCCAATTTGTCCCGCCAATCACGAGCTGACGCATGGCCGTCTACGTCGGCAATCAGGCCTGTCCCAGCAAGAGGAACTCGGAGGAGGCCAGTTGGGTCGTTGTAAGAAGGATAGAGCCTATCACAAATTGGACACCTGCTCGAGAGTTAATTACATATAACGAATTACGGAGCTCTTTCGTTGAGCTCTGGAGCTCCCTCTCGCCTAAACCACTATGCTAGAGTGGTTGGCAGAAATATAGGCGACTGCTACTTGCTCTGTAGAGCGCATAGAATTCCCTTCACCTTCATTAAATGCACACCAATTGCATTTAATGCACCAAAATTTATGAAAAAGTAAGATCAGAGTTGGTGATGACAAAAGTATGACCCGAGACCTACTCTAAGAGCTCTGGTTGCACGTTTTCTCCCAGTCATATATATAAGAAGCATTTACTTATTTAAAAGACATAAAAAATAACTGAACAACAACAACAGGACAAACCTGAGAAAATGGATAATTCAGCATTCAATAGTAATAAGTCAAGAGAGAAATAGAAGCTCAGAGTACTCAATAGAGCTCCTAGAATCGAGAAGCAATAACTCGTGTAGCTTGAGCACACTCTTATTATAATATTGTAATGATAAAATAGTTATAGAGACTTTTGTGAATTTGTAATACTTGTTTGTTCATCATCAATATAAGGTCAATTGAGCCCCTAGCTCTATTCCACATAGGAGGACTAACTCGTATCTTTATACGATACCAACCTTCTTTATACATTATTAACTCTGTTGGTTTGTCGCATTTAATATATCAATTATTTGATTGTATGGTCTAAAATACTCTTTCAGTTTTTAGCACCAATAAGTACTATAACTTAGAGAAAATTGGTTCTAAGTACCTCATCCATAATTATATTCAAGTTAAGGACACCTTGTTATTATAAACTATATAAAGGACTTCCTCCATAATTTGTTTAACCACAAGGACAATTTTCAAATATTTGTTCAATAAAATGATACGCCAATTTTTTTGAATGGTCAATTATACTCTTACTATAATTTTTTATTTTTTTATTACATTGGTGGTCGTTAAGCCTCATCAACTACTTATGCTACTACAACCCATTGGAGCTTTGAAGTGATCGGAGCTCCAGCGACCATTGTCGTACCTTTAACAAGTACACGAGTGCTCCGACAAGAAATTTTATATGGTGCAAAAACAATTTTGCTCTCAAATTTACATCCTTTAATTGTTTGCAAACTTAGTGCAAAAATGAATTTGTACAAAAATTTATATCTTAATTTGTCTACAAATTGGTGCAAAAATATATTTGTATTAAAATTTATAACGTTATTTGTTTACGGATTTAGTACAAAAATAGTTTTGTACAAAAAATATATCATGAGTTGCTTGAGAATTTAGTGCAAAAATATTTGCACAACAATATATATCATTAGTTAATTGCGGATTTAGTGAAAAAAAGTTGCACTAAAAATATATCATGAGTTACTTGAAGATTTACTGCAAAAGCAGTTTCGCATTAAAATATATATCATTTTTTGCTTGCGAATTTAGCGTAAAAACAAATTTGTAGTAGTTATACTAGAGCTTCGGTGAGGTTATAATACTTCGGTAATAATTACAAAAACTCCGGAGGGGGATAGTAGTGGTGGTGGTGGTGGCCATGGTGACTAATTTATTTTTAGGAAAAACTAAAAGAAATTGATAAAAGATATTTTAAGTAAAGACAAATAAGTGTCCTTATTTTAGAATAAAAATCTAAGGTGTTCTTCCCTTGAATATAATTATGGAGAAAGTCTTTTTAATTAATTGCCTCTACAACTTATACATAATTTTTAATGAAATTTATTAAGAATGATAAATTTTATTTATTATGTATTATTTTACTACAAAAATTAATATTATTTAATAATTTTACTTTTAGCAACGAAACTTTTTCGTTCATGCATTATTTCAGTAAATTTACTCACATGGGTGAATTACAAGTTTTTCAGAAAATTAGTAGAGTTAAATGACAAATTTTATAAGTGTATTTAAGAACGCTCATTTAAAAACATCTCGTATAAAACACATTCAGTTGATAAGAATTTTTTCCTTCGAAATAGAAAAAACTAGTTTTCTAACCCGTGCGATGAACGGGTGCGGGTGCATTTATAAATTTATATATTTTCTTTCTATTTTTTAATTACATTTTCTTTTTGTTAAATGGATTGTAAGTTAGAGATATATAACTATTCTTTTTAATTATAGGAGTTCCATATAAACAACGGAAAAGGGTTGAAGGACCGTTACTAAACAATAACATTAGAAATTTAGCGTATTAAATGAGAACACGTGTATAATTTTGGTGAGAGAACTAAGGAGTGCAAGACTCATGTAAAATAAATAAAATATTAAAGCATTGTTAAAATTAATGCAATAAACTGCTTAAAAAAATAAAGATTTAATGCAATAAATGTAAATACACAGGTAGCTAAAAAGGGATTTCTTCTCACTCCTCCCATTTTATATATATACTCCTAATTTTATAACCCGTGCGATGAACGGACGCTTTTATAAATTTATACATTTTCTTTTTACTTTTTAATTACATTTTCTTTTTGTTAGATGGATTATAAGTTAGGGATATATAACCGTTCTTTTTAATTGTAGGAGTTTCATATAAATAACATAAATAAATTGAAGGACTATTACTAAACAATAACATTAAAAAATTAGTGCATTAAATAAGAACACGTATATGATTTTGGTGAGAGAACTAAGGAATGCAAGACTCATGCAAAGAAAGAAAATATTAAAGCATTGTTAAAATTAATGCAATAAATTGCTTAAAAAAATAAAAATTTAATGCGATAAATGCAAATACATGTGGTAGCTGAAAAGGGATTTCTTCGCACTCCTCCCATTTTATATATATATACCGCTAGTTTTTTAACCTGTACGATGAACGGGTGCATTTATAAATTTATATATATATATATATATATTTTCTTTTTACTTTTTAATTACATTTTATTTTTGTTAGATGGATTTTAAGTTAGAGATATATAATTGTTTTTTTCAATTGTAGGAGTTTTATAAAAATAACGGAAATGGATTGAACGACTGTTACTAAATAATAATATTAAAAATTTAGTGTATTAAACGAGGATACATGTAAAATTTTGGTCAGAGGACTAAAGAGCGCAAGATTCATGTAAAAGAAAAAAGAATATTAAAATCTTGTTAAAATTAATGCAATAAATTACTCAAAAAAATTAAATTTAATACATTAAATATAAATACAAGTAACATTGTGACAACTAAAGAGGGACTCGCTCCTCCCATTTTATATATGGTATTAGGTAGCGTTTAGTAAAAATACTGAAAACTAAAATCTGAAAACTGAAAGCTAAAAGCTAAAAGCTAAAAACTAAAAAAGCTGTTTGTTTGGTTTTGAAAATTGTATCTGAATTTTTTTTTTTGAATATAATACTTCTGAAAACTGAATTTTTTTAGTATGACAATTTTGTCCTTTTATTTTGATCCCTCATCTCCTGTAGTGTCACAACTCAATCTACCACCCATTCCCCGTCCATTTTGCCTAGCTCCCCCTTCTATCCCTCCATTTCACCTCTCTCCCCATGAAATCCCCCTTTGTATGTTACCTATATGTGTGTATATATATATTTATTTCAGATATGAATGCGGAAGATGACAAGCATATTGTGTATGCATATAAATATATGTATTATGGGATTTTTCTAGACGAGGGGTTAGACATAGAAAAGCAGGGGTGGGGAGTTGGGTGGAGTTAGAGTTGGTGGATGGGGGTTGGGAAGGGATGAGAGAATGGTGATTGCGATTGTGAGTATTAAAAAGAGAGTGTGTATATAATTTTCTTAAAAGAAATAGGGTAAAATGGATATTTTATATCTTTTAAAATTAAGTTTAAGATTTAAGTGGTAAAATTACCGCTTAAAATTTTGAATGAAAATTTTAAGTGGTAAAAATTAGGTGGCCACTTAATTTTTTAGGTTATTGAACAATTTTTTATACCATTTAAATATAAAAATTTTAAAATTTTAAATTTAAGTAGTAAATTAAGTGCAAGTGAATAATACCTTAGATACTCGACTATCGATTAATTCAGTAATTAAGAAAAAAACGAAATAAAAAAAAAAAAAAAAAAAAGTAAAGAAGAGGAAGTGTAGAACGAAATATTGTCGTCCTCAATTGACGTTTCCAGCAGCAGCACGCCTTTCACTCGAAATCACCTTTTTGCTTTGCTAGGGGACCCGGACTCAGACTCGGATCCCATATTTTAACGACCTTATTTTCATACTCCCACACTCCCACCCCCGATTTTCTCTCCCCCGCCAACTCCGTATTCCTCCGTCAAACATCTTCGATCCAATACAAATTAATCCTTCAAAATATCTTTTCAATTCGTCTCCTATCCCAATTCAATCTCTCATCACCCCGATCTCCCCGCTATTTTTCTCAACAAATTTATCTTTTTTGTTTTCTCGAGAATCTAGCTCCCCGGAAAATCTACTTTTCTAATAATAGAAATATATATATATATATATAATATTTTAGATTAGATTTTATGGATCGGAGGAGAACAGAGAGTCCGGTGTACGCTAGGCAGTGGAGTGGTGGTTCAAGCAGCACGGGCTCGTCTTCTCCGGCGAGGTCGCCGGCGCATCCTCACTCGAGGCTGCCGCCAGCTGCCGGAATGTCTACTATAAAGAGGACTCAAAATTTTGCAGCTAAAGCTGCTGCACAGCGTTTGGCACAGGTTATGGCTTCACAGACTACGGATGATGATGAGGAAGACGATGATCTAGGGTTTCGGTTCGGTGCTCCGCCTAATAGTAACAATAACAATGGTTTGCCTGCTATTTCGTTTGCCAAGCCTAATAGATCTCCGTCTCCTGCGGTAATTATCACATCACAACTCTTGTGTTGTATTAGCTTGATTGATTCTGTATCTTGTTTTGATTGAAGTAGTTTAGGTTTAGATGATATTGATTTGTTTTAACGTGTGGTGCAAAGTTTTAGTATTTTCATGACATATTTGAATCTCTTTGTCCACCTGCTATTTACGATTTGAAATTTTGTCGTGACTTTTTTGTTGTTATTTGTTAAATTGTCCTTTGGAATTGACGGTGAATAACTTTGTTGGATACAGTGACTTTGTTTCAGGATATGATTTTGACAGGATGATTTCTAATCTGAGATAATAATATCATCAGCACTAGTGTAGTAGATTTACCATTGCTAAAATAAAGTTTAGTTCCTTTTTTGTTACTTTGCTGGGAGTGCTGGATTCATAATTTTGCAGTTCTTGCTTGTAGCGCAGTTGCATTTATGGCAGCGCTAGTGGTGAGGGTTGTGGACTGAGATGCATGGAGGTGGTGGGAAGTTTGCAGGACTTCTTAATTTTTTGATATTTGAAGTTCATTATTTGTATTTTTGAATGGAAGTAGTGGGAAGTTTGCAATGCGTAGTTACTCCAGTAGGGGTTATGGGTACAGCCGTACTGCTACATGATGCATTGTTTCAGTTGGTAGGCACTATGGTGGTGCAGACTTTCTTGACTAATTGGATTATGGAAGACCATTGCTTTGTTACAGTAACTGTAACAAAGAGATGAATCAATGGTTGTCTAGCCTCGGTCAACTTTTCGGTAATACTTAATGGGAGACCTAGAGAAATATTTAAGGCGTCCCGAGGGCTCAGGCAAGGGGACCCATTATCCCCATTTCTTTTTGTTTTAGTAGTGGATGTGCTACATCTATTGATTGAAAAAGCCATAGAGAAAAAGTTAGTGGAGGGTTTTCGTATCGGTTGGGAAGAGATTAGTTTGTCTCACTTACAATTTGCTGATGATACTATTTTTTTTCTCTCAAATGATGTGGAGAAATTGGCCAATCTTATGGGAATTCTGGATATCTTTGGGTATGCTTCGGGTTTGAATATTAATCTAGATAAAAGTGAGATTGTTGGTATTAATGTGAGCGAAAATGAGATGTATCAGCTGGGAAGAAGGATTGGTTGCGTAGTTGGTGAGTGGCCATTATCATATTTAGGGCTTCCGTTGGGTGATAATCCAAGAAGAATAGGGTTCTGGAATCCCGTGGTTGAAAAGGTGGGGAAAAGGTTAGATGGATGGTTTAAGGGTTGCTTATCTAGAGGAGGTAGATTAACGCTGATACAATTGGTTCTTGAAAGTATTCCCATATATTATCTTTCCCTTTTCAAGATTCCTGTGGCGGTTGCTAAGGCGCTTGAGAGATTGATGCGAAATTTTCTTTGGGAAGGCTATGAAAAAGGAAGGGGGGACCATTTGGTGAACTGGGAGCAGGTATGTTTGAGCAAAAGACATGGTGGTTTGGGTATTGGTAACATTTTAAAGAGGAATGAAGCTCTTCTTGGCAAATGGATTTGGAGATTCCCTCTAGAACAAGATTCTTTTTGGTGTGCGATTATTAGAAGTAAATACGGGATTCAAGAGAATGGCTGGGATTCTAATGTAGTGGTAAAAAGTTCGCATCGTAACCCTTGGAAAGCTATATCTGCGAATATTGATAACTTTGTTAAACATACTCGCCTCAAGATGGGAAATGGAGATAGAATTAAGTTCTGGACAGATTTGTGGGTGGGGGAGGCGCCTCTAGCCTCTTTATTTCCACGCCTTTATAGGTTGTCAAATAAGTCTGACGCTACTATTGCTTCATGCTTGTCTAGAGGAGGGGGGTCTGCAGCAACTTGGAACATTACCTTTCGTAGAAACTTCGATGATAGGGAGACTAACGATTTTTGTAGACTTTTAAATATGGTGGAGAAACGGTTATCAGGTAGTTCTGAAGTAGATTGCAGAATTTGGGTGGGGGAGAAGTCTGGGTTATTCTCTTCAAAGTCATATTTTGAGATTTTGACTGCTTTTTCTAATGACAATTCCTTTGCTTCTTATAATTCGATTTGGAAGGTGGGTATTCCTCCTAAGGTGAAAGTTCTTGCTTGGTTGACTGCATGGAAGAAGGTCAATACGTATGACGTACTCCAGATTAAGAGACCCTATAAGGTTTTATCTCCATCATGGTGTGTGATGTGCAAGTGCAATGGCGAATCGATTGATCATTTACTGATTCACTGCCCTTTTGTTCATACTATTTGGAATAATATTCGTAGGGAGTTCGGTCTCATTTCAGTATTTCCCAAGTTATGGTCTGAGGTATTAATAATTGGATGGAGTTTTAGAGGTAATAAGAAGTCAAAGACTTTATGGAGATCATGCTGTATGGCAGTCTTATGGTGTGTTTGGGGTGAAAGGAATAGAAGAATTTTTGAAGACAAAGCAGAGCATGTTGAGGATATTTGGCAGAGGGTTAAATCGTCTGCTTCTCTATGGGCCTATTCGTCTAGTTTGTTCAGTTCATTATCACTTGATGATCTTAGTCGGGACTGGTGTGCAGCTATGAGTAGAAGGATTCTGGATGAAATTTTAGTCTGGTGGTTTTTGGGGAGCTATTTAGTTGCTCGTCTTTTTTCTGTTTATTTTCCAGCTTGATGTTTATTTAATGCTTGTTTATTGTGTGTTTCCTTTTCTTCCTCTGGGGCTTTTGGTAGACTTCTTGTAAACCATTAGCCCCCTTACTCTTGTATTGATCATTATTTTCAATATAAGATTTGTTTCTGATCAAAAAAAAAAATTATAGATAGATATGAATTTCCAATAAGGAAGGGTTTACCAAGGATGTTCATATTCTACAACCATTCAAAAAGCATCTTTAATTTCAGCCACGCAATTCCTTTATCCTCTTGTACATTCTAAAGATTCAAAAACCATGGCCCCTCATTATATAGAATATAGAATATATCATATATATATATATTTAATATAACAATTCTCATACTATGTTATATGTATGGCGTATTAGCAATTTCCTGGAAGCACTTAAATGTATCTGTTTTACATGTATTTTGTAGAGAAAATTGCCTGATAGCAAGAGTTAATCACCAAGGCTAATTGTGTGTTCTGGTATTTAGTTAGGTCGGAACTTTATGGATCATACTCCTCCAGTTCGTTCAACATCAGCGGGAAGATCATCAATGTCCGTTCGTTCAGCGCAGATTGTGCCACCTAGTACTACTAGTAGATCATCATTAAGAACTCAGGATCCCATCCCACAGGTAGAACTTCCCAGAAACAGCAGACTAAGAGAAAAAAGGTATACAGCGTTCTAACCTGATTACTATTTCTGCAAATATGGTCGCGTTAATTAACAATGAATGAAGTTTGAAGCACATATATGAATGGGAATGGTGGTATGCCAATTTTTATTTTAACTTGATCTTAGTTCCCAATCCAGGCACTCATGTCCACTCAAGTCCATGTCTACCACTTGTAGTTATTTTTGCCCTGTATTATATTATGAAATTGAGTATAAAAAAGGCCTTTTTGCAGGCCCGTGTTAAACTGATATCATTTTATATTCTTCCGAATTTATTTTGATATGATATTAGAGTGTGGATGAACTGATGCTGACTATATCTTAAACTCTGGCCTTTGAACGTTGCCCATCTACGTGAAAAGTGCACTTTCAGTATTGCATACCCAAACTCACTTGTGTTTTTCATTCTCATCACCTTATAGACGTGAAGCTGCATTCATATATTAAGATGGAAATTTTAGTTTTAAAGGAAGGATGGCACTTTCAACTTGAATGGTATATTGGCAGCCTTTGTTACACTTTTTATTGTTTGAAAATATTTTAGGTTTACATCAGATGCTGGGCGTATTGAATCGAAAGATACAGGGAATCAGCATGAGGCTTCTGCACTTCGTGACGAAGTATGACCCCTTGAAATCCTTAGTTTTTAATCTCCTTGTTTGGCTTAGAGTAGAATGATGAAGCAGTGACATGGAACACACACATATATATATATGTATATCTTTTGACTGTGACAACCAGCAGATAATCTTACCATATGTTGAACACAATTTTATATCATATTGCAGCTTGATATGGTACAAGAGGAGAATGAGGTCATGCTCGAAAAGGTTAGCTACCCTTTCATCCCACCCACAGGAAATAAGCTGATGTTGGTTCCTGTGCATGCCATTATAACTGATTTGCATTACAGCTTCGTCATGCAGAAGAAAAACGTGAAGCAGCAGAGGCTAGGGCTAGGGAGCTAGAGAAACAGGTAACGGTTGACTATTAGTTACTCTTCTATTTATTTATTTACTTTTTATCCTGATATTGGTATTGGGGTGTTTATTATTTTCATGCAAATTGAATTTGTTCCCCTGTTTCTGGTTCTTTTGGTTGATAGGTATAATCAGTCTGTCCGACGGGAATTTATTTTCCGTAATTCCCAAGTATTTTTTTTAGATATGAGGAAACTAATCTCCCTTTGAGGATCCCACTTGCATGCTAAATCTGGCTGTAAATCTTATATCTGGAATAATATATATATAGGGTGACTACTGCCATAGCAAATATGGTTTTGCTGAGGCAAAGTGCTATAATCAAGGCATATATATAGGTCTAGAAATGGCTGATTAGTTTCTTTGTGAAGGAAATATCCATGAAATTGCGTTGATTTTTTTTTCTTTTCTAAAAATAGTGCTATCAAATACTGCCTAGTTTATCATATCAATCATTAGTACTGTAAGGCCGTTGGTTAATGCTTTCTTTCATGTATTAAGATTTGATAATCATGTCACCATGTAACAGATGTGAAGTTAACCCAGCCTTTTATATCAGGGTTGCCATCGCTGTAATTGAAAAACATTTTAACATGTTAGACCTGCACAGATATATCTTCTTTTATTATTATTCTTTCTATTCTAGCTATGGCGCTGATTTTATTCACTTTTGCTGGTTAAATTCTAATTCTACAGGTTGCTGCTCTCGGAGAAGGCGTATCCTTGGAAGCTAAGTTGTTGAGCAGGTAAATTTGGATTTTTGCACATATGCCCCCATCAATGCTCAACATTCTTTTATGACATGGTATGATGATGATCTGCAGGAAGGAAGCAGCGTTACGAAAAAGAGAGGTAAGTCGGTTCTACACGTAAATAAAATCGACAATGTCATCTTCTCTTAAGACTAGGCCACTTATAAAATACTTTGATGCGTATGGAATTTTCTAGTGGTATGCAATTCAGTTTGATTTGCATGAACTTAGGTTCTTTGTCTAAGGCTGCTCTTAGGCTTTTAAATGTTTTGTCACAGGCTGCTCTTAAAGCTGCAAAACAATCAAAGGATGGGAGAGATGAGGAAGTTGCTGCACTTCGTGCAGAAATTGAGGTAGTATACGTATATTCTGGGGCACTTATACTGCTGTTTTCATTCTAGTAATATTCTGCTGATTATTTCTACCTTCTTGATCTCTTTGAATCAGAGCATAAAAGATGAAACTGCAGGTGCTGTGGAACAGCTCCAGGAAGCTGAATCTGAAGCAAAAACTCTCCGCACAATGACACAAAGAATGATTTTAACCCATGAAGAGATGGTTGAACTTTAAAGCTGGAGTTAGGTTTGTTTTAGCTGTTTAGAGACTAATATTTTTACTGAAAATCTACATTCTTCCCCTATGTTTTAGGAGGAGGTTGTTTTGAAGAGATGTTGGCTTGCTCGATACTGGGGCCTAGCCGTAAAGAATGGTAATCGACTTGCTATCACCTACCATGTTAATAGTTTAGAATTTTGCTATATTGTCCTTCAACGCATTCTAATAAATCTTTGCTTACAGTAGACAATGTGTCATTGCATATTTTGGTTCCTCGTGTTTTGTCTTGTTTATACAATTGGAGTCACGTAGAGTTTGATGACAACCTTTATCTATAATTGAAGTTTCTGGTTTATATCAATGCTTGACTCCCGATCGATAAAAAATCTGACAAAGTAGATAGTAGATAGATTGCTTGATTCTGATTTAACTGATACACCTTGTGGTCGACCTCAAGGTGTATCATTGTATCGCTTATATATCTATATTACAAAACACCATTTTTGACCTCTTTTTTCCCTAAAAAGTATAAGAATCTAATGATTAAAATACACATGTTATGGCGTGCATTAGTTCTACACCATTGGATGAGTTTTATACACACATCAAGATGTCACATCAAAGTTAAAACACTCACACCAATAATATATACACAATCAACTCTCACACACCAATAATTTTGTCTAAATTAAAAATGCCATAACTTAAAATAAAAAAATCAAAATTTAATATTTAAAATCTACTAATCAAGATCAATTAAACAATATCCATCATGACTATAAAATTATGTAAAAAAAAAATCAAGAAAAAATATTGAGTAGCATTTTTTTTGATCCGAAACCAAACGCTTTATTAAAATTAAATAATCAAAGTGTTACAAAAATGAGTACATTATTGGTGAACCAGCAGTCCACCAAACCCCTAATAATATCAATCTAACTGAGGGACAACTAGAACATATCAACAAAACAACTCTAAGTACATCTCCATCACTGGATAGCTGCACCCGAATTCGAACAAAAATCAGAGATGGAAAGGTTGACAAATAGATTAGAGGAGCTAGCCCAAATAGATGATAACAATATTGAGTAGCATTTAATGACGTACTCTATGTGTTCGTACAATATTGGTTATCTTAGTTGTCGTTTTTAAGAGTGTTCACGGTACATCATTCCAATTTTTGGACTATCTTCAAATCATACTAACAGACATGGTTGGATTATTTTCACATATAGCCTTGAGTTTAATTTGTTAAAAAATTATTTAGCCGAGATCAAAATAAGATAAAAAAATATGATAAAAAAATTCTTTAAAAAATTGAAACAAGTCGGTCCAATTCGGTCTACTTTTAGTTTTTTTAGCATGAAGATATATCAAACCTACATTCCGGTTGCTCAAAATGTTTGACTATGCTAGACAATAAGCTCAAAATAAACAAATTGATGTTTGTCGATTTAAATTCGTCACACCTTACTCTTTTTATCTTACTATCAAATCTTATTTATTTTACTGTGCCGGATGGCACAGGTATACCCTAGTATATATATATATATAAAACTGGTCCAAAGAGTGTTGAAGGAAAAAAAATCAAAACCCATTTCCTGAAAATATCAATAACGAACAAATTTAGGAACTTGAATGGTTTTCAAAATTCAATTCCAGTAACTTATTGTCAGTGCGAGGTAATTTAAGAATACTTGCGTTCCATATTTCCTTAACTAAGCACCACTTGATTAAAGAACTCCTTTTAGGTGTTTGTTGTGTAAGACCAATAAGGTCTGTCCACTATGGAATTAGATTACCAATACCTACAAGACTATCATGGTTTGTGCCTATGGTAAATAACCATGTCGATTTTGATTTACCTGTATGTATAATGCTGCTAGTGATTACAAAGTACTATTCTCGCCTAAAACACTAACAAAATCTGTAGGCTCTGCTAATTACGCGTACTTTGCCAATATCTGTGCTTGCAGCACTAGCCATGCTTACGATAAATTACCTATCACTACGCCTGTCCTACGGTTATCCATGCCTGGATGAGATACTCTTGTCTATGGAACATTGAATATAATTCTTATAAGCTAACTTAGTTAACTAATATTCTTTTAGAATTCTTCTGAATTAGCGAGCCACACAAACACTTGCAATATTTGGGAGAAACCAAAATGAGTCGATTGATCTCATCTAGTTGTCTTGCAGTGAAAATTATTTAAAACTTTGGGCGTTGAGGTTTTGGGTCAGCAGGGAGTGAAGTATTTGGGGAAACCAAATTGAGTTTAGATCATAGCAACCATTAACTTAGATGTCATTGTGTGTCCTTAGCAAGTATTTTCATCATTTTATGTTTGAGTATATGTTTCGCATATTTTTCAATTTTTGGAACATATTTTATGAAAATAATTAATAATCCTAATAATTAAAATTTTCATTTACTACATAGTTTATGGGGACAAGTTGTCCGGACAAGCAAGTGCCTATTAGTAATTGGATTAATCTTGAGACTCTTATGGTTTATCTATGTTATAAGAAAGGCAGAAAGCGAATTACCTATATATATATTGTTGTTTCCAAATTATTGTTGTGATAATTGGTTCACTTGGGTTGTTTGGTGTGATGGTTGAACTGGTTAACCTGCCCGAATTTTCAGATTACTTTGAGTTTTGGTGTATTGATTGACCTGGTTCGATAATAGTCCTGAATCTGGTCCAAGGTGTCAAACTGGCTTGACCAGGCCAGGTGTCAAACTGGCTTGACCAGGCCAGGTTTCAAACCATTATTTTCCAAAGGTCTTGTCTCCCAGAAATTACCAGTGCATGGACAATTAAATGCTAGAAGTCAGATTCCTTTCTAAAACTTTTTCATTTTCCATTATTTCTTGTGTTTTGGTCCTTGTTTTATAACTTTGTTCTTTTTTTGGTCATGGTGGATATCTAATCCACTCTATCGCTCTATTTCTTCCTGCTTTAATAAAATTTTGCTCTCTATTTCTGAGATTTTCTTTCTTTTTGAGATAGGCCTTTTTTGGTGTCCTTTTGGCTTCTACACCTTATTTATCAGAGTTGCTTCTTCATCTTCTACTTTCCTCTTTTACAGGTATCTGTGCTGATATGGCAGTCTCAAAGCACGAACATTGGTCATCTTTAGCACCTCTTCCATTTGAAGTTGTCATTTCTGCAGGACAAAAGGCTAAGGAGGAATCTTGGAATGCTGGCAAGTTCTTACTGTTCATTGCATCTTTTTTTCTCATTCAGCTAGAAAGGCTTCAAGAAATTGGGAGCGAGGCCCTATTTTTCTTTTTTGTGTTTAGGACAGGCCATATTTGTTTTCTGTTTTTGTTCTTATTTTTGTAACTGGTATACATGAGGTCCCTGTTTTTATTTTGTTTTCCAGGTTCCCCCAGCCCTTGAGGCTATATGGTATTTTTGCTATTTTACTTGGGACAAGCCTCTGTAACACGTGTCAATGTCCTGACCACATGTTTTGAAGATATTTTGTCCTTATATTTCTTCTTATTATTGGGTTAATGGTAATTACACATGCCGGCGCATTATATTCATGGAAAAAAGAGGGCCTAAAAACACGAAAAATTTAATGCTCATCCTTTTTAGTATATTCTGATTGCCTATTGCCTGTTTATTCCTTTTCACATGTGCAGGTGGTGATGATTCAAATAGGAGCAAACTTGTTCGTGATTTGAATGATTTGACTGGGGAAGGAAATATTGAAACCATGCTTTCAGTTGAAATGAGTTTAAGGGAATTAGCTTCCTTGAAGGTTTTGTTTCCTCTTTATATTAGAGGATCCTTCTTCCTGGTTTATATTGATAGTTGTGTAAATAACGACCTTTTCATTTTGTAGTACCCTGAACTCCAAATTTCAATACCTTTCAGTCGTTTCCTTTTTTTAAAAGAAAAAACTTTGAATTTTTTGTCATTTTCATTAAAGATTGACGGAATACATACATGATATACAAGGGTCCACTATGTCAAATGAAATACCCCAAAAGGTAAAAATAAATAAAGAATACAAAAGAACACACGGAACTGGTCACAACACTGTCCCACAATCAGCCAAACAACTCCTTAGGATACGCCAACTCTGAACCTAAATCACATGAACACAACATTCCATTTAAGATGCATGTCTGCTACCGGTAGCCCTTTCAATCTGTATTTTTGCTTTTATTAATTTTTTTTTTAAGAAAAGGGGGAGCCCCCTGAACTATTATTAAAATAACAGAAAATACAACAATACGAGAGGGGGACAAAGACCTTACCTCTAGATAAAAGCTACAGAAAATGAAAAATAAGAGATCTTGATTATTCAAAATGAGCCGGCTTGTGAATTTCTGTTTTAGGCCTATCCTTGATGCTTATTTGATCATCAAATTGGACTTGATCTAAGAGAAAAATCTCTTCCTTGTCAAAATAAGATTGAGCTTGCAATTCCTTCTGGTTTTTCCTTGGCTTCCTTAGTTTGGTTTTACTGAAGTTGTATTTTGTTTATCTATAATTCTATATTATGTTCTTCCTAGTTTAAACCCTTTTGATTCTAGTGGTTTTCAAGTTTACACTAATCAGTTTCTTAGTTTCATCTATTAAAGCATATTTATCTGCAAATAGCATACACAAAAGAATAACACCTTGTATATAGCTTAAATCATAAAAATTATTTTGGCTTTTGATTTTTGTTTCAATTTTATTGTTGAGATCTGCATTTAAAACTAAATCAAGTAAATCCTTAACATTGTATTAGAGTTTGAACTCAAAAAAAAAATTGAATATCTGAACTTGAATTGAATCTGCACAAAGAACTCTGTATATATATGTTAATTATAATTCAATATAATATAACATGGTGTTTGATTATATAAAAACAATTTATTTCAAATGAGTATGCATAAAAGATATGTACCTAAGGAAGAGTAAAAAAAATTCGTATCTGGATTAAAACAACCTAGAGAGCTAAAGTTTGATTATAATTGGATTTAAAATATCCATTGGATTTGACATTTTGATCTCAGTAGCCACTGTAATAAGTTCTGCAAAGATCAGGTCTTTTATTTGTTAATTGGGTCAAGATCCAGTGAGAAAAAGAATTGTATTTCTATCGTTTCTACATTCTACATAAAGAAAATTGTTCATCCTATATATTGTTGAGCATGCTTTTTACTATAATATTAAATTTTCAACACCATTCTCAGTAACTTAATATTGATGTTGTTTGTAGGTTGAGGATGCTATTGTGCTAACAATGGCCCAACACCGGCGCCCAAATTTGGTTCGGCAATCCTCAAGTGGTATGGTCAAATTATCAAATAAAATTTTCAAGGATGTTAGTTTATTTTGATATTTTGGGTATCTAGATTCTAGGCCCCTTAGAGTGCCTAATCCCTTGCATGCACTAGATTATACTATGGATATGGCCCCTAGAGGATTTTAATTAACACTTCCGCTTTCATAAATGTTAAGAGACAATGTACAGGTTATCGCTAAGTTTCTGTATTCTGCACTAAACTATTTTTCATTTGTTTTTCGGTGTTGCAGATCCCAAATCATCAGGTGATCCCAGGTTTATAGACATTTGGTAATGAAAGTACTTTAGTATATAAAGACACTATCTTTGACATCATAAATCCAAGCGGGACTATGATTACACAGTAACATCTCATTACTGTATTCTGTTGTTTTGGGGGCACGCCATTGGTTTTTCTCCCAATCACCCAACTCTATTACTTAATGTTTTGTTTAGTAAGTTCACGGGCTGGGTAGGTTAATTAACTGATCAGTGAATTGATCCAGTTGCTTCGCCTGCAAATTGATTGCAATTTTGGAAACTGAGCAAAATAAATTTGAGGTTTTAAATTTATGAAAGCTATCTCTGATGGGTTGATTTGCAGAGTTTCTCCGTGTTGGAGGGCTTTCATTTCACATGGATAATAGACACTCTCTCCGTCCAAAATTAAGTTTTTGGTTTGACTTTAGCTCTTTTTTGCCAATACACCTATTTAAATATGATCGATGGAGGAGAGCAGAACTTGTTTAGGATCGTGTGATTGGTATATCGATTATGGCCTGAAAAGGAAATTGGACTACCACATCCAAATAAGGAACGGTGAACTCTTAATTGTGATTAAGGGAGCACTGTGCCTACAAATGGTGTACTCTGTCCGTTATTCCTTTTTAGGATGGTCCCAAATAGAGTCTAGTTTCCTTTTCAGGGCATAAACAATGTAACAAGTCTCATAATTGTAAACAACTTCTGTTTTTAACCATTGATTATGCTGAGATTAATGCATTCTTAAAAGTGATAAAGTAAAACTGGACTACTAGGACAGGAAATATCATTTTATGATAACAAGATTCAATTTGAAATAGGTTCATACTCTTTCAAATGGATAGGCTGTTTTCAATTTTTTAACGCCTTCATAGATCACAGTGTCTTAAGTAAATTTCTTACAGCGCCCTGTTATCCACTTTGTACAGTTTTACTAACTGTAGCATAAGAGGAGTAATATGTGAATCTTTCTTATGTCCTATACTCCTATGGTTTGAGGTGTGAACCTTGTCTAAAGTACATCATTTGCTCGAGGGCTTAGTGATCTAGTTTCTGGTTTTCCGTGCAATGGGAATTAACCTCATTGATAATTTAATATATAAATAACAGATTTGGGATTTTTGGTTGCAGAATTAAGTGAAGAGGAGACAGAAGATGTTCTTTTTAAAGAGGTCTGGTGCTTTCTCATGTGAATTTGATTGGTCTTTCATTTTACTGCCATTTATGTAATGATGTATCACCACATGCTGTCAATCTGGGAGGATGGCAATTTTCAATATGTTTCCCGAAAAGACAAGTTTCAATTTAGGGGGTCTGGATGAGACCTTAATGAATTTGTGTTATAATTGGGTTGACCCACTATGCAATCCACAACATACATGGACCCGGCATGAATTTAGCTGGTTTAGGTGAGATTAATGAACTTGTGTTATAATTGGGTTGACCAGCTAGACACGATTAAGAAAACAGGTTACACAAACTTGGAAAATCACCGCATGAACCTGCTATACACGACCATACGCAACACAAACAGGATTAAGCATGAACCCACTATTCATGAATTGCTTGACTTGAATTAGGCATGACACAAACCCGACAAGAGATGATACATTGCTTGGTCCAATGGGAGGTGTTACCAGGTACAGACCACTCCTCGAGCACCCCAGATTAGGGATTTTGTTGAATTGCCGGGTGTTACTTAGGTCAACTTTAGAGAGTATGGGTATTTAGGGGCTTTGTATAAACTTAATTTCCTGTTTAGTAGTAGGGATGAGAAAAAAATGGTGAATCCATTCAGATCCATCCTTGGCCTGTTTAATGCACGAGAAGTGGAGAAGCCAACCTCTTGTATGTGTATACATTTAGCCCTGCCTCATAATTCTTAATCAACATTACACGATCATTGGTGTTTCTTTTATAACTTGTTAGGTTAGGGTTTCTGACCTTCTGACCCCCTCTGAAACATGAGGTTAGGTGATCGGATCTGATGAAATTTATATAGTAAGCGTGGTAAAAAGGATACCCGATTCTGCGCGTTTTCCTTTTTCCCTTTTTTCGCGTCTGTTGAGTAGAAATGTTTGTTATGTTCCAAATAACTTGGTGCGGTATTTCAGGCTTGGCTTACATACTTCTGGAGAAGAGCCAAGGTCCATGGTGTAGAAGAGGATATAGCAGAAGAGCGGCTTGAATACTGGATAAGTCGTAGTGGGCAGCCGCCTACACCACATGATGCTGTTGATGGTAATACTCCTCACCCTCTTTTTCCCTCTCCCTCCTCACACATATACGATATTAGCCTGAACTTTGGGTGCGTTACAGAAGGCTAATGGCCCCGTGAAGTAGATGTGTAAAAACTTGTGAAATAGAAGTGAAGGGGGAAAATGTGTGGTCTTTTAGGCTCTGTTTGATAACAAGACGGAAAATGGAAAGAAAAACAACATAATTTTCTGAGTTGTTGGAAAATAAGTTGAGGAATATGGTTGAGATGTTCTCTTGCTTTTATGCTGTTTTCATGGATTTTTTTTCTTTGGGTGATGGTGAAGAAATAATTTTCACAAAACATAGAGGAGGATGTAGGACATCTACTCATAAAAATGGGCATGAGATGAAAAGACAACATCATTCAACTTATTTTCTAATTTCTCACACATATCAAACCCGTAGTAATAAAATATTTCTAGTCCCTGTCAAAGAGGGTGACTTTTTCTGAAATGCTTATTCGTTTCAAGTTCTTTTGGAATCACGTTTAAAGTTGGTTTTAAATAAATTTGATATTTACAAATGGATTAAATTAAATTGTACCGCATTAATATGAAGTTTTGGCATAGAAAAGGGACACCTTATTTAGTATAGGAGGGAGTGAAAGTTTTCTACTAATTTGCATTTTTGCCGTCACATAGTTGAAAGAGGTTTAACGGAGCTGAGGAAATTGGGGATAGAACAGCAACTTTGGGAAGCATCTCGTAAGGAAATTGACCAAACTGCCTTATCTTCGGTTGCTAGTAGTAACCCCAAATCTGCTGTAGAATCAGAGATGTCCTTGTGACGCATGGGCCACAATAGGTTATTTTTGTCATTTGTGTATTTAAATTTTAATTTTTTTCCCCATTCAGTTTTCCAGCCAGGTTGCTTGGCTCGTTGATATTTGTTTTATTGTTGGTTCCTCGTATAAATAGAGAAGAATTGATGTCTGGAGTCTCGAGAATGTAATTAGTTGTGTGTATAATAGACGGGATGCTATAGAACCAAAGCAAGGATATTTTTTTTATTTGATTGAAACCAGTGAAATTTCTTTTGTTTTAATGGTTTTAGACTGATAAGGAAGAAATATTGCATAAATAATTCCAATGATAATTAATCTCTAGTTCTCTTGTAATTATTAATTTATAGAGGGTCAAATGTAACTTATTAGATAATTCACAGTAGCCGTGTGCACTTATGGTTTTCGAATCTTGGAAACTCTCAGGTATATTTGTATATCGCTAAAGAAAAATTATAAGGGAAACGTTAGGAATACAATGAATTAAAAGAAGAGATGCCTATATGTGTATCTTATTTAAAGCATCTTGAGATTTTAGAAGGGGGATGTATGTGTGTGTATATATATATATATATCAATGGTGAATTTAAAAGTTAAAAAAAATATAAATTACGAGAGTTTAGTGTCACTTTTAAAGTTTTAAGTTTTAGGAGGTTAAGTGTAAAATTTTTGAACGGAATTATTAATGGAATTAAGATGAGGGTCTCAATTGAACCACTGTATCAACTTCAAGAAAGGCATTGCATTTTTTGAAACATCAGGATAGAAATTAAATATACACCCAAATTTCATGATTTAATTTGTCTTTTTTCCCATAAATTATTTTATGGACATCAAACATATTATTTTCATTATTTTACCCTTTTATCTTTTAGAGTACCTTCAAAAATTAATGAAAAACATCCGGGGAGAAATTGAATTAACACTCAAATTTCATGATTTAATTTGTCTTTTTCCCAATAAATTATTTTATGGACATCAAACATATTATTTTCATTATTTTACCCTTTTATCTTTTAGAGTACCTTAAAAAATTAATGAATATTTACTCAATCAAAAGATCAAATTAATAAACTAAATAATATTGATGTGTGAGAATGTGATTGGTTGTTTTATAACTAGTACACTTTATCGTATGTCTCTTGGTTTTGGTATTTAAATTGATACATTTATATTTGTACTTCATAAAAGTGAGGAGGTTTTAATAGGTCCACAAAAATTACAATAGAAGTAATATTTATGAGAATTTGAATTCATGATTTTAAATCCAAAGAATACGTGTTATTATAGGTTAACTAAATATCATTTAATGTGCTTATTTTTCCAAAAATTATTAGGCAGCCATTTAAAATTTTATTAGAGTTACTTCACCTTTAGCTCCTATTAGTTCTATAAAAACCGGACTTACTCAAAGTTATATGTATTGTAGGTTTGACCCTCAATTTGAATGGATTTTATCCATTGACCAAGTTGACTGTTAAACAAATAATAGAATGCTTAAAGGGGCAATTGGGTATAAGGATCAATTCTAATAATAATATAAGAGTGTGTTTGTCGCGCGGGATTAAAAGTAGGATATGATTAATTAATCCTATCCGGTATTTGTTGTCAGAGAGGATAGGATAAATAAATCTTGTCATGTGTTTGGCGCAAGGGTGGATATGATATTTTAATCATATCCCACGTTTGGCGCAACACGAGACTAGATTGCATTCGGGATTAATTATCATTTTATCCCTTTATAACCGGATAAATATATACGTGATATTTTATCATTGTACTTAATGCCTAATTCGTAAATATTGTATGTGATATAGAACTTTTCTCTCGAAAGAGTTTTTTGTGAAGCTTATTTATAAATAAAAGAATCGCATTAGCTAAAAAAAAATTGTGCACAACGATTAAAATTGCACATATTTTTAAAAGAAAAGCAAATTGTATTATATAATATCTGGACTTGTAATCCGAAACTCCATTAAATGCAAAGTTTGTTAAATCTTTATCCGACTAATCCTTATCATGTTCGATCCCGCTTAATCCTTATTCGACTAATTTCTTTGCTATCTGTAGACACCCCGATCCGTGACCCCCGCAAGAATCCTAACGACCTTCGAGAACTACTGTTTTTTTTGGATCCGGAACACACCCGAGCACCCGAAACTACCCCGAAAGGGTTTGTTGGCCAGCAAACCCATTTTTAAGAGAGATTGTCGCACGACATATCACATTGTCGCGCGACAATCACACTATGTCGCGCGACAATCACACTATGTCGCGCGACAATCGCTCCTGACACCAGACCATCCACTCCCTGACACATTAGTCTGTCAGAAACATCACTTCAGCCGTTTGTCGCGCGACATTGGACTCATTGTCGCGCGACATATGCTCCTTTTGGGGAAGTGTCGCGCGACAATCGTCCCCGAGCAGTATAAATAGGCCAACACCCCCAAGGGTTCAAGGGCAGCAACTTGGGATTGGAGAATTCTAAGCTTTAAATCTGATTTTCTAGTATTTTATCAAGCATTCTCTATTATTATCTTATTTCTGAAGAATTATCGAGTCTATTCTCGACACTCGACGTGTCCCGTCTCTGGAATCGAAATCTCAGAAATATCTGAAAAAGGAAAATATCATTATCACCAGAGATCTCTCTGCCGTATTATATTTTCTTTCTTACTATTATTCTCGTCGGGAAGGTAAATAAAGTCTCTTCTAGTATTTAACATTAAATATCTGTGTACTTGTTTCATTTCTGTTATTCTGTCCACGTTTTATTTGAATAAATTTATTGTCAAGTTACAAATAGTCTATCGTTTTCAAAACAAAAGACCCTGATAAAACCATTTGTAAAACCAAAAAAGTAAGTACATTACCATACGGATAAAACCCTGTCTTCAAAATCCGGACCGGTAAAACTTACTTAGGAATTAAAAACCCAGTATATCCTATCTGTTTCATAGATTGTGATACATCTGGGAGAACCCCTCTCAAGAGTTCCAATTCCATATTGAATTAATTCCACTAAAAGATCAAAACTTTTCCAAAACAAGTCAAAACCCGGGAAAACCGTCATTATCCGAGAAATAATACGGAAAACTCCCTCTCTAAAGAAAATAACTTTTATCACTTGTATTTGCATTTCTCAAAACTCAACATTGGATCTCGGAACACAAAAGTTTTCATCCATTTTCCCGTTTTCCCCAAGAATTAGGGTTTTTACTTAGAAAGTAGTAGACTGTCGGTAAAAGCATCCAAGTTTTTCAACATAGAATAAACATATAAAAGACCAATAGAGACCGAAAGGGCGGAATGGGTGCTTAACACCTTCCCAAACCGTAATATAGTTTCCGAACCCTATAGAATCCTGGTTTCGTAGATAAACGTGTAGAGAAAGGCTTATCTGTAGCCTTTCCTCTTATACAACTATTTTGTACGTTTTCTCGTAAAACGTACTGGCGACTCTGAACGAACCCCTTTGCATCTAGAATAGACATAGGGACACCTGATATGAATCAACGAAAGACGCTCCAGTAAATGGAACGACGAAATCCGTTCCGACGTTTCAGACGCCCAACCAAACGGGGACGAGACCCGGGGGGTCGCATTTGCGGATTCTCACACTATCCTATCCCACATAATTCTTATCCGACTAATTTCGACTTTTATTCTATCCGGCATTTATCATATCCTATCATACCTCCTTATTCAGCGCACCAAACGCCCCTAATTGTAAATGACACTTATAAATTAGCAATGTAAATTAAGGATATTATACAAAAATGACACTAATGCCCCTTTTTTAGTATCATAAGCCTTTTGTTTGAGTACATCCACCTTTTCGTCTTTAACTCAAACCACGAATCAATTACTAATGCTATTGTGTGTGACGTACTGAAAGATTTAATTAAAATCAAGCTATATATATATAAATCAGGGAAAATGTTTGAATTAAAAATGAGTGAAAATTATATTATACGAGACTACGTACGTGCATATGATCCAGTAAGACAATTTTTTTTTCATGTTAAAGCTAAAAACCATGGACAAGCTTTGAAATTTGCACAATTTTATCCAAATTAACTAATTACATGGTGCTAAAACAGTTTTTGCACCAATTGTGCAATACTATAATGGTGCTAAAAATGTTTGAGCACCACATGTGAACACATATAACTAAATTAAAGGTGCTAAACAGTTTTAACTCTCCATTCAATTCTACACAGCAAGGTACTAAAACAGATTTAGCATCATTTTTGTCCAATGTATCTAATTACATGGTGCTAAAATAGTTTTAACACCAATTGTCTAATACTAGAATGGTGTTAAAAAGGTTTTAGCATTACATGTGAACACATATAACTAAATTGAAGGTGCTAAACAGTTTTAGCATCACATCTAATTCTACACATCAAGGTGCTAAAATATATTTAGCACCATTTTTGTTCAAAGTAACTATTTACATGGTGCTAAAATAGTTTTAGGACCAATTTTTCAACACTACAATGGTGCCATATCTTTAATTTAGAGTTCGTAAAAAAAAGAGTTACGATCAGATTTGTTTTTCAAATCTCGTTGGGCTGTTGAAATTAGTTGATTTCAATAGCAAAAAGACCTCTAATCGTCTTGATTTTACGCGTAACTATAGTAACTTTGTCTTCCGAACAACATATCCAAAAATCATTCTAATTCAATGATTCGATCAAAAGTTATATATCTTTGATTTAAGGTTTGTCAAACAAAAGAGTTGCGATCAGATTTTTTTTTAACAAATCCCACCAAGCTGTTGAAATTGGTCGATTTCGATAGCAAAACGACATCTGATCGTCTTGATTTTTCGCGAAATTATTGTAACTTTGTCTTCCAAATAACATATCCAAAAATCAGTCAAATATAACGGTTCGATCAAAAGTTATATCCGTTTTACGATTGCACCTATAGAAAAGAAAAAAAAAAGACGAGAACGGCGCTCCTTTCAGCGATACGATCGGAGAGTTAGGTGGTGGTGGTGGTGGTGGAAGAGGTGAAACATTGGTGAGGAGGTCGGAGAACGAAGTGGTGGACAGATTTAGCACCAATAGAGTTAAAATCGGTATAATACAACTGTTTAGGGGCTGAGAGAAAGGGGGTATTGTTTAGGGTATTTTTGTTCATCAACATTTATCATTTTCATTAAAATAAGTTAATATTATGAAAAGTGTCCTTATTGTAGAACCAAATTATGAAATTAGAATTACTTTTCTTTACTAAACATGAGTACGTCCTTAGAGTTATAAAACATTATGGAGTGAGTCCTTATAACTCATTATCTCATAAAACTATCCTTTATCTTTATTAAAAGTATATATATATAACCGATCTTGTATGCACTAGTGCCTTTTCCGCGATTTTTTTTTGCTTTGCTCATTAAAAATTTGGCTATCTCATTATCTCCAACATCTCTCTCTCCCCATTCCGTAGTGTGGCCAAACCAAACCCCAAAACCCACATCCGAATTCTAAATTGCTCTGACGGCTCTCTCTCTACAAACGACGACAAGCTTCCAACGGTTCTCTCTCTGCTCGAAATTGCTCGCTCTCTCTATCCATTCTGACAGTTCTCTCTCTATCTCCCCATTCTGACGACGAAGAACCTAGCTCTCTCTCTCTCCTCTCATTCCGACGACGAACTTGGTGAGTGTATCGCTCAGTCTTCTTCTATTGCAATTTCGCTTGCAATTTGGTTGATGATAATTAGTATATTTCGAAATTGGTGAGTGTATCCCTCAATATGGTTGATGATAGTTAGTATATTTCTATGAATGCTTGTTGGTTGATGATGATGACAGTTGTCCTGTTCTAAGGTTGATTTTAAGTTGGTTGCTACTATATTGATTTTTTTTTTATTTTAAATTCTGGGGGTTCAAGAAGTAGAAGTCACATAATCAAACATAAATCCTCAAATTGCTGGTAATTTTCTTTATTTTACTTTTAATTAACAACATTCCATATGTTTCTGGGTTTGTCAAAACAAAAAGTGGGTCATAATTTTATTAGGAGATTTGATTTGGTCGGAGCAATTTGTAGAGAGAGAGAGCCGTCGGAGCAATTTGGAATTCGGAGGTGGGTTTTGGGGTTTGGTTTGGTCGCACTATGGAATGGGGAGAAAGACGTTGGAGAAAATGAGAGAGCCAAAGTTTTAATGAGCAAAGCAAAAAAAAAAATAGACTTTCCGCGGAAAAGGCACTAATGCGTACAAGATCGGTTCTATATATATATATATGTGTGTGGGCCGATTTAGATGCGTATTTTAGAATAAATTTTTTGATAAAAATAATTTTTATGATGTGTAGTAGAACAACTTTACCAAATTTTATCAAAAAATTAAATCTGAAAGTGAGTTAACTATTCAAAAGATTAATTTACAAATATTTTATAAAACTATATCATCTTTTCTTTTTCTTCTTTTAATTATTTTTATCAAAGAAGCCTCTTAAAAATTACTCTACAAATAGTAAAGCAACTTTTGACTCTTCAAATATAAAGAATGAAATTGGCTCTTTAACTTTTTAAAAAATGTAAAAAAAAATATTATATATACAGCATAAATATTTTTATCATCTCCCTTTGTTAACTTTTAAAATTAAAAATTTAAGGAGTTCCTTAGAATTGCAATTATATTATATATTTTATATATATATGGAAAAGTATTATTCAAATTGTCACATAAAAATTCACAAAGTATAATTTTGAAGAAAATAAGTGCGAAAGAATCTCTTAAAAATGCTCTAAATCTAAATAAACCATTAAATTCTAAATTATAATTAAACGATTGTTAAAAGACAAATTAAATTAAATAACAAGAAAATAATGCTTGGCCAGCGGCAGCCACGAACCGCGAGCGGGGATTAGTCGAGGTGCGCGAAAGCTGGCCCGGACACCCCGTGGGGAACCAAAAAAAAATTAAATAACAAGAGCGACGTGATAGTGGTCGTCATCATTGCCCGCTAATGCCGGCGAGGCATTAACCGACCGACACCACTGGAACTGTACAAGTACTCCATTACCGACGCTAATTCCTCTGGTAAAGTTAAACTGAGCTACGTTCGTGAATGAATACTACTCTCTCTCTCCGACACACGAAAACAATCACTTGTAGCAAATAGCAGTGAGCGCGGGAACTCAGTCTCCACGAAGAAAAAGCAACCCCCCTTTTGAATTTTTTGAAATAATAACAGTAAAGTAATGGCAAAACAGCAAAAGGAACATCATTACACTCGCAAGGTACCACTCTCTCTTAAGATTTCCATTTTTCAAATAATTGAATCTCTGTCTGTCACAAACACACACGCACTACTTGTTAATAGATGCACCCTCGGTATGTACGTATAATATTTTTTGGATCTAGGGTTTTGCATTCTCATCCTTTGATATTATATTATATGCAGAAAGAAGAGGAAGAGAAGGAGTTCGATCCCGGATCCTACGAACCTGATGCTCACTCTCCCCTCACTGTCACCGCTAGGGTTAGTATTATTAGTTTATTCACTACTTCTCTCTTATCCCACCCCTCGATGGATTTTGACTGATGAGTTTATAGTGCGGTTTTTATTTAAATAAATTCTTTGGTGGAAGCAGTCTTTGTGGGAAATTGCATCAAGTCCAGCGGCCCATCAGATTACCAAATGGTTGGAGTTGGTTCGTAAACGCAGTGGCCAGTATCGTTCCTCTGGCTTCCCCCACCGCCCTCATAGAACTGCTAGTATGCCCTTGAGGAGGTTACTACTTATTATTTTGTGACTAGTTGGATTGATCTAGATTCTGGATATGTATTAGTTTAAGAAGAACGTGGTTGAGATTTGAAATAAATCAAGTTTTGGGACTTTACCAGTGATAATGGTAGTTTGAATTTTTGTAAACTTGGAACTTATGTCTTCCAACATATGTTATTATTTATTTTGCCCTCTCTTTAGTAGGTTATTATTATTTATGGGCAATTTAACTTGCATCAAATAAACAACTTTTCTGCCAACATATGTTCGGATTTCATAGGTCATGGTTCACTTTCAGAACACTAGTAGGTCGTTTCATAGTATGTTATTATTTTGCCCAGCAAGTCGTGTTTTTATTGCTAGTTGACTAGTTGGTCTTGTAGCATTACTATTCCTGAGTGCAGGTTCGGTGATTCATGCCATTTCGGATGAATGGTTTGAGTTATGAGAGTAAGGAAAGGAATGAGACTAATCTGTCTTGTTATTTAACGAAGAGAAAGAAAGAAAAACCTCTTTTCAGCTGATAGATAGGTAGCTTTCAATTCTCTTCGAGTCCAAGATCTCTATTCTTGTCCCAGTGGTCATCTGTACTGTTTATTCTTTTTCTTCTCCCAGGCCACCCGGTGGGTAGAAGGTGGGGATAGTGGGGGTTACACTATTTCAAACCTGTACATCACATTTTAATTATGTGCTGCGTTGTTTTTTTTTTGGCTAAATTACTAATGGTTAGTATTTATGAGACAACTTGGAATAGAAAACCTCAGCACTGTCAACATAAATTGGAAGTTGGAAGAACAAAAGATGGTTTTATAACTACTACATACGTGCCAAAAAACCAGCTAATAGTTGAATATATTTTATGTTTTATGTCCAAAAATTTGCAAACCCGTTCGTGTTTATTGATTGATTTCATCCTTTTTATGTAATGTCATCATGAATATGATGCAGTGCAGAGTCATTATGTTTTGATTCAAAAAGTTCTCCCCCTTCTGAGCAAGCTACAGAAACAAATTTGTGGGAAAGACTCGGTAAAGCTGCTAAGTTGGACATTGACTCAAGTTCCTTTTCCTGGAACATGCTTTCTTCTCTTCACCACACTGAGCACAGTAATAGTTGTGAACACTCTGAAGATGAAATGAATAAACCAATAGAGGTATGTTATAATTTGAACTGCAGTAGAATTGCATGTGCTCTCAACTGGGGGAGGACATTGGATCAAAAGAGTAAAAGTTTACAAACAAAAGGAAAGATTATCGGCTTTCCACTTGCAATTTCTTGCTCTTACCTCCTTTTGGTGATAAGATATGGAGGTGTTAATTAAAGATGGAGTTAAACCCATTTAGGATATGTTTTTTTTCTAGGACTCCATTAACCTGATACACCAATAGAAAACTACAGTTTATTGCTTGTATAGTTGTATACCTATCCATTGTCTTCTTAATTATCATCTTCTTGTGGATATAGGTCACAGTGAACTCTGGGGGAGTTGTGTTTTTTGCACTATTCAACTGTCCGGAAAATGATGAATCTTTGTCCAAGGAAGCAGCAGCTGTTGTAAAGATATCATCGTCAAGGATGGCCACACAGTCAGAGCGCCTTGGCTACGAACTTGCAAAGTGCCTAGGTGTCCGAACTCCACAAGTCGTACATTTTTACTTTAATAGTTACCTCATAGCTACCATCTCACTTTCTCAGGACATAAATTTGACCTTTTTTCCCCAAAACATGATGTATATATAACGTTGCAGGCCAGAGTCATCCACCATTCTAGTCAGGAGTGGTTGCAGATCAAGGAAGCTGCAGAAAGAGCAAAAGAAGCAGCAATTTCAGAAGGAGATGAAGTTGGTGAGCTAACTTGTTCAGAACTTCTGGAAGCTCTTGAGCTGAGCCGATGCCTTCTCCTGATGAAGTACAAACAGAAGTTCTTTCTATTCTCTCTCTCTCTCCCTCTTGCTCTCTTTCTCTCATTATATATATTTTAGTTTAATTTATAATGATGCAGCATCATGGACTATCCTTGCTTACTTTATCGATTGCTAACTATTAGACATATGCATAGGGTGCCAGCGATTTAGAGTAAATGAGAAGTGTCTGTTCTTATCAGGAAGGTAATTGTAGGTTATTAAGTTTCTTAGCAGCCTCTCATGCATCAATTGATTCTAGTAATGATCACGCGTGGGAGGCAAAGCACCTTAAATTTTGTAATAGGCAACCATTATGTTTTAATTTATTTATCAAAAAACCAAAAACTTTTGTTTTGCAGTTATGTTCATGGATCTCCTCTATTGGAAAGCTCAAATGCATTTGAGTCACAAGAAGCCGCAGAAAAGACAGCAGCAGCCATTGGCAGAATCTTTATGCTAGATCTTGTGATCAGAAATGAAGATAGGCTACCGTGTTGTCAGCTGAGATGGCGTGGCAATTCTGCAAATTTATTATTGGCTGAGCGAATGGCTACTGCCAATATGGATCCATTGGAGGAACCTTCTGTTTCCGTCATTAAGAGATGTAGACCACGAGTGATTCAGTCTCTTCAGAAAGAGAGAAGGGCAACTTCAGTGGATAGCAGACTAAGTGCTCCTAATCCTGGATTGGTATTGCAGAATTCTGATCTTCCTAATATTATGGAATCTTCAAAGTCCAGCAATAGACTTAAAAGTCTAACTTCATACGAGTCGATAGTTTCTGATCAACATATTGTGGCTATTGACTCTGGTGTTCCTCGGCGACCACCTGCTGGAAAACGTGCAAATGACCAATCAAATTATCCTAAGCTGGTTGAGCTCTTCATTAACAGTTCCGAATACTCCTCAAATCTTTTATATGAGTTAACTGGAGGAAAACTAAGATCTCCACCAGAAGATACTGATATTGTACCTGATTTACAACCAATTGACATGACTTCTGTAGTTCATGAATTCCGTATTGGGTTCCGTGCATCTCTCAGGGACTTGCAAGGGTTTCATATATTCCTCCTCACGCTTCACCAAAAATTGGATAGCTTGCTACGAGCATTTATGAAAATTATAAATAGAACTTGTGGGGACTTTGATAAGGAGGATTATGGGGTCCTTGATTCTCCATCACAGTCTGCAAGTGGTGGTGTTCTGTGTCCTTCTCCACCAAGTAAAGAAAGGGTCATTAGTGGTAATCAGTCAGATTTGAGTGATTCGGAATTGCAGAAAAGTGGTCCTAGGTCATCACCTTTGGGATGCAAAGTGGGCTCGGATTTTGGTTCTCCCATCTCACGGGATACCTGGCCTGGGAAGTTCAACAAAGGGAGTGGGGAACCCCTTCGTAGT
This sequence comes from Lonicera japonica, assembly GCA_021464415.1. NCBI lineage: Eukaryota > Viridiplantae > Streptophyta > Magnoliopsida > Dipsacales > Caprifoliaceae > Lonicera > Lonicera japonica. Next base: position 7,466,037 of record CM038467.1, on the reverse strand, counting down.
CTGCGTTTGACGTCAAAGCTCCGTGATTTTCACAAATTTGCGAAGGTATTTAATATTCATTCATATATGAAATTGAATTTTAGTATTTGAAGTTTGTGGGATTTTTAGAAATGTACATGTCTACAACTCAAACAAGACAATGCTATGTTGTAAACATACCCTTCGATATTAGTCACCTAGATACCGCAAGTTATCCCAAACAGAAGGAAGAAAGACAATTTAATTGTCCACTTACACCCACCTGCGGATATATTTAAAAAGTTGTGTTGCTTCTTTAAAGCAACTTTGGCAGATGGTGTATTGCACATTTGCACTATTTCAACAAATAAGCCATGGGTGTTGATTAGTACCTTATTGAAGTAAAGGATTGAAATTTGAGTCAAGGGCTGTTTGGACCAAAATCATGGACACTAAGATGATCGTATTTTTTAGTTTTCATTCTCCCCCATAATAATTCAATTGACAGAGTGGCAAAAACAGAGTGGCTCTATTTGCTCGAAAACACGTTGTTTATTTGATATTATCTAGGATTGTTGTCCAATGAACTAACATGAGTAATTCACAAGTTTTAAGAGCAATACTTGAAATTGCTATCCATAAAAAACACTGATATGAGATCAGCTAGAACAAGATGATAGATAAAGGAATTTCTAAATAACTCAGTAGAATTGATATGAGTATGATGGATGGTCTGATATTGAATAAATGAATATATCCTCCAGATGGCAGAAGATTACCTCTGAAAAGTAATTGTGTACCATCTGCTAGAGCTTGAAGAATTCCTGAAGGCTTTAATAGAATTAGCTTGCATTGAGTGAAAGGCTAATGAAATGCTCTGTGAGGAGTTTTCTCTCGTTGGTTGTAGTTGTTTTAACTGATAAAGTGCTCTTTTTTTTTTGCTCATTTTAATCAGAATAACCTTCTGTCCTCCAACAAGTTTTTCTCTGACTGGAAGTTGTGTTATTGTGTTCTTTTGTCAGGTTGATGCTGAACTAAACAAAGAGTTGGAACAATGGAATGAAATGGTTAAAAATGATGCAGTTAAACTATGCCTGGAGAACAATTTTAATACAGGGTTTTTTGAGGGCAATGATAGTCATTGCGTTGTTGATGCTTATGAGTTGAAGGTAATACATATTTGATTATTGGATGAAATTTTGCTATTGCATCCATGTACTTTTTACCTTCCTTTTCCCTTGTGTTTTTTTAAGAGATATACATACAGAGTTATTTGTCCGTTTTATTCCCATTTTAAACTTATAGGTAAGGCTTGAGCATATACTTGAGAGGATAGCATTGATATCAGACGCTGCAAATACGGAGAAGCCATCATCAGTTTCAGGTAGCCTGTTCATTGGTGGGGCCCTGGCTGCGAGATCTGTGTACACTCTGCAACATTTAGGAATTGCACATATATTGTGTTTGTGCTCTAACGAAATTGGACAGTCAGATTCTCAATATCCTGAGTTATTCGAGTATAAAAATTTCTCTGTAAGTGATTTTTTTCCTATCATTTTAAGATTTATGTTGCTTACTTTTCCTTATTTTCCTAATATTTGCTCTCTTGCAAGTCTTGGCAACTACTGAATATTTCCAACTTTAAGGCTAGTTTAAAGTTGGATCAATGCATACATCAGAATCATCATTTAGATTATTAATTAAAAGGATATAGCGCAACCACAGATTTATAAAGATCTTGAATATAATTCATAACTACTATGCATTGATATATCTTATTGCTACTTTGAGAGGGCAATTCTGAATTAATTTTAGTGAACAGATAATGCAGATTTAAATGCATTATGAGTAAAAATATTACAATTAAAATGATTATGTAAAAAGGTATAATAAATAAAAGAAAATTAAAGCACACATGTAGGAAGATAGTTAAGAGTCTTGGTAAGAAATTCAAAAAAATGTTGGTCTTGGCTATATATGGATAATGGTTTAGGGTCCAAGGGTGTAGTGAAACCAAGTCAGCTCAGGCGACTCAGCTGTTTAGATTTATTTTGGGCTTCACTTTGAACCGTGTGATGTCTGAGTAGGTGTTTCTTTGCTGTTGTATACTCTAGATGAGTATAATACTTTGGCCACCTTAAGTGAGTTTATTACTGGAACATAGACTTTTTATAATGTTTTCCATGGATATAACTAGCTAGCTGAACCATCAAAGCGAATGATTTTGTATAATTGTTTTTAATGATGACTTGGCCAACATGAACAGATATGTGACAATGAGGATGCAAACATCGGTGATATATTTAAAGAAGCCCATGATTTTATTGATCATGTTGAACGAGCAGGTGGGAAGGTTTTGGTTCATTGTTTTGAAGGGAGAAGCAGAAGTGTCACAGTTGTTCTCGCTTACCTAATGATCAAGAAGTGAGTGGGGGATTGAGAAGTTTTAACATCTATTTATAGTAAAATTATGTGTAAGGTTTATGTATTTATATTAACCTAGTGCTTTCCTATCATCCTATATTTCTCCTTCGAATTTTATTGCACAAGTGAAAAGGATTCCTTGCTGAAAGCTTGTTTGATGCAGAAATTTCAGTTTATTAAAAGCATGGAATACCGTTAAACGAGTTCACAGACGTGCCCAACCCAATGACGGGTTTGCAAGAATTCTGGTGGAACTAGATCAGAAGCTGCACGGGAAGGTTTCCATGGAGTGGCAACAGCGAAAACCAACAATGAAGATTTGCCCCATCTGCGGGAAGAATGCTGGCCTGAGCAGCAGCTCGCTGAAGCTTCATCAGCAGAAATCGCACAAGAAACTATCATCTGGGAGTGTGGACAGCGCCATGACAATGGAAATACACAAGGCTTTGGATGCATTGAAGATTATTAGTCGTGGTGGAAGTGTTGGTTCTATGCAGAGGCAATCTCATTCAACGTGATGCACCGAGTATGAATAAAACATTATGAGCCCTTATTTTATACCACGTATAGTGTTATCTTGGGAAATGTGTTGCTGGAAAGAGAGTATTGTTGAGACTTTTTTTTTTTGGCAATACATGCAAATTTGAGGACGGAAGGGAATTTCTTGCCCACAGATACTCTACAAATGTGAGTTTAAGTTGTTCTGTGCACAAAGATACTCTACGAATATTAAATATTTGTAGGTGCAGGCTTGTAGATTGTGCGTTGAAAGTTGCTCAAATGTACTCGAGATAAATTCATATCATTATGAAGCTCGACTCTGCTGCATGAAGTATCTCACTGTTAATTGCAGCAAACAGAATCGTAGCCTGTAACACGAAAACAAAATTATATATATATATATATAGTATTACAAGAGTCCAGAAATAATTGAAAAAATCTGGTGTATATATATATAACAAAGATGAAACAAAATCTCCAAGCTAATCTTGTCCCTCTCTATTAGTGAATCTCTGCAAATCTAATGCTGCCAACATCTTTAGTCCTACCGTCTTGACCGGCATCAATACATGCAGTTTGGTGTAACTATAAAAGCCTCGAGACAATTAGTACCAATACTTGACTGACTTTACAGAGATACTAGCATGTCTCAATGACATAAAAAATTCAAATAGCGATAAAACGACAATTAGTACCAATACTTCACCACCAAGAAAAAGCAGCAATGCACAAAAAAGTTGGTCAAGGTGAACATAATGGAGATAAAACGACACACAATCTAGACCTCAATTGGGTCTGGAGAACCATTTTTACCATTAAGAACAGTGACAATGCCATCAGAGTCGACATCAACAATAACGGAATCACCTTCTTTAATCTCACAGGCAAGCATCTTTTCGGCCATGCTATCTTCCAAAAGTCTCATTATAGCTCTCCTTAGGGGCCTTGCCCCATAGCTCGGGTCAAACCCTTCATCCACCACTTTATCTTTAAACCTCTCAGTTACCTCAAGTTCAATCCCCTTCCTTTTCAGCCTCCCAGAAACCTCTTTTAACATTATATCAGCTATCTCCTTTACCTCCATCTTCGTCAACTGCCTGAACACAATCATATCATCCAATCTGTTCAAAAATTCTGGCCTGAAATATTGTTTCAATTCCTCCTGTACCAAGCTTTTGATTCTGTTATAACTGCTATCCTTCTCGTCATAGTCCAGATCAAAACCGATCCGACGACCACCCTTCTCTATCACACTACTCCCAATGTTCGATGTCATAATCAAAAGGGTGTTCTTGAAGTCCACGGTCCTCCCCTTGCTATCGGTCAATCTTCCATCCTCGAGAATTTGAAGCATCATGTTAAAAACATCAGAATGAGCCTTCTCGATCTCATCAAAGAGCACGACAGTGTAAGGACAGCGACGGACCGCCTCGGTTAGTTGACCGCCTTCGGTGTAGCCAACATAACCAGGAGGTGAACCGATGAGCTTTGATACGGTGTGTCTCTCCATGAACTCACTCATATCGAGACGAATCATCGCCTCTTCAGACCCGAAGTAGCAAGAAGCCAAAGCTTTTGCCAATTCTGACTTGCCGACACCGGTTGGACCAGAAAAGATGAAGCTAGCAGTGGGGCGATTAGGGTTCTTTAGTCCAACACGAGCCCGGCGAATAGCTCTACTGATGGCTACAACAGCTTCATCCTGGCCAATGACACGCTTGTGGATAGTATCTTCCATCTTAAGGAGGCGGTCAGATTCATCAACAGACACATTGTCCACGGGTATGCCAGTCCAAGAAGCGACTATGTGCTGAATGTCCACTTCTGTTACGGAGGGACCAACATCTCCCGCCTCACTCTCTGCCTTGCTCATCTCTTTATTTTTGTTGACAAAAGCTGATATCTGTGTCTTAAGATCCAATTCTCTATCATGTAACTCCCTAGCCTGTTTTATGAATTTCAAGTAATGTAAGCTTACCAGATAAACATGCATAAATAACATCCCATGTACAGATTAGAGAAGGACAATACTTAACTGAACTCGCCCAATAACAGAATCAGAGGGTTTGATAATTTTACAAGAAATTCCCCGTGTTTGATAATTTTCAATCTTAACTCAATTTTGAATTCCTTAACTGCTTAAGGATTAATTTAACCATATGCAGAAGCTTTTGTGTGATTTAGTAGAGAAATTGTGAAGTACTACCTCTGTCTCAACTAATAGTCTCAATTTTCATTCGGAGTTCTTGAATAACCCCACAAAATTCTTCTTCTTACCCCAGTTAGAGATAACTTTCAACTCACTCCAGTTAATTTTCTCAAATCCTTTCAACTCACCCCACTTGTTTACAAAAACCAAACAAAGACTTAAAACATCCCCATCAACTAAAAATACTCTGTTTCTTATTAGTCACCGCCAACATCACCTCTGTTTAGTCCATAAGCCTCTCTTTTTTTTTTCAATTGCATCATCCATTGTTTCTCTCTCTCTCTATATATATATATATGTCAAGCAATTCTCTCATTAAACAACAAAATAAGATTAATATTGTATTCTCTATGCAAACATCCCATTCGTCACAAATAAATTAAGAAGAAGATTAAATCAATCAATGGGATTTTTATTAAGATTTCCTGCAAAGAGGTATGTACTTTCTTATTTTTATACAACCCATAGGTAATGTCGTTTAATTACGGTGATGGTGATATTTTTGTTCCAAAATCGTTCTCTCTAATTATGTTGAAGGGGATGTTTAATTAGTTTTTGTTCTTTTTCTAGGATGATTTTCCCTCGAGCAAAACCATCATGTGAGAGACTATATACTCAATAGAATCAATATCCGTGGGAAATTACATAATATGATTCCGGCAGCCGTTGCTGCCGCTCACTGGAATCACTACTCCATCTCGGCATTGCCATATATATAGACATACCTTTGTGGTAATTAACTTGACAGAACCCACCCTAAAAACTCGTCCAAAAATAGCGAGGACAATTGGAGCTTTAGAGTGGAAGAGAATGATAAATTAAATAAAAATTTGTGCCTAGTTCTGTGAGAAGAGTGTAAAGTAAATAAGAATTTAAGGCCTTGTTTGGCAAACAAAGTGCAAGTATTTTCCTAAAATTTAGGAGCTAGGTGGAGTGAAAAGAATGATTTTGTGGGTTTATTTAAGATTACCCTTTTCATTTCAGGAGTTTCAAAAGTAAATGTTAATAACACAAAAGTTCATGGAATATTATAACCTCGAAACTTAAGGAAGCTCAGTGGGATTTCTCAAAACTCTAGAGATGTAGGTGTAATGAACCCAAACAGAGGGAATTGTTGTAATTATCCCTTTAGGTAATCAATCTCATAGAGAACTTGGGCCACTCAAATGGTGTTTTCTAGTTTTAGAACGAACTCTTATATCTTATGTCTAAAGGTACATGTACAAGAATTTGGGCCACTCAAAGAATGTCTCCAATTGTATTATATCTTATTTGGTATTTCTTTCCTTCCTATTTTATTCAATGGGGTTGCTTTCTAACTTTCATGTCACACATGAAAAGCACCATCAGTTCTGCATGGTGACATAAACGCGCAATATGACTCGCCTTCCATTTGATATAGAAATTGTTATACAAAGCTCCAGCATACGTTTCCTAATCTATGAATATATTCCCATATAGAATTAGAAGATGGACAGGAATCACCATTGGAGACAGCCTTAGAAGAAATCTCTTGATCCTGGAAACAGCCTTATAAGAAATGAGTAGAATCATAAGGTTCGTATCTCTCCTTGAACTTATTTTATTTATTTTTTCAAAACATATGCTCGATCTAATTTTATTAACAGAAGGTATAACGATAGACAACTACCTTTTCAAAGTCCTGGCTTCGGACTGCTTCAGTTTTCTCTTGTGTTATCTGCCTAAGGTCTTTCTCAAGCTCTCTGGCCTCCTCAGGGAGCTGTAAAGTACAGAATGAGTCCCCAAACTGCATAAAGAATAGAACGGACAAAGTGATAAATGCTAAATATATACCTGTGCTTGACGAAGTCGAACATGGGAACCAGCTTCATCAACCAAGTCAATCGCTTTATCAGGAAGAAATCGGTCACTGCATAGTACAAAAGACCAATCAGGTACATAACTGAATACAACACCAACACTACAAAAGGTAACTAAAACGATTATGAATCCGATCAAGCTATAATTAAATAATTAATCACTTAAAAAGACAGGTGAAACGAGAAGCATCTCTTGAATTTGTCATGATAAACACTGCCACGCATTTCTAGTATCATTTAATAGGACAGTCACCTTTCACATGTTTGCACCAGTTGAATTGTATACAAGAGAATAAATAAAGAGAAAAGAGAGAATATGAGAGTTGTATTGATAATTGTGTTAACAATTGTACAATTACATGGACTCCCAAAGTGAGTACATATAGGACACAAACTAAACCCTAATATAACAATAAAGGAAAGAAAGATAAGGGAAATAAATAACTAAGGAAAGACTCCTAAATAAAATCCCCTATATATGGTATGTTTTGACCAACACAAAATAAACAATATCATAACTAATATAAATACCATAAATATAATATACTCCCGCAAATAGTAAAATTTTGATTTCCAACAGTATCGATCCAATCCCAAACAGCATTACGCCAATCGGCACTGGGTAACGGCTAATTCTGTGATATAATTTACAGTTACTTAAACGCATAAATCCCTAAACCTACTGGTAGATAGCAAGTTTTCACACAGTAGATAACCATGCCAAACAAAATTATTTTCATTTCCTTTTTCCCAATTTTTGTACCAAGCTCAAAATTTAGGGAAAATTACCACCAAGTCCACTTTTCTTCCACCTTTTTACAAGACCAATAAGCCTACTTTTTACACCTGAACACAATAAGTTCTATTGTATGTATATTCAAACAAGACTAATATTTGAGACAATTGTTTTTTGGATTATCAAATTAAATTTTTCAATAATTACAAATATTAACATAATCAATTACATTTAAACGAATCCCCACGCTATCTATATTCCACCTGAAACCTTCTGCTTCCCCTTTTTGTCATAAGATATCTTCATCCTTCCCTATAATGCATTAATGCTTGGTAGTAGTTGGTAAGAAAGCTTTCCATAGTAATTGATACTCTTTCCGTCTCAAATTGATAATTCCAGTTTGGCTTTGGTACTTCTTAAGGAAACACTTTTAAACATAAATAATGGTCAAGAATACAACTTATTTTCTATTGTTAAGTTTTGGTGTATTAATTAAGTCCCAAATTGGGAGTATTTGAGACAAAGGAAGTATTCTAAGCTAACATGACAATCAAGATTGATACGATATTGTTTTTTATTCAATAGGACTAGATCAAAAAGGTTTATCCATCCAATCACAAGAAACTTGAATTTTGTACAAAATAAGCAACCATAGAGGCAGAGCACTAAGATAGCAGGGTCTCGTGCATGTGAATTTAGTATTCTAATAAGTAGTCCTTGCAGGACAAATTCTACATTCTAGGATCAACAACCCAATTACGTGCTAGTCTGAATTGCTTAAAAACAGCATTTGTTCTAATTATTATCCACCTATTGTATCTTGCTACACAAAGTTGAAAAATTTAAATTTCAAATACCACATACCTAATGTATTGGTGTGAAAGTTGGGCTGCACAAGCTAAAGCTTCATCACTATACTGAAGCTTGTGGTGAATCTCATACCGCTCTCGAAGTCCTTTCAAAATCTGTATAGTTTCTTCCACAGAAGGTTCAGGCACCTTAACAGGCTGGAATCGTCTTTCCAAGGCTGGGTCTTTCTCAATATGCTTTCTGTATTCATCAAGCGTAGTCGCCCCAATGCACTGTGTCAGTTGAATACAACTAATTAAGTAAATATTTTGCAATAACTTGCAATATCCACAAAAATAACATGCTGTTAAATGGAATACATTATTGTCACATTTTGATGTGCACTTTTAATGTGCTTTTTAACATGTTTTTAAATTTATTTTCTGAACAAATTGTGCCAACGTCTATACTATGTCAAATCAACAGTTAAGATATATCCAGAACTTAAAAGGGTTGAAGGATGGAAAATGTGATTAGCATGAATATCTTGACTTAAACTTGCCTGCAATTCCCCTCTAGCAAGAGCTGGTTTCAATATGTTAGCCGCATCGATTGCCCCCTCTGCTGCTCCTGCTCCAATTAATGTGTGCACCTCATCAATAAATAATATTATGTCATCACTTTGCTTAATTTCCTCCATCAGCTTTTTTAGCCTCTCCTCGAACTCTCCCCGGTACTTTGTGCCAGCAACAAGAAGACCCATATCCAAGGTTATAACCTGAAAAACAGAAAAGCATCATTACATGAAGAATCTACAGCTTTTATATAAAGGAAAAATAAATAAAGAAGCATTGACACTCCATTAAACAATATACGGTACTAATATATAATGCCCCACATTAAACAGAATCTCAAATAAAAAGTAAACTGACATTGCAGTCTACATATTCACATACATTATTTTCAGAAACAATTACTTAAAACTATATAGTTCACAGGCATTTTCATAAGACAATTAGCAGTAAACCCATGCCTACATTACCACACACGTTTCTCAGTGAGTGAGACATTACTCAAATTCGTTAACAAAAATTTCTTTTTGTAGTTCAGTATATAAGCCCTTTAGAGAACTGGATTACTCCCCAAGGGTGCATTTAGACTTTACATGCACCAAGACATTGATATTTGCACAATATGTTGCATCCATACCTTAGAAAATCATTAAATCCTATCCAAAGAGAGATACGAATATATTAAGCTATCGGACACTTTACTGTCCATTGTGGTTATTCAAACCAAACTGTGATAATCAGAAACTTATTAACAAGTTCAGTTCTCAAGTGAGATTCATGACCAACAGCATCCGCTCTGAACTGTGTAAAAATAGTGTGCTCTCACTCATGAGTTATAACCTAGCTTTGCTCCCAAGCATGCATCTTCAAAACACATACCTTCTTCCCCTCGATTGTTTCTGGTACATCACCAATTGCAATTCTTTGAGCAAGACCTTCTGCAATAGCTGTTTTTCCAACACCGGGTTCTCCAATGAGGCAGGGATTATTTTTTGTCCGCCGACCCAAAATTTGAGTCACTCGTTCAATTTGCAGCTGCCTTCCAACGACCGGATCCAGTTTACCCTAACAAATGCCCAAAAAAAATTATATATATCGAAACCAGCCTTTCTATAGCTTTAAAAACCCCAAAGGTAAACTAAAGAAATCACTTGTAAAATACCTCCAGTGCCAACTTCGTCAAATTAGTGCCATACTCCTCCAGTGTCGGCATCTTACTACCAGAGCTTGCACCTCCCACTGCAGCACCAACAGCTTCTGTACTCTCACCAACCATTTGAATAACCTAATTTCCCAATAGATATTGTACAAAAGAATTAGAGGGAACCATAATACAGAAAACAAAAATGAAATAAGAAGCTTGTATTGCTTGCCTGTGCACGAATCTTATCAGAGTCGACACCTAAACTCACGAGAACACAGGCAGCTACACCCTCACCCTCACGTAGCAACCCCAACAGCAAGTGCTCGGATCCAATATAATTATCACCTGAAGAAATAAAAAAACGTGGTGATTAACTGGCTTTCTTATTTACTTCTTCATTTACCAAAGATATGGATCTATTTAAATTTACACACATGTATAAGGAACCTAATATATTATTATACATAAGGAACTGGATGTTTAGAGCAAATATAAGTAAAATCCGTGATACGAGTCCCCATCATAGGTTCTAAGAGGAAAGCAACAGAAAATAACATTTCTGAGGACCAGTTCAAAAAAAAAGGCTTTTCGGCACCAAGCCTAACCATCAAAAACCCTCCGCGGAAAGATGAGCAAGTAAGAAAAGGGAAAAGAGGAGAGAGAATGAAAAAGGTTACCAAGTTGGCGTGCTTCCTCTAGCGAGAGTTCCAAAACATGCTTTGCCCGAGAAGTAAATGGAATCTCTATAGCAACAAAACCACTGCCTCTACCAACAATCTTCTCTACTTCTAGACGCGTATCTTTCAAATTGACCCCCATGGACTTAAGAACCTTTGCAGCAATTCCAGTTCCTTCACCAATAAGTCCCAACAAAATCTGCTCCGTGCCAACAAAATTGTGACCAAGCCGTTTAGCCTCCTCTTGAGCAAGCATAATAACTTTTATTGCTTTTTCTGTGAAGCGTTCGAACATAGCTTTTGGTACCATTTGACAACCCCTTCTTCCTCGTCGCACAGAGGTCGTAGCAGCCACCTTGGAATGGAAATCTTGAAGAGGCATTAACATGGTATCTAAAGCATTCAAACCTCGCAATCCTGTGAAACCCGTTATCCTTAATGGAGGAGGGGCTTGAAAATTGCCTATCATTCTCACTGTTCTTTTTAAGTTTCCAGATCCCTTGAACTGGCCATTAATTTCTCCAAAAACTGAAGAAGGGACATTGGTTGAGTGAACTAGAGCCCTTGCCATCATTGCCACCGAACTAAATCTGCATTTACCATGATATGATTACAAACCAAAACAATTCACATGCACAATGTAAAAGCATGTCTTAGCACAAAATTTTGAGCATCAAAATTTAAGCATCTAAATCACATAACGAGAACCTAAACCATATGGCAAATCACAATAAAGCAAAAGTTGGCAGAAAGGGAAGCGCAGAAGATATACAGCATATGCACAACGATCAGCATCTTGTTGTGAAAAATTGCAACATGGCTGTACTAACCAGAAGAGGGGAATGAGTTTGCATTACTACAAGGATTGGTGGAAAATAAATTATACACAATTGCTGCACACTATCCGACTAAATAACCAGATAGGTCACATTATTCGACTGGATTGTATACAATTTTTCTCTAACTTACAAAAATAAATATAAATACTATTTGATATTAGTTTCAGTTTTTAATACCAATCATCTCCAATATTATAATTAAAATGGCAATTATAATCAATGTTACTTAAAAAATTCACTCCAAATAATCAAATCGGTGGCCCCGCTAATTTTGTTGGTCAAACTAAAGATAGGAGAATCTTTCAAGATAATTTCACTCCCATAATTTTTGGAAATTATAAAATGATTAATTAATTTGTGGCCAATCAAAGTAGATTCCACGATTTTGGTTATTGAGAAAAATAACCACTGTGAAGCTTGGTATTGTTAACTTTAACAATATATTAAATGATAATCAAAAGTTAATTTGCTTATCCAAATTTAGTTATTCCGTTGGAGATACTCTAACACTCCAATATCTCGTGTGACAAGACTTTCTAAGAATGTTTGACAATGTCAAGACTCCGGAGATAATAATTTATTGTTTTTGTACACTTATGAAGAAATGATAATGCAAAGACTCTTGTGATAATAATTGAATTTTTGGTGTATTAATGCAAATGGGAAATTAACATGACTTAAATCATAAAAATGGTTACGGTGTAACAGCATTTTGGTCATGTTTCACATAGACAATACTGACTGAAATAAACAAGAACTAGCATTCTAAACGGTCAATTGAATCTACCCTACAACCTATTCCGAAAACCAGACCACGTTCTACATCAAAATGTAATAATTTACGTGTTAGCCTAGCAAAATAGAAAAGGCATAAAGAAAGGCTAATAATAGAAAAGCAATGAACAGCATAAAAGGCTAATACAAAAGCAAAGAATATACTTCAAGTCAAAGCAAGTGAACAAGATGAGTTCGTTTCGAGTCAACCACAATCTCAACTGAACTATACATACTTATATACACCGATTTCAATTTCTCGGTTTCCGAGTTAGATAACCAGAATGGCACCGAGTATGAATCTATAACTTACAGCTTGAAGAGAAAATTCGCATAACAACAAATTAATGATAACAATGCCGAAACACAAATTGAAACTGATCACTCCGTATAAGCACATATAGAATAGAAACATATATTAGGTCGAAATACTTCACCTGAATTAATAAATGGAGCGTTGGAAAAAATAGGTCGAGAGTTAATTTGTATGTATGTATGTATGTATTGAATCCTAAACTAATAAATAGCTATAGCTACTGTGTGAGTTATTAAAGAATAGAGATTTGGATATGGCGGAAAGCAGGCCGTCTCTCTGCTTCAAAACCAATGTAAACAATGATACTTCATCACCACCCAACGTAAACGTAGAAGAAGCTGTTGCTTGTAGCCAAATTATTAATTATTAATTATTAATATTGAAATGCTATTATCACATGCCAACTCAATTAACCACGTGACCGAATCAAAACCCTAGAATTCAATTGGCATCACCGCCTCTCGACTTTTTAGGGCCAAAACCCTAGTTTAAAAGTGCTCCGTGCACCTTTTGCTTTTTTTTTTTTTTTCCTTTTTATAAATCCGACCCTAAAAACACTTGAAAAATCAGAATTACCAAATCGGCCCACCAATTGTTAACAGTTTTAATTTGATTTTCCAACTATTGTCCAAATCAAATTCATGACTTCAACCTGCCAATGGCCTTGTAATCTAGTGGCATCCTCTCTAGTCTTGTATTAGAGAGGTCACATGTTCGAAACTCATGGATGCAGTATTCGAACTTAATAAAGTGGTTTGTCCACCCTTTGTGGGTGGTTGTTGATGCATATGGTAGCGAATTATGTAGTTCATAATTAACTAGAGTGACAAAATTCTATGTCTGACTCCATGTAATTGTCTTTGATATGAATATTTAATAAGTTTTCTTTGCAAGAATATTTAATTTAGAAGTGAGTTACATGATCATTTAAATTTTTAATGGTAAAAAATAAACATATATATTAAATTTTTATTACACTACTTTTGATTTGAATTTTTTGATTAAATTTGTACAAATATTCTACTCATTATCAAAGGATTTCATGAAAAAACTAATTTTGTTAGCCTTAGTACAATATCATATTGAACGAAATTGCACCAAATAAATAATGGAGATGAGTCAAGTCCTTTCTTTTTTCTCAATTTGGACCACCAATTTTTTTTTTAAAAAAAATACACTCTTTATATCAAATGAAAAAAAAAATTGTTCTATCTTCTTGCAATAAATCTTGAACATATATAATTTTTAAAAAAATGTGTTTTCTCGATTACCATTTAACCAAAAATTATTTAATGGTATCTAATTATATAGATAGTAAAACGCTATCTTTTACCGTTGATTTAAGATGTGGCACTATCTTTTATTGTTATAATTATGGCTCCTCATTAATTGATATTAATCTGAAATTGTAACTGTCATCTAATTATATAGGGGAAATAACTCTCTCCTATCCATGTAAAATTATCATATCTTTCTCTATCCCTTATAACTTAATATTTAAAACCACAAAACTTCTCCTTTCAACATGACATGGTAGTATCATAAATGATTTAAATGAAATTCTAGCAACTTATTCTCTCTTTAACTTTACTTTCTGACCTCTTTACTTTCCCTGTTAATTTATTTGGAAAATTTTATATTTACTTAAATTTTGTATAAATTGATGTGGTACTACTCACATAAATTAGTAGAGTCTTGCAGTTAATATGTTATTTGTCTTGTTTTATTTTTTATTTCGTTGGTCTCAGAAGTGTTTGTACAAAAATTGAATGAACTTGTATAACTCAATTTATTTTAATTCTCCCCATCTCAAATTAAAATTCAACAATTTTGTTTTGAAACGGGTCTTCCTCTCATTATTTTCTCTCATTTTTTTATAATACACATCAATGAGTGACCAATACAACTCTTCTTAGTTTATTTGATATTCTCTTATTTTATTGGTGACTCAACTCTATATTTTTGACAAATAAAAAATCTTTGATATATTGTCATATGACAATAAAAAAAATTTCTTTATCTATTTTTGAAAGAAAAAGTTAACAAAATATACAATTTGTTCAAAAACAAAAGTAATAATATATCCGGTACAAAAGCAATTAAGGGTTAAACAAATAAAACGAGAATTTACCTAATGCATCTTAAATTGGTCTTGTATAATTAATTGCAGTTTTTCTTGTAATCTTCTAAGCTTTTCCATGTAGGGATTTTTTTTTCTTCTACAGACATATCTTCGATTCTCTTCAATTTATCTACCCATGCTTCAATAAAATAATGATCCCAAAGATACCAATCAATTTGATAGGCTATTTCAACGATTCATCAAATATGAGTTTGCATTTCTCAAATTCTACATATTTTTTAGTATTGGAACCATTGAAGTATGTCAAAAAATAAAATAAAAATACCAATGTGTTTATCAAGGTCCTTAAAGCCCTCCAATGCGTTTGAGTTGTAAAGAATACCAAGGATAGGGCCTTGAAGTTCTGTTTAGGCGTTTGAGAAATTAGAGAAAAACTAGGGGAAAATTAAAAAATACTACCATGATAAGTTAGGAAGTTACATAATATAAATCCAATTCAAATATTTAAAATTAGCAGCATTGTCATATTAAATAATATATGTAATTAACCAAATTCATTAAGAATGATAAAATTGTCTAATTGATGGTTTATTATGGTAAAAATATAACATATATATATTGTAAAGTCTAAAATTGTGTTTGCTTTATTCTTTCGACAAAAGCACATTTACTTGTAAATTGTTTGAGTTGTTCGAGATTAAATATGAAGAACTACAAGCAAGCTAAATTACCGAAGTGATGCGTTGAAATATTACATCAAGATATATACGGTGAGCATTGGCATTTGAATTTATTTTTCAAATGTATGTCCTTGTTAAACCCCCATCATCAGATAAACTATAGAGAAAGTTTAAAGGATTCTCTAAAAAAATACGTGTAGATCTGAAAACCATAACCACAATATATATAAATAGTAAACCTTACCATCATAAAGATAGAAATTATGTTTAAATATCTACACATTAAAGGCCCACACCCTATTAGATACATTTAAGTCTAAATAACTTAAACCATAGTTGATTACTTTTAAAGTGAACTTAACGATACGGCAATATATAAGCCCAATCTTAAATTAAAGATCCACCAATATCATTTTAAATGGTTTGAAACTAGGTTTTTCGAAAGAAGTTAGTTAATTAATTTAAGTTAAGAATCCATGACATTAACGGCATACATTGACACTAAAAAGTTAATAGAAAATTGCACTTCAAGTCTGAGCAAATAAACAAGATCAATCGTCAACGACTTAGCTTCGAGTGAAACCACAATCTCAAATACATGTATCTCCTATAACAAATACCCCTCGTTAAGATATACCATAAGGTTGTGTTAGTTTCACAAAAAAATGAAATAATATGATTTGATAAATCATCATATTTTAAAATCTGTTATTTTAAATTCTCATGCTTTCCAATTTACGTGTTTTTTAAAAAAATATAAAAATTTAAAATACGGTAATGTAAGTTAAGTTTAAGTCGTATTAATCCATTTAGTTATTTTAGTTGGACATAAAAGTCTTAGTTACCAATAATATAAGAGAGATACAATTAAAAAGCTATTGATCAAATTCAAATCCTGTAATTCAATACGAGATTGTAAAATCCTAACATTTTGAGTGGATTTTGAAATCGCGTAATTCTTAGGATTTCAAAATTTGACGGAATTTTAAAATATCGACTTTTATCCCCAAAGACACTCCTAAATTACATAAATTATGTGATTTACTAAATCTTATATTAAAATCAAGCGAAAAGAACATACCCTGAGATAATTCTAATGCGTCAAATAGCATAAAAAGAATTACAATTATAAGGCACAGGGATAGGATTTGCCTAGTAAAAAAATAAAGAGAACAATATCGAAGCACAAATTAAAATTGACCATTTCATATAAGCATATAGATTGAAACGCAAATAGTGGAAAATGTAGCCAAAATTAAGTAAAAAATAAAAAAACAAATTACAAGTAAAAATAACACGACATATTTGTATATACATATTGTTAATTTTTAATAGTTGAATTAAGGTATTCTTAAAAATTTTGTGTGTAGTGCATATGACCGTATTTTGTTTCAACTTGAACGGTCAAATTGGATGAATGAACCAAATTGATTCTCAGTCAATAATTTAAAGTTAAAAGTTGCTTTTCAAATTTGAGAATCTTTAGTGAAACTGGTTCCATAATTTAAGATATATATATATATTGTTGCATAGGCATAAAACAAAAGAAACTAATCTTCCCTCATATAAAAGACCTCATCTACATGTTTGTTTTGGCTTGTTTGGTTTGAGCTGTCAGAAAGGAATTGACATTTTAAATTATGGGAAAACTTCTTTCCGGGAATTTAAGATTATTTTTTGATGTTTGGTTCAAATAAAGTGTTTTTTTGTCGGCATCTAATGTTAATTTTGATTTACGAAATTACCCTTTCAAATGTTTCTTCCAAAAGTATCTTCAACTGATATACATGTATATATATATATATGCACATATATGTCTTTTTACTGATTATCTCTCTTTTTCTTCTTCTTCAAATGTTTCTCATATCGTTTCTATCATACATATATAAGCACATATATGCCATGTGATGTATATATATATATATAAACAATTTTTAAATTATTGAAAATAACATCAATTTAGGGAAATTTTTGGGAGGTGAATTTTAGATTTGCTCTAATAGATACCAAATAGGCATATATTCTAGATCTGGTCCCAATATGAGAAAATTGAGTTCTTATATGATGATGATGTCTTAATCGACTCTTGAAATTACAACATGGAAAAGATAAGAAAGTTTCAGAGACTAAGTTCTTTGAATCTTTCTTGTAGGTGATGAATGAAGGAAAATAGTGGAGGGAAATAACGGGTTTGCCGTAGGGCAAATTCATATTTTGCTTGCATTCCTCCCAAATTAAACGGGAATAAAAAAACACAATATACAGGAATCCTTCATTATAAGGAATATAGGGTTCCTATCCAAAACTCCAAACAAACAATATAATCCTAAATGCAAGGGAATTTAGGATTCTAGGAATCCCCTAAAACTCGAACTAAACGGACCTACCCCAAATTCAAATGGGGTTTAATCCCACTTGCCCCTATAGTGCGGCAGTGCCTGTGCACACAAACCTAGCATAATCAAATCCTAGTCGCTCTGAATACTCGATCAATCATTCAAATTAGTATAACCTTAATTAAACTAAAACCAATGAAATTGATAGTCTGAATATTAACTTCAGAAAATTGAACTTGTTATTATGTGATTAACGGAACAAGAATAGCTTAAACAACACATAATCAAATGATTTGAATCAAGAGATCAGTGATATACCTTTCTTTGTATGTGAACCAAAAGAAGAAATATCTTATTTTTAGTAATGGCATACACCTATCATTTTTTAGGTAGGAACAATGGTATGAACCTCCAGGGTTTGATTGTGTTTGAAGTTTGATTGTGTTTGTGAAATTTATAAATGGAAGAGGATTGGGTGTTTTGTAGTTTGTTCCGAGCATATTCAACAAAAGTTTATATTTAGGTTTTGTTGTAAAATATATAAAATTTATAAAATTTTTGAGCTCCAGCAATTTTTTAAATTTAATTTGTGTAAAATACGCCATAAGTTTACACTGCTACGTCAGATTTTTATTTTCTAAATTTTTTTATAAAATTTTAAAATATAATAACTTTGGATACAAAATATATATTTTAATAAAAAAAATTACATATGAAATATACTCATCAATGCTAATAATCATCCATTGTTATTATAATATTATATATACAAAAATTCAAGAAAAAATAATAAAAGAATTCATAAAATAACATTCAACATGCAACGGTATCTTATTATTGGTTCTCAAATTTACACAAAAATTTTAAAAAGTACCCATTAGAATATATTTTTTTTAAAATTTCAAATCTTATATAAAAATGTCTTTAACACATAATTTACATAATGATTGAAAATGCTCTCACCACCAAGTCTTATTTATTTATTTTATTTCCTAACAAGCTCTCACCGAATTTCGGTTGATTCAAATTTCTAGGGGCGTAGACAAAAAAATAAACAAAATTGTAGAGGCAACAGCCTAGTTTAATGTGGTCGGTCCGTGGGCCTGTTTTATAGCTCCCATATATTCAGTTTTTAATAAATCCAACACTAACACGTACAGAAAAAAAATGAAAAACAGCAAATCCGCCCACCAATTGAAGAGGAATAAATACACGTAATATTGGATTTGATAATTTGGGTTTGTGGCAGAAGTCCTAGGTAATTGCTACTTTTACATATAACTCGAATAAACAATTTTTTTTAAAGAAATATTTAAATCTCTTTTTAATTACGATAACAAAATTTTTCTCTAGTGAGATTTAAACTCGTGATATTTACCAAATTCAAGTTGACGTCTCTTTATTTTCCACCCGCTAGATCAACCATTGATCTCCATCAGATCCAAGTGGGTGTATCTGGTCCCTACCTACTACACTTGTTGATCTTTCTTTTTTTTTTTTTTTTTTTTTTTGAAATTAGATAATTAAGTTAAGTTAGAACGCAACAAACAATCCAAACATCACAAGCAGTTAAATAGCATACACAAGTATATAGAGCACATAGAGTAACTCCAAAAGGATCCAACCTTTAGAGTCACCGAATATGGTTATATACTTATGCGTTTTCATGATGTGTGTGCAACTTAAATATAAAAAATTTAAAGTAGAAAATTTAATAAATTTGATAAGTGGTTTTTAGTAATTAAGCACAAGCTTAAGTTACTGAGCAATAAAGGTTTGATTTTTATTTTAAGTACATTTTTTATCACGGGAAAAAAAATTGTAGAGGTAAAATTAAAAATTTAAAGATGCAGTACAGTTCACAACAATTGGAATGTGTGCTGGGTTTTATAAATAATAAATAATGATTTTATATAATGTATTTGATGTTCTTTTTGGTTATCTCAATTGGGACATTTTAAGTTGTTTAATAGCTTAACCAAATTATTATTCTCGGAGTGTTTGCAAAAACTAATATAAAAGTTGCGAATTCAACTTAATTCCAAACGTAAACTATAAAATTTAAGTAGGGACAAAAGGAATTACATTATTGTTTACACTAATAAATACATAAATAATTTTTATATTTTTAGTATAAACGATAATGAATAGATTTGCTGTTATGTTTGGGAGAAGAGGAGGAGGATAGGGAGAAGCCCGAATTCAAACTAAGAAATATTCGGTTGTGAACTAAATTATTAACCCCTTTTACTAACTCACATGTCTTTGCATAATTATAAATATAAAGAATGATAAATTATTGCGATTTATTTTTTCTATCAATTTTTTTACTTTATCAACAAGTGGACAGAAGCTTCAATCGTCGCTTTGCAAAATTACATTCATCGGCCGGGCCCATGGCATGGGGATGAGATACTGGTTTTGGGCCCAAACTTTTTTCAATATTTCACGAGCCTTCAATTTTTAAAAACACTAGAAATCCAGGTACACGTAATGCATAAGTATGCATTATTTTTATATACATATAAATTTAATATAAATAATATAAAATTATTATTATCTCAATGGTTAACCTTGAAATTAAGGGTTTGTAACTCATTAATAATATATATTTTTTCCAATATAATAATAAGAAAGGTAAAATTAGAAAACAACAAATTTTTGATGTCGTAACCGACAAAGAACGTTTATGATTTAAAATAATAGAAATATGCATATTAGTAGTGTACTTCGTCCAAGGTTTTTAAAATGTTTCTAAAGATATCTTCAATGGTCATTTCATTTCATGCAAATTTTTATGTTAGAAAATGAAAAAATATATTCCAATGGTATTTTCTATAACTGTTTCTATATGAGATGAAAGCAAAGTTATATAGGGAATTTTTATCGAGAAATTTTCAATGTGACTTGTCACAATCTCATTTGATATTATGAAACCACTAATTCTCTCTTTAAAAAAAATGCAAAGTAAGAAAGAAATGGAACAATATACCCAGTTTTTGTATGCTTTGTCACCCATATAATTTTTTTTAACAAACTAGATATAAAAGTTTTCTAAAACTATCTTGATACGTAGATAAAAACTAAAAATTATAATTGGAGATGACCAAATAGTTCAATAGCAACTTTATCATAAAAAGAAAATAACAAAAATGACTATCGAACTATTGGTCAGTTTCATTTTGCTCTCTAAATTTTTTATTTGTTTCAATCAGCCCACTCCGTTTATTTCCCTCCATATATGTGCTGTTAGTGGGGGCATTTTTGTCATTTTAAATCCAAAACACTTCCATAATTTCAATTTTCCCATTAAACTTTTTTGTTATTTCAATCATCCCACTAAACTATTGATTTTGAACAAATTTGTGTTTGAGTTTTTAATTTGTTATGGAAAATGATAACATGTTTCCTTAGGGCACATTTTAAAGTTACTATAAATGAAAATAATGAAATCTTGTCTAAGAATCTATGTTATATTTAATGCATGTTAGGAGTTAATTATTTCAAAAATGGGTACTTAACATGTGCCCTTAGGGCACACGTTAACATGACCCTTTTTTTATATATATAGTATAATATTTTATCTTATTGTAAAATTGATAATTTAGAGTTATTTTAATAAATTGCATAAATAGATACCATTGGGTTTATATATATACCTTAGTTTCGTTGCATTAAATTTGCGGTGGATCAATTGGTAAATAGGATAAAAGTACCAAAGTAAAAATAATTGTATGCTTTAAAAAATGTATATTTAGTTTGGCATTATTTAGAAGGAAAGAAAGAAGAAATTATTAAATACACTCATGGAATTTTGCTTTTCACCCCACATCTCAAAATACTTTCAACTTAACCCAACCCACAAACATCTATATATATATGTGTCAGCTTTCTCTTTAAAATAAATGTTAATGTATTGATACATTACCGGGATGAGTTCAAAATTTAAAATCAAGAATTTGTTGATATATTTAATCTCAATGGTAACAATTATCACCTAAGAATTTGGATACACGCGTCTTTAATTATTCAAAATGTATAAATATAAATAAAAGAAAATGGAATATACTTAAAAAAACAATTTAATGCATATGTTCAATCTTTTCGAAACCTGGGTTGAGGACTTGATAATGATAATGATATTCTCGGTCGCTTTGTTTATAGAAGTTGAATTGTGATAATGGGTTCTACAATGATATAGTTGAATGCGTTACCTATAGTCGTAGTTTTTAAATTAATCAAAGTAAACAAATATATTGATTTATTGTAAATAAAATGAGCTCTCAAAGGAGTATAAATGTGAAAATATGCACAACCAACTCAAGAAATGAATAATCACTCAAATAGACACTAAGAATAATAATTTGCTACAAAATAGGGATTGCAAAACTAACTTTGCACAAAATAAAAATAAAATTTGTAATCTAAAAAGTTTAATGCAACTTTTGTTTTTTTGCATCATGTATGTTTTACAATAAAAAAAAGTATTATTTTATGAAAAAAAAAATCAAACACAATTTTGCAAAAAATCGATAGTTTAGTGGGTTCAGTAAAACGACTAAAATATTTAGTGGGTAAATTAAAATGATGGAAGTGTTTTAAAGTTGAAATAACAAAAATACCCTACTGACGACACAAGCATGGATGGAAGTGGCTAGAGTGGGTCAATTGAGATAACTAAAAAATTTAGTGGGTAAATTGAAACAAATTAAAATTTAGTGGGCAAAATAAAATTGACTATTAGTTTAATGGTCATTTTTGCTGTTTACTCTATTATAAAATTCCAATATATATTAATATTTTCCAAAAAGGGCTTAAATTAGTATTACACCTCATACATTTTATTTCTAAAAAGGATCCAAATTTAAAATGAACTTAACCTTATAATTTTAGCAAAGAATATTGTGAAAGATTTTTAGGTGTTTTATATATGGGTGGAAGAGACCCAACTCCAGAAATTGCCTTTGCCTTAAATATTCAAAAATCGCATTGCATACACTATTACATAAAGCAAAATGATTTGCCATTGATAAAACTCGACCTCTTTTTATCACTTGGGTTTTGTGTCAAGGTTAGAGATGGTCATACGCATCACTTTCTTGAACTCAAAAATTCAAAAGGTAAATTGCAAATTGATTTGAACTTTGACACAAGTGGTGGCTAAGGGGCGTCCCCACCAAAATGTTGTACTAATTGAGTAATGAATGAATGTTAATAACTCCTCCGACAATCCAGCCATCTAATATATATATATATATGTATGTATGTATCTACACACTACTGTGGAAACTCACGAGATTATAAGAGAAATATTAAAGAGATATATCGATGTTCTTGCTATGGCTTTCCCCTCTCTCCTCTAATTCCTAGCAGAAGCATCCCAACTGAAACCTTATTTATTATTTTTGTTATCCTCCTATTCCCCTCTTGGCAATTTGAGTATTTATTACCTTTAATTTTGGACCAACATTTTTAATCAATTAATACCCTCTCTCCTCCTATACTTTAGATTTAGTGGGCCCAAAAGGTCCTTATTTCCGTTCTTCTCTCTCTCTCTAATTTTTTTTTTTTACTTTTTTTCTTGAAAGAAAGAAAAAGAAAATACGAATAGGTGATGTAGGTGCTGTTTCATAACAAAATCAGAAACAATAGTAAAATTAAGTGCGAGAAGTTTTATGATAAGTTGAGTGATGTGATGAGATCCTTTCTATGATCTCTATAATTTTATGAGTAAATATTGTCCAACATTTTTTATTTTTTTGTTAAAAAAATTAATGAAAAAAGTTAAAAAGGTAAGAAAAGTAAGAAAATATCTCAGCATATCAATTAACTTATTTTTTGACCTTTCATCAAAGTAAATTATTTTTCCTACAATTTTTTATCTTATTGTCAAAGGGACCCTTTATCTAAAACCAAATTTGAAGGGAGCAAAGAAGAGGAGGGGAATTGAATATGGGACCATCCATTCATTAATAAATCGTTTTCCAGTATTTGGGAACTTATCTTTAATTTAGTTTATTAATAATAATACTACTACTTATTTTTGTTTAAATAAAAACTGAGAGTTTTCAAAAGCACCTACAAAATCATACAAGATTAAAAGAAAACTATTTAACAAAATTAATGTTGTCCATATAAGATTCGTTATTTGAAAAGATTTATAATATGATTATATTTATAGCAAGCAACATAAAAAAAAATTAAATTACAGTACAATCAATTCACACTGATTTAAATACAAAAGTTGGTGAACAATCAAACCACAACTTATCGTTTAAAAAGTCAAGAAGTTGTTAAAGAGAATTTAGTCACTTCGAACTATTTTAAAATCAAACACTTTTAACCGAAACGCTTTCACTCTAATGTCTTTTATTACACTTCCAATTTTCGACAAATTCAGGAATAATATGAGTGATTTAAGCAGATGCCATATTTGTAGAATTTCAAAATAAAATTTGTTTTTACTAAATATAAATAAAGTAAGACTTTGTTAACCCTCTTTTAAAAATGATCAAAATAATTCTTGCATTTAATTAATGAATAAAATAATTTAATAAGCTCTACAATTTTTATTACATTCACCAAATAAATAAAAAAGTCACCATTATCCTCTTTAAAAAAAGTTAACAAAATCTTACTCATTTATAGGAGGGTACTAGTGGTAAAAAGTATATTAGGCAGATGCCATATAATATGGAGAATTGTAAATTTGCATGGTGAAAGGTAGGTGACAAGTGTAAGGAGAAGAAGAAGTGTTGGGCAACCAAATTAAACCAAATCCAGTAAAGTTTTGAGTGGGGCCCAAGGGTAAGGTTTTAATTATTATTCTGATTGGGTATGGGAGCGGTGAACTCAAACCCCTCACGAGAAACTTGGCTACCATCTCCCAAATCTCAATTTCGCTACCATCTTCCCAAATCTCTCAATAATTACTACCCCCCCCCTCTCTCTCTCTCTCTCTCATGTATAATTTATATAAAAATGATGAAATTTGTGGTGAATATATAGTGTGATAAAAATTTGAAATTTGAAAATTTTAATATGGGAAAAGAAAACCAAGAACTTATTTAATAGTTTCTGATTGTTCTGACCTAAAGGGCTAGAATTTTAAATTTTAATTCCATGTGGCTTCGTTATAGTAGTGTTATTTTGTGCAACCATGCCATTTAATTTGTTAAGGAACATTGCTAACTTTTTAGAAACTTTTGACCACATTTGGTCTGAGCTAGACACGCACTTTCCGAAGTTTAATTTGAACTTACTCAAGTTCAGAAGGGAAATATATATATATATGAATCACTCAAGTTGAAACTTATATATTCTGAAACAATCAACATACAATATAAAAAGTTAAAGTCATATTAATTAAAAACTTTATTTAATATATTAGTTTCAGAAACTTTTAGTTTGGACATCTTGATCAAAAGTAATAACGAACTACTTTAAACATTTGTAAGCGCACGTAAAATTAGTTTATAGTTAATTTAGTTAAAAAAGGTAAAATAACCAGATCGAGGTTGCGAAGGGAGATTACTGATAATTGATGACATGTACGTGCATGCCCAAATAGGGAGAAGAAGTTAAGGCCTATATATATATATCATGCATTGTAAAGATACTCGCTAGCTAGCTAGTGAATAGTGATCATTTGGGACCACAGTTTTAATCAATACTAGTTAGCTAAGGACCCAATATTCATTTACCATGTATACTCATCATTGCTTTGCGTTGGAGGACAATAAGGATTAATTATGCAAATTTAATTGTTGAGTTGATATTTGATTTATTCTTAGTTTAGTATTCAGGGACGAAAGGTTATAGATTGAGGGGGTCATGTTCCTCCCAAATTTTAGTATACCTTCGCATACTTTTTTTAAATTTTGATATATATGTATAGTTATAGCTCTTTTAAACTTTATTGTATTTTTATATATGTTTCACATTTTGATATACTTTTATATACCCTCCTAAAATAATTGACTTTCAAATTAATACTACATTTTATGTACTTGAATTTTTTTTTTTTGAACCCCTCAAGATTAATTTTTTAGTTTCGTCCCTATTAGTTTTGGTACGTGGATCAAGGATGAATCTAGGAGGGCATTGCCCCCTGGAAATTTATTTATTTTTACTAATATGCTAATATTTAATTATAAATAATAAGCATTACCTTATGTATAACAAAAAATTTAGTATTTATATTAATTGCCACAATAAAAATATTTTTTTTGTGGATTTTCACTAAAAATGAGCAACTATATTATAAAACAATAGTATCAAATATTATTTGCCGCTAAATGTTTTAAAATAGAACTGGAAGTGAAAAAAAAAGAGATGGTACTAAAACATTTAATTGGAGAAAAAAAAATCGTATCAAAACTTACCCTTTTTTTACTACATGTTACATATATTTTCCCCCCCGACTGAGATCTTGGCTCTGTCCCAGATGTGAAGTCGTTAAATTCTTATCCCTCTTCTCTCACAATTACTCTAATAATCCCAAAAAAAATGTCTTTTAATTTAAAATATGAATGTATGTGTTATTCTCTAGAGTTTAATTTATTTTGCAAGTTCCGTCTCACTGTGTTTTTTTTTATTATTATTATTTTATTGCATTTATTAATGAAATAAAACAGTTATATAAAGTTTGAAATCCAAAAATTTACTTTTTTGGCTCCCATTTAAACTTATAAACAACTTTTTCATTTTAGGCTATTTTTTTTAGTATTTTTTTTTGAAATACAAGATAAGATTTAAACCTTAGATTTTTTGGCTACAAAAACTATTGATGATTCACACGTACCTCGTATTTAATATTGTTAATTCTCATGGCACGTAGCATTCAAAATTGAATATTTCTCGTATTTACAATATACTAGATTGAAATTTGTGAATATGAGATCTCATGCTAAATAGATCGTCTCTTACAGGACCTAGTGAACCACTAGGCCAGCTCCATAAGGTCGTGATTAAAAGCTCTCTTTATTTCTTTTTCATATATCGCTTGTTTAAAAATGAAACACTAATAGTATCTCCAATCGTTGTGTAAAAATAAAGGTACGTGTAAATCTTACGTGTCAATTATTTTTTTACACAAAATTTTGACGTCTAAAAAAAATGCTCCAATGGTACATTTTATAAACTCTTGTGCAAATTTTAAAACAACCAATGAGATATCAACACATGTTACATATTAATTTATGTAATATTTCGTATTTTTGTCTTGAAATTTTTAGTACATAACTATATATTCACAATGCATCTTGTTTTGGAACTCTTGATTAGTAGATTTCAAATATATAATTTTTGTTAAAATCTATATTTTGTATTAAAAGTTATTACATTTTAAAATTTTATAAAATAATTGAGGAGAGAGAAAGATGATGTGGCGGTGTAAAATGAAAGTGTATTTTACACATTCATTTTACACTAATCCCACTTTTATACTATGGTTGGAGCATTATATTTTTCATAGAACGTGTAAATTTTATACAAAACATAGTTTTAAAAGACTTTTGAAGATGCTCTAAGAGCATCTCCAATGGTTGTGTAAAAATTAATGTGTATATATCTTATATGTCAGACAACTTTTACACTAAACTTGAAGTCCAAAAAAAAATATGCTCTAATGAAAATTTTGTAAACTTTTGTGTAAAATCGAAAAGAACCAATAAGATACAAACAAATGTTAGATATTATTTTATACAAATTTTTTTTTATTTTTTTTGAAATTATATGTACATAATATTATAAATACAATGGATCTTGATTTATGAATCTTGATGAGTAGATTTTGAATATACAATTTATATTAAAATTCATGTTTTGTATTAAAGTTATTATATTTTAAATTAAAGGTGTATACATTAATTTTACACAAAACGAAATTATATACAACTGTTGGAGATGCTCTAAGGTTTATAAAAAAATTGAGGAGTGCAAAAGCTGACGTGGCATTGTAAATTAAGGATGTGCTTTACACAAAACTCATTTTTAAAAAATTGCTATAGATGAAATTTTTTACAAGTTAGTATAAATTTTACACAAAATGAAATTATGCACTACCGGCAGAAATGCTATGAATAGAAGTAAATTAAACGTTGAAGTAGATAGGGAGGAGGAGTAGATGGAGAAAAAGCCTCCCATTTAAACTTTTTTTGAGTCTTGAATTATCTGTATAAAATAAAAATAGGTTTATATTAATTAATTTCATCCATACACTTTTTTTTTTTGTAAAAATTATACTACTCATTGTAATATTGTCCCCCATTAATAAAAAATAAATGAAGTCGCCCCTTCGGTAAAAAAAATTATGGATTCCGCCCTCGCAAGTAGAACATAGGTATATGCATACCTAAACATGCTGGTATAATTTTTTTTTATTTTTTTTTTACAAAAACAATAAATAGATACGAGAAGTTCAAAAAATAAGTTAAATTTTTTTTTTCAAACTTTACTTTTTCGTTTCAATACACAATAGTTTAAGGGTGAATTTAATTCTGTTCACCTAATTTGTAAAATCATCCGCATTATAAATTAATCCACATATTCTATTTTCTTTATCCACTTGATGGAATAAACTTACAAAAAATATTATTTTTAATTTTTTTAATGTATTATTAACAACACATGATTTTCTAAAAATATCCTCCTCTTCTTTATTACTTTATAATTAACTTTGTATCAAAAACAAAATTAAATTAACTTGAATTTCTACTGTTTAATCATGAAACCTAGTTTAAAATTTACTCTAAAAAATAAGACTAGATCTAGCATGCTCACGAATATGATTAACCTTATGAAAATTTGTTAACTTTAATTAGAGAATGAGAGAAATAAATCGAAGCAGGGGTACATCGTGAATGGTTTGGCATAAAAAGAAATTCAAGAGGAAGGAAAAAAAATCAATTGATTCAATGAGGTTGATATATCACAAAGAATTACATACCAGTAGGGATTAATTCAAAGGATTATTAAAAACAATCAACTAATTAATTATTCAATGGGGTTAATATAATTGGACATTAACTTCTCCTATTTTTATTTGAACTTGTAAAACATTATGCATTGACTGAGTTAATCGATTTGAAAACAAAAGTAAGCATCAAGAAGAGTAGAAAAGGAATTAAAAAAAATCAAATTTTAAACATGTTAAGATTTACTTTTTATAAAACAAGAGAGAGAGAGAGAGAGAGAGAGAGAGAGAAACTATTTTATACGTAAATGACGAGATTATCATAGTAAAAGCTAAAAAAATGAGGTTATTATAGTATAATACATATTATATACTTTATACATAAATTCTAATTAATTATCAAATAAATATTAGTCGTACCGAGTATTGTAAATATTAGTTGTTTAATCTTGTCATATTGATGCTTCACGATTATCGATAAACTCCATATATATATATATAAATAAATAGTTAAAAAATGTTTAGGTTGAATTAAATGTTTGATTAAATAGAGAAGATGATGGCCTTTTTCGAAAATTGTATTTTTTTATAATTTCATTAATTATAACATTTAAATGGATAGATTTACAAAGGTAAATATGGCATAGAAAAAACACTTATCTTCATTTGTAGGGAGGATGAACCGAAAGATTGCGTGGATAGATTTAGAATCACTGATATAATCACTTGAGAAGAGTTTCAAATCTCAAAAGTAAATTATTTGACCAGAAATAATTGGCCGTTAACAAATAACAAGAAACATATAGGACCGGCACCAATGAAAAAAACCCAGAATGAAAAATAACTCAAAAGTTTTTTTTTGGGACATTGAACTCAAAGTAAATGTTGACCAAAAGTAAACTCAAGAATAATCAATGCCACAATCGTATGGTCATCTTCCCAGTTTCCACCATATTTGTTAAATTTATGGCTACACCATGCATAGTGCTGATCGTGTATAGAACGACCATTTTGAATGAACAAAACAAAATTTAAAGCTAAGAATATTCTCTAATGGAAAATTCAGAATATAGCAATTTTGATCTAGTAATTAAATTTGAGTTATTCAATAGAAAAAGCGCATCAACTAATTTATTTTTTTAATAAATCGTGAGGTCCCAACTTTTTGGTTCAAGGATGAAAAAGGGAAGGATATTTTAACACTATTGCAATTTTTATTTTTATTTTAATTCACTGTTTTATCTCCTCTTAATATTTGGGTGTAGTAAAGTTGTCAAGAGTGTTGGGTTATTTTTCATTCCGTTGAGATTTTAACAGTGGGAACCCCATGTTTTATTTGTAAAAAATAAAATTATTTAGTGCATATATTTAAATCTGAATTATTGTATGATCTCATAGTACTAAATTACTAAATTATTATGTTGCAAGGTTATTGGCAATGTGGATTTTATGATACAAGTTATCAAACTAAAACTACTTACACCAGACAAACAAAAATTATAGGACAAAAGGACATTAAGGGCTAATATGGAAATTAAAAGAAACACATCATACAACAGGGGGCAGAAGGAACATGGGCACAGTGGGGGCTTAAAGCCCCGCATAGATTTGGAAAATTTTAATAGTAGGTATGGTGTTTTACTATTTTTATAGTTCTAATGGGGCTTTTTTTGTGAAATTCAAAACAATGAGGTTCTTTTTGTAAAAAAACTTAAACTTTGGAGTCTGATTTGTATTTGGTATTAGACAACGATGAATCTTCGCCTTTACCCCATTAATTATGCAAAAAAAGAAGAAGAAGAAGACGAAGAAGAAAAAGATATATACTTTCAAAATTCTAGATATCATAGGTTTGTTGTCCCTCTATCGATTGATCAAATTAATAGTTAAACAAAGAATTAAAATGTCTAAAATACTATCTATTTTTAGATTGTAAGATAACGTAGACTCATTCAATTTTCGAAATATATCTTATCATCTCTAATCCTATTTTCTCTCTTTTAATTAAATAAAAGAAATGTCTAAGTTTCTTTCTCCTAACTACAAAAAACGAAAATCCTCTAAACCCTCAAGAGAAAATGCATGAAAATGTGTGTATTTGTCTGGAAAAAAAGAACTCTTAACATTAAAAAAAAGAACTCTTAATTTTTAATGTGTTCAAGATATGAAATCTTAAAACTTTTTATAACTTGTATTTTTTTATACATCTTCTTATATAATTAATATTTAATATATTATTTTTTAATATTATTTTTCTTTTATAATTAAAAATATTATTTATGGTTAATTAAGTCTCCACTAAACTTAAATCTTGCCTAACACAAAACCAAAACAGCGTAAACCGGTGGAGATGAACTATCTTCAAAAGAATCGTAATTGTAGGGTATATCTTTTTTAAAAAAAAACTAACTAGTAATGATTAAACTTACAAATACCAACAAAATAGAAAGCAAGGATTGAGTGTACCTTTTTCCTCATCTTACGTGTATCAAGCATAAAGCCATGGCAACCTCCACTAAAGTTTTATAAAGTTCCATATGTGATGATGAATGCTAGTATAATCATATATATGTATCTATACATTATATATATATTAGGATACTTATATCGGTATGATAAAATAAATAAAAATTGACATATTAGAAGAATAAAATTGACCAAAACAACTTAAATTAGCATATTTTGATTGGGTCATTGTACCTCACGGACCAATTCGTGCATAAAATTTTACAAAAAAATAAAAAATAAAAAAAAATTCAAAACTTACATTAGATCTTCAATTTATGAATAATAAAAGTTTAGCTGAACCGCACTTCGATCCATTTATTTTCTAAAGGAATTTTAATACTATTGTTATTTTTTTTTCTTCATATTAATATGGATATAGCATTGTTTTTGACAAAATATGACATACTTCTTTAGGAAAATATGGCATACTTACAGTTTATTTTATTTTATATCAAATCTTAGAGATTTCTTTCTTTATTTTTACTATTTTTTAAACGGAAAAAGTACCAAAAAATTATAGGATGAATGCTAAATTAAACGCAAAAATTGATGGGCAAATGTGAGAGTAGTCTAGCTAGGCAATAATAGATTTGGTCCCATCATTCGAAATTGATCTTGTCTCTCCTGTCCAAAAGTTGGATTGATCAAACTGTGCACACCCTTAGATATAACATTTTGAGTATGCATACCATTTGAAATGACCACTAACGTACAAACACATGAAATATACTTTTAAATGTAATATACAATTTTATTTTTATTTTTTTTAAAAAACTATGCATAATAATTGTATAATCAC
This sequence comes from Lonicera japonica, assembly GCA_021464415.1. NCBI lineage: Eukaryota > Viridiplantae > Streptophyta > Magnoliopsida > Dipsacales > Caprifoliaceae > Lonicera > Lonicera japonica. Next base: position 7,433,936 of record CM038467.1, on the reverse strand, counting down.
AATGAATCTTATTTTATTAATCTTGGTTAGTAGGTTTTGAATATATTTTTTTTATTAAAAATCGAGTTTTTGAATTTAAAGATATGGCATATTAAATTTTTAAAAGGAAATTGATGAGAGTAAAAATTATTTGAAAAGGTAGAGAATATGTGGTGTTTTTTATTTTGTGTATTTAGAGTGTATGTTTATCTCACTTTGATTTGACGCGTTACTATGAAAGTAATAATACATCTAAACGTATAGATGTACGCATTGATTTGTTGCATGGACTCGTGGCATTTAATTATCAACCGTTAATGACAAAAACTTTGAGTATGCAAGTAGCTCTAAGTTGGATTAAAGAAATGCAATGGAAAAATTTGATAATTGAAGCAGATCAATTCCCATATTTTAATAAAGGCTCTTGCGAGGAATACTCTCAATTTATCGTTTTTTGGTTTAATTATTGATGACTATAAATCCTTCATGAAGGATAGATCATTGTCATGTGTCATTTGTTCGTTGATCAGCGAATGTAGTAACTCACTGTTTAGTTAGGGCCACTTGTTCTTTATTTGGTCAAGAGGTGTGGGTGGGTACACCGATACAAAATCTTTTTTTGACCATTTTTTTTATAATTAATTGAAAGTTATAATTTTATAAAGTATTACTATAGAAAGATTTAATCGTGTATACACACACATATATATATATATATATATAGAATATAGGTGATATAAACATGGACAAACCTATGTAGGGTTGAAGGGGGCCAATTACCCCGCTGTAATTTTAGAATTTTTTATGTATATATTGAAATTTTAGGTCTGCCCTTGGATTTTCATACATTCAATGGATTATCTGCAAGAGAAAGATGACAAATAGAAAATCAAATTCCAGCTAATATTCGGTTCTATCTATATGATAAAACACAAAATTTGGACACACTTTATAAAAGACCATTAATCTAAAGGTATGCATTCAATATGAGTGAGTGGGGAAATTTAGTTGGTACTTGAATTCAAGAGAGATCTTGAATTTGAGTTTCATCCGGGAGAGGGATTTTAGTTATTATTATAGTAAAGGGATGAGATTTAGGACTTACAAGAAAAATAAAAAAATGTACACTATATAATCAATCTTAAGCCTATTAAATATTGTTTCTCCTTAAAATCAATATATTTTTCACTCACACACCAAACATACATTCAAATATCCACTCTTATATACAATTTCTCTCTCATTAAACTTTTAATAAAATAAATTTAGAATGTCATGACTTAAAATTCAAAAATTGAATTTTGATAAATTTATATTTTTAAAATCTACTAATCAATATATATAAAACAAGTACTATTCTAAATATAAAATTATATCAAAAATTTGAAAAAAAGTTATCCAATATGGGAGGGCCTAATGCCAGAACATTGTATTCTCTCTAGAGTACTTTCATTTCAAATATTGCTGGATAAAAATGCCTCTTAAAAGCTAACGTGTTATTTTTAATATATATTCCTAAAGAGCCCTTCAATGTTGATAGTAGTTTACCTCCATTTTCTTTGAGCATTTTTCATTTTCCCTCCAATTTATTTTGACCCCTTCTTTTTTATAGTGATCAGTGAAGGTACCTGAGAGAAAATAATATTTGAAATAAACATCTCCAATAATTATTTGCTTTCACTTTTTAAAAACAACCTCAACATTTTTAATAAAGTTCAAATTAGAAGTTGTGAGGAAATAAAAAAGGCTTATAGTGGAACACATAATTTAGATGGAAAAGTAAAGGGGCTTTAAGTTTTTAGCCTTGCAAATTTAAATTATTTCGCTTTTAACCCACATAATTTGGAAAATTAGTAATTGGTCCAAAGAAGTGGATAATTACTAAATATATATTTTATAAATATTTTATTGTGTTTTTTTCTTTTATGTTTTTCTTATCTTAGTCCTTTTTTAATTTTTCAAATTAAAATTTATTATTAACTTAAAATTTTATTTAGTTGTTGCTAAAATGTATATCTTTTAGGATTTTTTATGGTTTTAAATTCAATTTTTAAAGTTTCAAATTTGAAATTTCATAAATATAAATTACAAGTGATAACTTTTGTTAATTGTTAATTGCTTTAGGATAAATATATATTAAAAAAAATAAAGAAGTTGATTTGCAGTAAATACAAAATATCAAAAAACATTAAACACGGGGTATCTACAAGACATTAGACATAAATATTACACACAAGTAAAACTAAAAATACAATCATATTAAAAAAAATTTAAACAAGTAAAACTAGAAGTCATATTAAAAAAAAGTATTATACAAGTAAAACTAAAAACATAATCATATTAAAAGAAAATACTCAAGTAAAATTAAAATAACATTACACAAGTCAAACTAAAAATACAATCATATTAGAAAAGATATTATGCAAGTAAAATTAAAAAACAATCATATTAAAAGTATCAAAATCAAGAATATTAAATATAAAAAAATGTAGAGAGGGGTTCAAAAGAATGGAAAGAAATAATTTACTGACCTTAAGTCATTCTTCAAAACCTCCATAAATAGACGGATAACAATTTGTAGAGAGAAATATAGCCTTTTAATTCATTTGTATTATTTGTTATTTAACTAATTTAAAAAAGAATCTTAGTAGAGATATATATTATTAATTGTGTTAGAGTCAAGGATAAACATTATTAGATTTGATAAATATTTATTATTAATTTTATTGTTCAATGACGATAATTTAGTTAGATTAGTCTTAAAAATACTATAATATTATAAAAGAAAAAAATATTTTTGAATTTGGGCTAAAAACCAAAATAATTAGGTTAAATCTTAAAAATTGAGCTATTCACTAATCTTGTGGTAAATACTAATTTGCTAAAAAGTAAACTACTATAAAATACAAATAAAATAATATTAATTTTCGTGTTTTTAAATACCATTACCACTTTAACCAAGCAAAGACAATAAAATATTTAATAACTAAAATACATGAAATTTCTTGTACCATAATACATGAACATTGAGTTAGGTTTTTTATTTCGTTTTTGTCAATCAACGTTTCTTTTTATACTTTCTTTTATACTGTTTAATGACCATAAATTCAAAAGTGAGCCAACTACATATGCCACTGAATAAATTTAAGACTAAAATTAATTGCCTCAAATTTAAGAATAAAAAACACATGTTAAAGACAAAAGGCAAGAATACTTCGTCATCACCATGTCTCCTTTAAAACTATTATCAAACAACCAAATAAGAAGATCAGTCCAACAAAACATAGTGCAAATAATTTCAACTTTTTTTTCCTTAAAGTTTTAGTTATATAGAGATGGCAATACATGTAAAAAGGAATAAAAACACACCACAATATTGTTCACTGTTCTTCCATTCCAACACCATCAAGCCCATGAATGGGAGGAATCCTACCTTCTTCTTTGCTTCCTTGAACGTTATAAGTGAATGTGAAAAGGCAGGAACAAAGTAAAAGGCACGAAGGTCACCTTAAAAATAAAAAGAGGTTTTGTAGATTTTGTTGCTTTTAAGGGTCTTTTTCCATCAATATTTGAAGCAAGCAAAAAAATTAAGCTGGAATTGTTCTGGAGAAGATACAGTGCTCTGCTGGCATTAGACCCTCCCTGTGAGATGATATTACATTTAAAGACATGTTCTATGTACTTGTATTTAAGTCTAATTTCAAATTTTTTTAAAAAGTATTGAAGTCCAAATAACCTTAATTTATATTGTACAAAAAACAAAACTTGACCAAACTTACTTTTTAAAAATCTACTATCTAAAGGTCCACATTTAGTATAATTGAAAAATAATAAATCTTAACCCTTCAATGTTACATTAAAATATCAAATTAATATAATTTTTATTGACATATTAAATACACACCAAATTTTTTATTGTTACACACGCTTTTTTTTTTTATCATTAAGCTTTTAATAAAATAATTTTAAAATGTTATAATTTAAAATTCAAAAATTAAATTTATAACGTACTAATTAAAATCTATAAAACAAATTAGGTTTGAAGACATGTTTTATGTATCTAAGTTGAGTTTCGAAAATTAAGAGCATCTCCAACAGTAGTGTATATTTAGGTTTTGTGTAAAATATACAAAATTGTAAAAATTTAGAGCTCCAGCAGTCTTTTAAATTTAGCTTTTGTGTAAAATGAATGTGTAAAATACACCCCAAGTTTACACTGCCACATCAGTTTTTTCTTTTCTCAATTCTTTTACAATACTTTAAAATGTAATAACTTTTAATAGAAATTATATAATTTAATAAAAAATATATATCTAAAATCTACTCATGAAGACCAACAAATCAAGATCCATTGTTGTTATAATATTGTGTATACCAAAATTCAAGAAAAAATAATAAAAAATTGCATAAAATAATATCTAATACGCATAATTATCTTATTGGTTCATTCAAAATTTACACAAAAGTTTAAAAATGTACTACTGGGGCATATTTTTTTTATACTTCAAGTTTTGTGCAAAAGTGTCTTGAGACATAGAATTCACACAAAAATATTTACACAACGGTTGGAGATGCTCTAAAAGAGTATGAGTTCAAATGATCTTATTAAAAAAAAAAAAATTATGAATTTAAAAAGGAGGAAAGATATATATATATATATATAAATAGAAATCCTAGTAAGTAAAGATGGACACCCTGTAAACATAACGTTCCAAGGCAAAGGCAGTGTGTCGTATTGCCTCGAATAGGACGTCTAAAAAAGCTACTGCCCTTTTCTTCCTGCAACGTCTCCTTCCTTCTTCTTCAACTTCTCTTTCTTTCTTTATTTAACCTTCCTCTTCTCTCTCCCCCCTCTCCCTCCATTATTATTTTTCCCTTCCTTTGAATTCCCCAGAAAACTCTGCATAATTTTCTTCGGTAAAAAAAAAAAAAAGAAAAAGAAAAAAAATGTTATCGAGGGTTAACAGTGTTGTTTGGATGGAAGAAAGAGGAGAAGATGAACAACAACAACAACGACAACCTTCTCCATGGACCACTCGAAACAACGACAACAATGGTGGTGGTTTGAACAAAGACGAAATGGGCGGTGGTTCACTTTCTACCTTCAAATCAATGCTCGAAGTTGAAGACGAAGATTGGTACTTAACCCCCAACTCCCTCCAAACCCACCATGACATCAACCTCTCTTTCTCCCCCAATTTCATTGAACCTGACAACAATTTACTCTTACAGCCAATGGACTCTTCCTCTTCTTGTTCCCCTTCTTCTGCTTCTGTTTTCAACAATCTTGACCCATCTAACAATCACTACTTTATTCCACCAAAACCCACTATCCCATCCCTCCTCAATCCCATCTCCAACAACCCATTAGACAATAGTTTCGATCTAGGGTTTCTTGATAGCCAAACACTCAGTGCTATGAACAGGGGAAGTGGGGTTTTGAGTGCTTTCACTGATTTGAGTTCACAAACCCATATGGGCACTCCCAATTTGACCTCAGATCCTCATTTTCCAACTAGCCATTTACTTCAATTGGCCGGAACCGGCGCCGGCGGGTTTGGTTCGCCGGAGCTTCGGGGTTTAGGGGAAAGTTCAGGGAACTCTCTGTTCCTCAATAGGTCCAAATTGTTGAAACCCCTTGATGATTTTGCTTCAATTGGATCACAACCCACACTGTTTCAAAAGAGAGCGGCTCTGAGGAAGAATTTAGCAGATAATAATGGTGGGAATTTGGGGGGTTTGGGTGACGTGAATGAGAAGAAGAGGAAAAATAGTAGTAGTTGGGATGATGTGGAGAACTTGAGCATTGATGGGTCGGGTTTGAATTATGATTCTGATGATTTTGCTGAGAATAATAAGGTTGATGAGAGTGGCAAAAATGGAGGAAATAGTTCTAATGCTAATAGTACTGTTACCGGTGGGGATCCTAAAGGGAAGAAGAAGGGTCTTCCTGCTAAAAATTTGATGGCCGAAAGGCGCCGCCGTAAGAAGCTCAATGATAGGCTTTACATGCTGAGGTCTGTTGTACCTAAGATTAGCAAGGTAACAATAACAATTCTACTCACATCAATTTCTCGTGAATTTTAATTTTTATCATGCTTTAGCCTTTTTAGAATTGTCCATATTTTTTGTATTCTGTGATTTTTTTTTGGTTCCCCTGTTTTTGATTCGCAACATGTTTTTGGTTTTACATTTTTTTAGAAAGGTTCTGTTGAATTGAAGAATGAAGATAAATGGTAGCATTAAATTCACTCACATGACTCTGGTGGATGGATTCAAAAAGTGAAAACAAATTTGGACCACAGGCTGGAAAATGATATATATATATATATATATTTTTTTTTTCAATTATGGAAATTTAAACTGTACTATTGAGTATTGAACCATAATTTGCGTTTTTTTTTTTATACCATCCATCCATCTAATGAAAATGTTAATTTGATTTTCTCATTCTTGTTCACCGTCATTTTTCTCCCCTTCCAATAATTTCTTGTCTTCTAACTGGTTGCTTGCATGAGGTTGAGAAAATATTCAATACGACACTTATATATCACATATCTAATCAGATTGCAAAAAATCAATAATCCGTGTAATTGATGAGAGAAGAATGCACATTTTTCTACGATCTAATTGGATTGTGATAACATGAGGCATTATAATCATTGTATTGAATATTTTCTCATGCCATGAGGCCCATTTGTATTTTAACCTCCTTTTTTGTTCTCCTCCCTTTAGTTTCCAATTTTGACCATTCTTGCAAGGTTATATTTGTAGCTATCTGTCTAACCGGAAGAAAATTCAGATTTGACTTCACAGTTTGTTTATTTTATCTTGGGACTGAGATCTTGAAGAACATAGTGTATTGTTATGATCGATCTCTAAATGAAATCTGTAAAAAACAAAACCGTAAAGCAAGTTTTTAGTGGAAGAGAGGGTTTTTGGAGCTTAAATTTTTCAAGAAAATATGAATTTTGTGACGTGGGTCATGTTGTTTTGACAGATGGATAGGGCTTCAATTCTCGGGGATGCAATTGAGTACTTGAAAGAACTTCTGCAGAAAATCAACGATATTCACAACGAATTGGAGTCAACTCCCCCTAGCTCTTCAATGACACCTACTGCAAGCTTTTATCCTTTAACACCCACTCCACCTACCCTGCCTTGCCGTATAAAGGAAGAACTGTGCCCGAGCTCTTTGCCGAGTCCAACTGGACAACCTACAAGGGTAAGAATGTCATTCGCTCTAGCCTCCACGTCTGGGTATTAGTTAGGAGAAAATATTTCAAGACAACAATGGCATGTTATCATATACTTGCATTATTTATGAGAAAATGTGCATTTATCTCTCCTCAATCACACGAGTTCTGTCCACGACACTGATTTATTGGATTGTGATAATGTTTCATTGCTTTAACTGTTGTATTGAATATTTTCTCTATCAGTTAGCGTGTTTGAATATTAATTACCTAATTCTGCATTAACACGAGGAGTCCTTTAAGCTGACACGGTGGTAATTTTTGTGATTTTGTAGGTTGAAGTAAGGCTAAGAGAAGGAAGAGCTGTTAATATCCACATGTTCTGTGGCCGTAGGCCTGGTTTGTTGCTCTCAACAATGAGGGCTCTGGATAACCTTGGGCTAGATATCCAACAAGCTGTTATCAGCTGTTTCAATGGGTTCGCCTTGGATATCTTCCGAGCTGAGGTAAAATCATCTTTCACCTATATAAGTATGTTACTTTGGAGTGAAATACTCGAGGAAAGATTGCATTTTAGTGTAAACTATGTATATCATTCTATCTAACATTTAATATGCAAATGAAAATGGGTACAATAAGCCAATAAGGTATTATACATCACCCGAAAAATAAACTGCCCAAATCTCTTTGCGTACCCCCCAACCAACCTTTACTGCAAGGTTCCATTTTGTACTCGGGCTCCACACCAACCAACACTTAAGTATAGGGACGAGATCTGGATTCATTGTGCACAACTTGAGCTAACATTATAATCACTTCTAAATATGAAAACTACTATACTCCCTCCATCTCAAATTAGGATTCCAATTTAACGTTCACAAGGAGGGTATAGCTATAGCTATTCTCAAGCCAAATATATACTCCAAATGAGTCACAAAGTCCCACTAAACATAAGCCTATAAAAAAGTCTGATGTCATTTTGGAGTGCCTGAGTATTATTTTGGGAATGAAACTTATTTTATATCATGAGATATGGTACATTACGTTGAGTACATCCTGAAGTGGAATTTTTGGATTCTTTTGGATAGAGTATGTAAGAATTTGGTCATATTCTTTTTATTTCTACTGCATATATAATGGAAATATCTCATGATTGTTTTTTCTTTTTGGGAATATAAGTTATTATCGATGGTTATAATGTGGTAGATGACTTCCATTTTCCCTATTGTCAGCAATGTAAGGAAGGGCAAGACGTCCATCCCGAGCAAATAAAAGCAGTGCTCTTGGATTCAGCCGGCTTCCATGGAATGGTTTAAGTTTTCTTCAAAAGTCAGCATTAGAGCTCCATACTGAAATGTTTACCGTTCTCCTTCCTTCAGAGGCTCTTAGTCATGCAGTTATTAGCTCGTAGAGTGTATGTAGTTTAGCTTATATTAGAATAATAAGTTGCTGCTTTTTTTTTTTCACTGGCCGGGTTCTTTTATGGATGTAATATTTGACTTGAGCTTAAGAGCACTGAATCATGTATTAGGTTATTTGCTTTTAAAATAAATGTCTTTTAATTTAGGTGGCTATTATATGCACCCGACAAATCTATTGGTTCCACCACCCAAAAAAATGACTCAATCTTAGTTATTTACACCCCACCTCCATTCAACCATTAATTTAATATAATTAAACATCATTAACATAATCACTTAACCTTCACCACCATCTCCGGGCTCCTTCTCATTCTCCCGCGTCTTTTTCTCCTCCTCTAAGAGGAGTGGTCGTCATGTACGGTGATGTGGTGTACTCGCCATACCACCACTAACTTTCTTCTCTCTCTATCATCTTTGCACTGACGGCACACCACCAGGTCATTCATCTCACTGCCACGAGTGTTGGTGGTGGCAGAGTGGGGAGAGACGATGATGATGGTGAGAGATTGTGGTTGAAGGTGGAAATGGTCTATTTTTTTTTTTTGTTTATTATTATGAATGATTATTAATAATTAAGAGTTAATTACAATGTATTGTTTCTTATCAAAAATAAATAAATAAATTACAATGTCTTAAAGTGGGGGTGGTATAAGGGGTTTGTGGGAGTGTTACCAAATATAAAAGCAATTAATTGGAGCGGTAGTAATAATGAGAATATTATCAGAAAAAAGTGGGCCGCACATAATAGCCAGCCACCTTAATTTATGGTAATTAGGTTCGCTGTCAAAGTGCATGCATTTTATAACGCGCGGATTCAGAATGGAAGAGGTTGCACACTGCCAATTTATATATCGATCAGATGGTCTCGGATGCTTGCACACTATTATGCAAGTTTTGGTACAAACATAACACATGCGAGTACATGGTACAAGTGTTAAAACACTAAAGCCACATGCAAAATATGCTCACGTACCCGTCATTTCAACTGCACTTTGCTGTTGTTGTTGCTTCTTTTTTCTTCTTCGTAACATTCAAATTTGTCATTATTTTAGCCGAGAGTCAGTTTTTGTCCGATTCTGCTCATTTTTTTGCACTTCATTTACTCACAATGCTTTCAAGAACATATGTATTTCGAGTTTGAAGGGGAGGGAGGACTCAAAACAGTCAAACATGTTACCATCAACAAATATACTACAGTGTCAAGCTACTAACTATCAACCGAATAGGTTGTGTCTTTTAAAACATTAAATTATATACATTAAATTAGGACCCTATGCTCCCATCTAATTTTGTTCCCATCAAAATTTTTTCCCAATCCAAGTATCAAAGGAAAAGCAAGCGAGGATGAAAAAAAATTACAAAGAAAATGGGCACGAAAGTTTTTTTATAGACTATCTGGCTAACATGTTTGTGTCCTCGTCGTATCAAATTTTAGGTCTTTTATCAAGTTTGTGTCATTCATATCAATTTTTCTATCATATTTAAAACTTGTATTCATTAGCTGAGGACATCTCTCTCGGCTCATGTAGTAGTGGTGTCAAAATGAGAGAGAGAGAGAGAGAGAGAGATGATGTGTGAATGGGTGGAGTGACACGTGTTTGGGGTCATTGAATTCTCACTTTCCAAAAAAAAAAAAAAAACCCAAACGAGTGCTTGTCGTCAATGTGAGGCTTTGCTTTTCTTATTTGCTAGCAACGTTGGGGGAATTTACAAAATTTGTATTGTAAAACGATAATTTTATTTTAAAATAATAATAATTTGAATAAAAAAATTATTTCAAAGTAAATTTTTTTTATTTCGTTATCACCTAAAATAATTTTACCATAAATCCACCGTAAATGAGAAACAAAAAAAAAAATGATGTCAAATTCTAATTAACAAATTTTTTGAGTTGAGTCATAAATTTAGTCATCATCTTTAAGGCGTTATGTGACTCTATACTCTTTGTACAAACTGTTTATCATGCCACGTTGTCTCCACGATAAAATAGTCTAGAAATTCATCTTCTGACTTGACTTTTTTTTTGTATTGAAGATAAGTTAGTAATACACATATAGGTTCTACATTCTTGCTCGGAATACATATATAGATTAAGTTTGTGGATTATTGTAATGAAAACAATTAGTGAAGAAACCATTTTATTCATGGGAAAATTCATATACTAAATTTTTCCGTATCAACTAAGTTTTAAGACAATAAAACTTGTTTTTTTTATTCTAATGTCACACCTCGTATTTCGAGGGTGAGAATTACAAATAATAACAATAAATAAAAACTTTATTAATAATACAAGATGTCTTTTCAAATTGTTACAACACTACTACTAATCTATCCTAGTACATGAAGGCGAATCGATCTTCATTCCAAGTAGTGATTTTATGCTTGTATTTTCTTCCTGTGATTATTCTCCTTATTTTTCCAATATATTCTCTAAAATTATGTGTTTCTCCTAGGACATATGTCTAAAAGGATAAGAAATGATAAACAAACGATGAGTAAAACATATTCCCAATAGGAGTTATTGAGTGATGAGGTGTCAGTATAGTATTAGCTTTATGAACAACGAAATAATGGACCATGTTACTTTTCTTTTGAATATATGTAAAAAAATAAGTGCAATAAAACAATAAAAATATATCAACATGAGTTACTAATACACAATTATCAGGCTACTTTTAAAAAACTACCCGATCAAACTAAGCTTAACCTAATTAATCCCAGACATTTACTCGTAGTATAGCAATGGTTACCAAGGCACTCAACCTCTTGAGTCTTTACGTGTAGTTAATTTCATGAGTCCTTTATGTAGGTATTAATAAATTAACTTACCCTCTCCAAAAATCTCGTGCATAGTAACCGATGCAATAAATATAATATAACTAATGTCAATGGTAATAGAATTAGTCTATCACAAAGCTTTGAAACAAAACAAAAGAATGAAGTACATTTAAGACAATAATTGTACAATACTACTTAAAAGAAATTTAGTCACAATGATAGTAAAACTAGGCTGAAAATAACTTATTCAAACTAGTATTAGGGGCAAGAATAATGATAAAGAGTCAAGGAATAGTAGGAAGACACTTACTTTCACTACGTAGTTCGGTTTTAAAACTTGATTTGATTTCGGTAATTATTGAGACATGTGTATTATATAAATCAATACAAAATATTGAACATAAGATAATAAAAGATTATATATTCAAAATAACTATGGATTATTATTGCTTAAGTTATTTCAAATAACTTTCGTGTTTTAACTTTTATGAAATAAGGCCCCAAAGACACAATTCAAGTAGATCAGCTTTATATTAATTTTATTATAAACTGCATAGATAAACATGCTTTAGGACTTTAAAAATTGTATTATACTTAATAAAGATCAATTTTGGAAGAAAATCTAAAACAATATTTAAATGTACAAATGGCATTTTAAAACAATTGAAGACTTAACATAACTTAAAACACTTGTCTTAAAATACGTGTAATTCCCTTGTATAAAATTCAAAATATGTTGAATAATATATCAAATCGAAGTTCTTGACAAAAATAAGCTAATAATGAAAACCAAAGCTCCATCGGAGTTGACACGCCCTCACACATGTTACTTGAAAGTTGCCACACGTCACCACTCTCTGGCACATGGAGCTTCTTCTCCACTCATCTTGATCAGATTTTCAGCTTAAACTTGTTTTGAGCTTTTCTCACTCATTTCTCAAAATTAACATTTTTCGGTGATTCAAAAGCCTATTTTGTGTATTCTTTAGAGAAATCCAAATATGTAAATATCTTTACTAATTTAAAGTATTAAGAGAGAATTTTGATCTAATTTGAATTTACCAAAACTACTGATTTCAAAATCTATAATTAAGCATGCCAGAGTTTATATTAATGAAATGTAACCTTACAGAACTTAGTTGGGTCTAAAATCATAGGTTTAAGTCCTTGTTTCAATCAATTTTGTTCAAGAACGAGTAATTTATAAAATTGTGTAATTTTGGTTTTAGTGAACGCTGATGTACGAAACCTAAACCATTTTCAAATTAAACTTTCCAGATCCCTTATTTAGCATATATGTAAGTATTTTGTGAAGCCAATTTCGAAGAAACATCAGTATTAAAAGATCTGTCATTATTAAGTAATGTTTTAAATGGATGCTTCTTAATTGTACAAAATACATAAGCTAAAAATTAGGATAAATAAATAAAGATGGGAATTCAAACCTTACTGAAGCTCTTCCAATTGTTGAATTACAGCATAAACTTCTTAATAAGAAAACCTAAATATAGCTTAAACTATTTCTTGTGTAATTCAATCTTGTTGTACCTTAATAATGCGAGGGAAAGATTTGTATTTATAGTGTTTGGGGTGCTAAAATGGGAGGTAGAAGAAGCTGGAGGTGTTGCATTCTCAAACAAAGTTTATTGCATGATTGACGGCCCCTTATTAATCAATTTTAGCACCTTACTCACCCAAGCTATTTAGTGACAATGCAAAGCTACATATATAGGCCCTTATCAATAATTACAAGAATTTGAGGGACTAACATGAAAGTATGGTCCCAAAAAATAATTCCAATTTGAACCCTTTTTGTTTGAAATTTATGTTTCATGTCCTAATTTTATTTTAATTTTTGTTATTCATAGACAATAGGGAGATTCCTTAAATTTTAATATCATATTTGATGCGTAGGAAATATAGTGGGTATAAGATGTTTTCTTGGACAAGCTTTTCGAAAACTCAGGGGTTTAAAATAAAATTTTACAAAGTTTGGGGAAATAATGAAAATTAAAAACCAATAGAGGTTTGCATTGGAGATTCAATTATTTGCTCATTGTTCATGCTTCCTACGTGGCACTTCATTTTTTCTCAATCTAAGTTAGCATCGGAGATACTCTTATTAATTATATAATATATTGCTTAAAAAATGAAGGAGATAGCGACCTTATCATTCATTAAGGATTATTTAGTCAAATTAATCTTAGAAAAAAACTAGAATATTATTAAAAAAAAATCGAATTTGGGCTAAAACCAAAACAATTGGGTTAAATAAAAAAAATTTGGCTATTCGCTAATTTATTAAATGCGATAGGTTTGAGTAAAAGAACTCTTAGAATCTTGGGCCAAATCATAATTTGCTGTTAGAAGAAAGATATTTTTTCTTGATTTGAAAATTCAATGAAAAAAATTTATTACAGGATGGTAGATTGTGACGCTATGAAATCTTATAACCCTATGAATTTTTCTCTAAATTAGTGTTTACCTTTGCAAAAAATTATGAAATCGATGTTTCGTTTTTAAGTTGCTTTATGAGTTCATAAATTGAACCGTAAAATGAAATCTTAAATTTGTTATCTTAATGGTTTGGTGTTTTGTTTTATAACTTGAGAATTTAATAATTGTAGCTTTGTGATTTGATTAAGTTTAATTTTTTAGATAGAATATAGTTTGAAATTTCTTAGAAAGAAATCAATAAATTAGTTATAAAAAATTTAGAAGTTTAAATTTGAATTAGTTTCAAATTTGGATTGTTTGACAATTTGTGCTTGGTGATATATCGTTTCCATTTTAATTTGTTGACTTCTTTTATTATAAATTATAAATGTATTATTATTATTATATGCTTAATTTAGAGCGTCTCCAATGCAAACATCAGTTGAAAAAAATTGAGATGTCACATAGGATGGAAATACAAAATTCTAAAAAATATGCTCTCCAATGTAACCCAATAATGACTATCAAACTTATGTGGCAAAAATAAGAATATACATTTTGAATGTGACCCTCTATTTTTAGAGGGTATTTTAGATAATGTCTTAATACTACATCACTTTTTATGTCCACCTATTTTTATTTTTCAAGTTTTTAAATATTTTAACTTTTATTTTATAAAAATTATATCTTTTGAAAAGTATGAATCAAAATCTATAAAACAAGATTCATATTGCATATAAAGTTATTAAATTTATTTTCATGAATTTCCTAATATACAATCTTTTAAACAATTGAATTGGAGATGATTTTTTAATGACTCATCCACCAGTAAACTTTTTCGTGCCATATAGAAAATACATTTCTATATGTCTATAGTTTGAAACTCTCCGACTCATTTTTACATTAGAGATGCTTTTAGAATGTTATATTTTTAATATATATGTATGTTTATTTCTCAAAACCCTAGGAGGTGAGAAGGAAAGAAAGAAAAGTGAAGAGAGAGAGATTGCCGAGTGTGTAGAAGAAAGAAAGAGAAAAAGAGTAGAGAGAAGAGAGAAAATAGAAAATAGAAAAAATTTAGATCGGTTTGCCGAGAGAAAAAAGAAGAAAGGGAAAAAAAAGATTACAACGACCGCGTAATCCACATTCTGACGAGATTTAAGGTAAGGAAGATATATTTATTGAGTTTTTATTTAATTTTATTTAGTTGCAAATATTTATTTATTTGTGTGTGAATTAACTAATGTTTGTTCTATGGTCTTGCGATAAGATTCGATATCATGACTTTTTTATTTAATTGGTATGTATTAATATTTACATTATTCTTTTATACTTAGTTTAAATAATTTTAGGTAGAATTCGTGGGTATTAATGAACTTATTGGGCTGTGCGCTCACCCCAATAGACTATTGCAAGTTTGATATTAACCAGAATAAATTGGTGGATTAAAGTGATGAAGTTTTTACAAATTTTATTAATATTGAATTGTTGTATATGATTTTCTTATTTAGTTGTCATGGATTTAGGACGTTTAGATCCTCTAGCCAATGTATTTTCTAAAAAATATATATATTTCCCTTTCGTTCTCATAAATAAAATTTTATTATTTTGGTTTAAAGTTTTGTAATTATTTATTTTTTATCGTAAATTTATGAAATTTTATTATTCATGACCCAAAAGTGGTTATGCACCCGAAAGTGGATGAGTGTAAAATTTCTTAATCTTATACCGGTGTAACTTGAACTTTCCCCATATAATACATATTATGTATAAAAGTTTAATATTTAATATTGAGTTGGGATTTAAATTTATTTTTCTAAAAAAATAATTAAAATGACAAAAATGCCTCTCATTTCCATCCAACTTAATATAAAATTTGGATGGAAGGGTTAAAATGACACTCGCTAATAGTTTAAGGGTTAAAGTATAGCGTTTTTTAATTTAATGATTTTAATGACACTAGAGCAATAGTTTAAGGGCCATTAAGGTAATTTATTCATATAGATCATAGATGTATCTCTTTTGATTGACTATACCTGTTATTATATCTATCAAGTTAATAGAGCATCGTATACTTAAAATAACAATTATAATAAATACTAGCAATGCTGCCTGTGTTATAACTCGGGGTAGCGATTGGCACCTTTCCCCTAAATTAGCAAGATTTTTAGTTTTTAGTCCCCCACCATTTTTCTTTCATTCGGGGTGGTGATAATGACACTCTCCATTTTTATTGGTAACACTCCATTTATGACTAACACCCCGCTCAAGCAATTTTTTCATTACTAACATTTTGTGGGTGACCATTTTCGAATGGGACGGATTTTTTTGACACCAAGGCGGGTTGGATTTTGAAATAAAAACCCGGTGCGGGTTTGAATTTGTACAAAATTAACCCATTTAGCCCCCTCTCCTGCCCCGAATATCGTATTTTATTCCCTAAATACCCTTATAATATAGTATAATTACCATGGATTTTGGGTTTATGCATACACCACTCGGAACGGGTTCAGGTTTTAAAAAATAAAACCCAGACCGAATAGGGTCGAGTTCGGGTCAAGAGGTTTATAAGCGGGTCTGGTTTGAGTTTGCCCGAAACTCAACCCGTTGCTATCCTTAATCTAGACTAACTAGCATTAAAACATAATTAAAATATAATATCCCTCATCTCTCTCTCTCTATTTATCTCCATCTCCAAGCAAATGATATCGTCTTTCTCCATCTCTTTAGTGTCTCTTTGGCTTAAGTATCATGTCATAGTGCGTGCACACGCGTCAACTCAAAACATCTCACCCACATTTATATGAATGTTCACTCGGTTATATTAAGTAAGTGTACATATACTCGGCCCATGTTAAGCGAGTAAGCGAATAAGCTTAAAATCTATACACACTCGCTAGACATGGCCCGAGTCGCTTGAATATGGGCCGAGACGTGTTGGATCAAAAAAATACAACTTACTTGCTTAACATAGGGCGAATAGATTTCTACACAGGAATCTATGCATGCATATTCAATTTTGATTCCTTAACTATGTTAATTTTGTAGATGCGTACATATATGGGTTTTGTTTGGGATATTAGATGATGATACAAAATTCGAGATAAATTCCATCCATTTACCAATAGATCAGTGATGCTAGCTTATGCAAGAGCAACAAAAATAAGAAGAGGGTAGTAATAAAACGATGGTTTGATGATGATAAAGGTCTAAAGGGTTTTGGGTTAATGAATTGTATTAATTAATTAATTAATTTTAATTAGTGAATAATTAATATCAGATGTTTTTAATAAAAAAATGGAGTGTTTGCCAATATAATGTGCATTTTGTTTACATGGAGTGTTAAAGGGATGTCATTATCACCTCCCTTCATTTAGTTTAAACAATAAATTTATCCATGTACCGCTTGTAACCTTTTAACATTAACCGTCTGCTTCCTAACCAATAATAAGGCCATCTCCAATGATGATTTCTATCCAAGCAAACTTCTATGATAAAAAAGCCAAATAAAAAAAATATACTCCAATGGTATTTTCTGTCACCATTTCTATATGATGTGAAAGATGACTCACATTGGTAATTTCTATATGTAAAAATGGTGATAGAAATTTCTTATATGACATGGCACACTTTGATTGGGTATTTTAAAACCCACTAATTCTCTCTCTCTTCGTGAATAATTGACAAGTAAGGAAGAAATGCAAAAATAAAAATTACTATTGGAGGTCATCTTTTCTATCATTTTCTACCTATGTGAATATATTACCAATTAGATATAAAAATATTATAAAATAATATTAACACAAAGGATTAAAATAGAAAAATAAAAATTGCCATTGGAGATGACCTAAAGTCCTCTCCGGTCTCTTTTAAAAGAAAAGTTTTCTGTTGGTTGGGAAAGATATCCTATAAAAGTGATGACGATTCATACTGAACAACTTATTGAATCAGTTTATAATATGGTCAAAGATTTCTTTCTGCACAGCAACTGCTCCGATGAATGTACATCGCACTACAGTACAGTACAATTACCTAGAACCACTTTATCAAACAAGACTTTTGTTATTAGTACAATCATCATTCTTCATAGTAACCTCCAAATCTTAATTAACAGATTTTCCCTAATTAGTAGCACTAAGCTATATTTTTCATTTTCTCCTTTTAAAATACACACACATCCAAATGAAAAACAAACATTATGTAAACCCATCACTCCGCTTATAGTTATAGAATCGAAAGACACAAAAACAAAAAACTAAGGGTCCGTTCGGTAGCATTTTTAGAGACCCGTTTTTGTTTTTTGAGTTCAAAAACGGATAAAAAATGCGTTCAGTGGGATATTGACAAAAACACGAAAAACGTTTTCGGAAAACGAATTCAAGTTTAAAGCATAAAACGCAAAAACGCCAAAAATAATGTTTTCACCATTTTCAGTCTTGCAACCTTCATTTTCACTGTTTTCGTTCTCGGAAAATGTTTTTACTATTTTCGTTCTCGGAATTTTTTTTCTCATTTTCATTTTCTGAAAACATTCTCCGAAAACGTTACCGAACGAGCCCTAAGGTACAGCAGGCAAGCTTCAAGTCCCCTGTAGTTTTTTCGGTTCATGTTCTCCCTTCTTAATTACTTAAAGACCGCAATTTTGAGGATTCAATAGAGCAATATTACTTTGTTGAAAGCAATCCAATTCATGCAGGATTCAATTTCAATTCTCTTTGTCAGAGCTAGCCCAACTATATAGGCAATCTAGACAATTGCCTAAGGGCCTTAATAGTTGAAAGCCCCACTTACATGCTAAATATATAGCATATACCATCTTTTAAAAATAAGTCACGAGAATAACCCTACTTCAACATATTTTACCTAGAGCCCCAAGTAGTCTTGAGCTGCCTCTGCTATGCATATAATCCTTTTGCCAGTGAAGATAACTTTTAGTACCGTGTTAAACTGTACTGAAAAGATATTTTAAATGTTATTGGCCTACTGAACATTTCATATTTTTCATTGCTTTTGATTGATAACTGTTCATATACAAATCCAAACCAACTTCAATGAACAAATGCATGCAAAAGACCATTTAAATAAATAAATAAATAAAGGGATCCTTTTATTGTAGTGGTTTTTGTAATAGACATTCTTGATCATTTAACAACACGGTTCATATTGACTTTCACAGTTTAAAGCGTACACTAATTTTAGCATAAAAGCAACTCTAATTAGCTATTGTAATAAGAGATTTTTGGTAACATCGATTTTCCTGAAAAATCTCTTAATTTGAAATGTCCTAAAAAGAATCTAACTCTTAACTTGGGACAGAGTTATTGCTTTAAAGGAACAAGAATTGCAACAATGCCAGTTAAAAGTAATGAAACATGTTTAAACCAAGATTTTAAATAAGTCGTAGGCCTTTATATATAAATGCTACCTAGTCCAACAAAAGGTGCACCGACATGTATTAACTTCTTCCTTACAATCAAAGCCTCGAAAGTTGGGGGGTTATGTACAGTGGAATGGGTTTGAGAGCTCAAGGCAACAATTGCCTTGAAATGATAATAGGGTAAGCACAATATATATATATATGTCAAGTGTGTGTATATATATAGGAAGCCAAAATTGCGAACTATACCAATACGTTGCATCTAATTTTTGACAAAGAAATTTGTCACCCAGAAGCTGAAGGGGCTTCTCCTTGAATCTCAAAATCAAATAAAATGTCCGCAACTGCAAAGGCTACATCGATAAAGTACTCCGATACCTATACCGCATACCTGAGAAAACCAAACAGAAAAAAAATATATATATTAGAATTTTTATATATACCCATTGGTCTTTCAGATACCTAGCAGTATGAAGGATTTTTTTTTTATAAAAAGCATTTTATTCTTGAATGTACTATGCATAAATTGAAAAAGAAAAAAAAAAGAAAGTAAAGCATTTGAGAATTTACCATAAACATATAATAACTAAGACCTAAGAATTCTCCAGATTAGACGATGAAGGTGGTAGATTCATCATTGCTTCTTCCGCATCCATGCCTTCTGCAACTGAGGAAATTCTCTCACCCTTACAATTTATCGTCCCTGGGTTCATTCGCTGAACCTCCTCTCTTGTATAAATAAAGATTTTCCGAACCATCCCACAAAATTCCCTATTTTAAACCCAAAAGAAGAAAAAGGTAACAGTCAACAATTAAACATGGCTATCAAATACTACGCATATGAATATTCAGACAACTGGGAAACATGCGAGCCACCGAAAATTAAGCCAAAATTTGAATAAGATAATTAAAAACTAAACACGAAGATTAGTGCTTACTGCCATGGATCATCTCCAACGAGCATCATATCACCCTCATCATCAGTATAAACAACGAGCCAATTCTTGTTGCGAGCCTTCAATTCACCGCCAAATTCAAACAACTGATCCAATTCGGAGATCAATTCATCGTAGTTGTTGAACTTACTAAGGTCCACTGACCTACCAAGGGCAATCCCCTGCTTATGAACCTGAGACCAATCTCATTTATAAGTTCCAACAGAAATTACATTAACAATAATAGAGACCCACGCCAAAGACAGGAAAAAACCTTTGTGCAACTCCTTGTTGAACCCCCCTGGACTTTAGCATGACCATCTCTCACAAGTGGCTGATATGTTTGGTGGGACACATTCTCCTGTTCGTTATTGGCATGTGGATTATCTGCGACTTTTGAACCCTTCGGTTGTTCAAAGGGCTGATCAGATTCAAAGGCATCAGCTTGTGTATGCAAATGGTGAGGGTGCATTGTATCTCTGTGCAACACCAGTGGATCCACTATACCAGGATTAGTAACCAGGGGTATGCCAAAGAGCTTGCAATTTCTCTCTTTCGTTTTTATGGCTTCGTGGTGTTGTACCAACAAGGGTTTCGGCATAAGCTCCCTTGAGTGAGCCATCTGAAGATAAGATGGGGGTGGAGGAGGCATCAACCAGTTCCCTTGCTGGTACTCTCTGAAACCACCAAATCTAACATCCCCTCTTGCATGATGATAAGGAATGTCACTTCCTTGCACATAATCTTTCACACTCGAATCTAACAAATTCAGTGAGAGATTTGAAGGCATTACGGACCATGGGCTTGGAAGTAAGCTAAACTTGCCTTCTTGATCAGGTAATTGTGTTTTCATTGTGCTAGTCGTAACTGTATTTTGACCTCCACGTGTATAGAACTCATTGGAGGAATTAGATTGGGTCCCGAACCCGGACAATAGATCGGTGAAAGATGCCTCAGTCCTCCCAGAGGGCAACCACTTCTCTGATCCATATCTTCGAGAAGCAGAAATGACATCAATCTTATCGTCATCTGCTGGAGTTGGCCATACTATCGGTTTATCAGAAGAATCTGACTCGTTACTTTCTGCAAAAGCGCCTCTCAAGATTGATGATTCTTGACCTTGCAAGACCCTAGAGAACGCACTTGCTGGCAAAGGGTCTGCTGCAACCTTTGATGAACCTATTTAATACAACAGATATTTGAGACACTTGAACACCTTGTTTGACCTCCATAAACCATACAACACAATAAGAAACGTTGGACTTTCGATGAAGTCCAAGCATATGTAGAAGACGTACCTTCCCTCGTAAGAACAGAGGAGTCTGGGGATGATGGCAACATGCTTGATCGGGGCCGTTTTGGTCTGGGAACTGGGAGTGGGTTTAGTACAGGAGGTGTCAAAGCAGGTTCTATTTTCCAGGGCGAAACTCTATCTGGACGAGGAATGCTAGTAGTTTCATCCCACCGCACCTTAATAGGATCATGAAAATATAACCTTTTCAGCTATATATGCAGAAAGCAAAAAGCTGGTTTGTTAAGACAGATACACTACCTTGAGACATCTCCACTTAGATTCTGGCCATTTTTTAGGATCAGCTTCTTCAATCCCAACGACGGTGCCCGTAAACCTGCAACATTGGACAAACTTATATTAAATAAAACGAAATAATACCAATCCGACAACTTAGCAAAATTGGAGTCTTTCTAAAGCAAGTGTTAGCAGTAGTAACTTCTACCTCTGCTCTGGAGCTTCTTCACCTTCAAATCTCATTTTAAACCTCATCCCAATAGAATAATTGTTCTTTACAGACTCCATGTACTGATCAAATGGAACAATGAACTCCGCAGGGCTAGTCCTGTAACAAAATAAAAGAATATTAGCTACCTGCTCCAACATATAAATGAAGATGAGGAAGTTACTTTCAGCTCCTACGCATGAAGTGCTAACGGAGAATCAAACTTTGACGTATGATTAAATTCATTATCAAGTAATTTCTTCAGTTATTAGTAATTTAGAAACATTAACTTAAGTAGTGTGCAAGGATTAAGGGTGACTCCAAATAATTATCATCCCAATACATGCCCACACACAGTCTCTGCATTCTTTTCAACAGTAAAACTGAAGGATGTGATGGTATTTACAAGCATCCCTGGTTCCACCACCTAAAATAACCAGAGGCTACATTTCTCTGATTGAATAGCGCACTATTGGCACCATATTCTCTTTGAGAATTGTGAAGGGGATGTTAAGTCCTTCCAAATTGCCACCAACGGCACCTATCCAAAGATCAATTCTGAAGTAGTCCAATTTTTTTATGTTAAACATTTGAAAGAGTGCATTAAATTGAATATATCATATCAACCGCATACCTAGGTTTGTAGTACACTGTGAACATGGTTCCTGTCTGAATGGCATGCCATGCTGTTGCAAGGACACCAAGATGCATGCTGTGACTTGAAATTACTGATGATGGAACGTTGGCTTGCTGTTTCAGGGCACGTCTTACTCCAACACGAAGTTCCCCATTCTCACCTCTATAAGGTTCATATTTCTCTTTAGATTTCAATTGCAATTAGAAATCATGGAAAAGAAATACGGTAAGATGGTAACAAACCTTAGGAATATAAAGGCATCTCCAGCGACAAGCCTCTTAGAGCTAACAAAGACACTCCAACCACTTTGGAGTAAGTGCCTACGTGGTTGACCTGGCAACTAGACGGTCAGTTTAAACTAAAATGGAAGTACGATTAAGAGAGCAACTGGATTCCTCTCAATTCTTACCAAAAGATAATACACAAAGGAAGATAAGTGTGGAGGTCCCCCAATAAGAATCAACATAAAGATTCATTTTGCTTTATTATAATAAACAACCTACTAAAGACAATGGAATTTTGTGATTTTATTACTAGCATACTAAGGGAAGATATAAAGCAACTGTTAAGGTCGAGAACCTATGAAGCGCGGACACTCTCTTGGAGGCCATGTGTCGGGCCTGACACTTGTGGGACACTCTGACACTCTCCGATACTTTCTCCGACACTTGAATTTAATTATAGTCTCTAATACTTGATAAATGATTTAGATGGCTACTTCTCCTAGTGTTTATTCATTGCAACATCAACTGAGGATGAGGCAACTAAGCCACTTTTTATATTCCCCTTTTGTTTTCTATCATTCTATAGAACAATTTAGTCTATGTATGCTTTTTGATGCTTTAATTATGGAACAATTTAGTGATCATGTTTTGAGTATTTGGGTTATTAATGCAATCTAGTTTCATTTTATTGAATTCTTAAATATTTACAATGTTTACTGAATATATAATTAATTAATTAATGAATTAAGAATATGTCCCCCCCACGTGTCACGTCCTACATTTTGGAAAAATTGTGTGTTGCGTATTGTGTCAAAATGCGTGTTGAGTCTATGCTTCATAGCCAAGAACGCATTAAATTACATGGTTTTCCTCAAAAAATCTTCAAGAAATCTGCCAATCCAAAACCATAATCCGGGACTCATCATAGCGCACCAAAATAAGTAAAAGAAGTTCAGGGTCATCCATTAAGACACCACAGGCTAATAGTAGAAAATAATGGAAGAACTTGACACACTAGTATTGCTACTTCGTATTATCTCAAAGTACTTAATTTGAAAATGGAAAAAAGGAAAAGGAGAAGAAGAAAGAAATGCCAAAAACAGACCATTGTAACTACATCAATAATGTTTTCTAAACCTCCGCATTACGTGAACCTTTGATTATCAATTATTGTAGACACAAGAAATTCAGAAAAAGAATAACCACAATATGATTACACTTTTCTCTTAATATTACCAAGGATTGCAATCTCACGAACACTATGATGCACAGACACTCTCTCGGAGGCTGCGTGTCTTGCCCGACCCATGGACAAGCGGCCGACATGCGTGTCGGAGAGAGTCATATATTACATTATATTTTTTTTTAGTCGGACACGTGAAGGACACGTAAAAAGGGGTCAAAATTAGAAATAACTAAAAATCAATAGGGTGAAAATAATAATAATGATAATAATACAACTTAATAATAAAATAACTGAGATAACAAATCTCAATCTCTTTCTCTTTCCCGTAAAACCTAGCCCCCACTTCCCCAGCCACCACCATCGAAACAAAACCCTAGCCCCAACTCTCAGCCATCGATGACTTCTCAGACCTAACTTCCCGACTCAGCCATCGAAGACTTCTCTCCAGCATACCATAAAAGGCACGTTTCTCTCTCTCTATCTCCGTCTATCTATCTCTACCTCCATCGACGACTTACTGTGTTTTACAACAGCCGTCTTTCTCTCTCTCTACATAGTATTTTTAAATGGGGCAGGTTTAATACTATGTTAGTAATTGATGGAGCTTGATTCATCTAATCGTTTTCGAAATTGATTTATTTCAAAAATTAATCAGAGCACTTGTATTTGAATTATGTGAGAAATTATTGATAAAGCTTGATTCATTTAATAATTTTCAAAAACGTTAAAGCACTTGGAATTGAATTATGTGGAAAAGTACACCATTAATTATTTTCCATATGAAACAGAACTAATCTAAATAATTGTTGGAGCCTACACTACAAGGGTGAGGCAACTAAGCCACTTTGGGCTTACACTACAAGGGATGTTGACAAAAGAAACAAGGGTGGTGGAATTCTTAAATATTTACTGTATATGTATATATATAAAAAAATTAATGACTAAATGACCCTAATGCACCCCAAACTAAATGAATATAACAATTTGCACCCTAAGCATTTTTTTTGACACTTTGCACCCGATACATACAAATTATATCAATTCATCATTTCAGGCCATTTTTTAAAACATCCAACCACACAAGCAAATCACGTATGCAATTAGCAAAGGCATTTTGGACAAGACAATATGATATTAACGTTCTATGAACATGTAACTGAATGTTCTTTGATCTTAAGTTCTATTAAATGCAATGGATGTTAATATTTTTATGGATCTCTTACTTGTGAATTATTTGCTCACTTTTCCTCTGTTTTTTGCAAGTGGTGCTAATATAATGCTGTGAATTAACTACTAACTTTTGCTAAATTATTTGCTCTGTTTCTGCTATGGATACAGTGCAGTGAAAAATTAATAAATCATGACTACAATTCCAAAATGCCCTTGCTAATTGCACACGTGATTCACTCATGTGGTTAGAGGTTTTAAAAAATGGCTGGAAATGACAAATTGAGATAATTTGATATAATTTGCATGTATAGCAGTATAGGGTGCAAAGTGTTGAAAAAAATGTTTAGGGTGCAAAATGATATATTATTTTAGTTTGGGCGGCATTAGTGTCATTTACTCTAAAGTAACTAAGAACGTGTCTCCCCACATGTCGTGTCCTACATTTTGAAAAAATTGCATGTCGCGTGTCATGTCTATGCTTCATAGCACAAACATCATATGTTAGAATGTATATAATGGAGCCAACACATGTATAAATATGAAAAAATGCATTAAAAGTACCCCGAAAGATATGTCGGAAGCGCCACTCAATTCCATGCAAATCCTTGGCCACCAACTCTTGGGTTGGGGGTTGCCTTGTCATATCCTGTCCAACAAAGAGTAAAATTCCAGTGGGAACCAAAATTAATGAAACAAATAAAAAATGCTTTGAGCAAAAAAATATTCTAACCAGTGGGGGGAGGCATTCATCAGCATGTCGTCTCAGCACCGAAAACCCACCATGGGTACTGGTATCAGACGCAGTTAAGGTCTTGCAAAAGGAATGAACATGAAACCGTGGTGGAGGAGGTGGCACAGGTTCCTTCTTCACAGCAGTCTCATCTTGCTATCATCAACCAAAACATGAAATTAGCAATCAACTCTGCATCTATTGCTTTAAAATCAAGTAAATTTGCAACAATAGCACTAAACTTACATTTGCTTCAGGCATCAAAGTCACTTGCGAGAAAACCTCATCAGTGTCGGGCTCAGCCTGTACACAGACAATAAAAAGTGCACAATTATCAGAAACTAAAACCCTGAATCACACAATAGTAAATTTGCATAAAATTCCTAATCCCTCTTTATTTGCAAGACAGAACAAAACCATACCTTCAATCGGACATTAACCACACGGCAGAGGATCTTGGATGGAAGATTATAAACAGGCATCTGCTGGTTCGCCACCTGATTAGTAGACGCCTCAACCTGATCAAGTAAAAGGGGGAAAAAAAGTAGCTCAAGCACAAACCTATTGCCCAAAACCCTACAAAGCCACTCTTGAACCCCACTCCGTCTCGTCTTAACAACCTATAATAAATTCAAATCTCTACCGGAGCAAAATTGAACAGTCTTAGAGATAATTGACACACACGCACATAACTGTGTACCCCATCACACGGCAGAACATTAATAATAACAATTGAGTATAATAATTTGAACTAAAGAGAAAATGAAAAGGGAACTAAGAGAAATAAGGATGAATATGAGCTTAAATAGAATATAAAAAAAAAATAGAATATATAATTACGAATTTTTTGGGTTAAGAATCGGAAACCAACCTGCTCAATGTGACCCTGAGGAAAATAGTACACAAGCTCTCTTTCACGAGGAACAGTCACGAGCGGACCGGCACAAGCGCGCCAAAGCTCCGTGTAAAGCGCCGTCTCCGCATCTACTGAACACACATAAAATAAAAAAGTAATCAATCAATTTCTCGAAATCAGCGAAATATCGCTTTACAAAAGCCAAAACTTAACCGGAAACCTGTCAAAAAAAAATAGCAGGAATTACCTTTTCCGACAGCGGATGCCGGCGAATAACCCTGCTGCGTCTCCAAAACTCCTCCATCTTTACTGTGACCCGAGGAGAAACTATCTCCTCTTATGTTAACTTTACCAGAAATCTCTGAAGCCATTTCCATAGAGTCTCAACACAGATCTCTCATTTGAAACCCACTCTCAACAAACAACACCCTAAAACCTCACTTCAGTCACCTAAAATCCCCTCAATTTCCACAAATTCACTTGAACCTACACAAATTCGCTGAATTAACAGTGATTAGTCCCTATACCAAACTGGATCAGCTAACAAATTTTCCCTCACACTCTCAATTAAACCACCACCTTTCACTTTCTATCTCCATATCAGACGTCGGAGTTTCTCTCTCTACATATGATTTATGGATTGATTTTTGCAAGCTCTAGAAGAATAGCAAACACAGTTTCTCGTCTTCGAACGGCGGAAAGAGAGAGAGAGAATGAATGAGATTTTCCATTGACAGAGGGAGTGGGGGGTCAAAACTTGCTTTATTATCATCAATTCTTTCAATTTCAACTTCTAACCCCGTGTGGAAACCGGCTGTTCCCGGTGGCTTGTGCTTTCTAACCGGTTATAACCGGTGGACGAGCGGAGGACCATAAAGACGGTTGTACTGTCTCTCGGGGGACAATTGATAAAGGCTGCTTAAAGGGGGAGGAGGGGATAGAGATAAACGGCGGTTAGGGTTGTGCCGTTAGTTGTTTCCATAAGTAAAGTGGGTTGAAAATTGACGTCGTTTGTCTTTGACGTTAGGGGAAAGTTTGGTGGTGTTTGTATGGGGAAGTAAACCTTGTCGTGATGGAAGTGTGGCATGGGTTTAAGTTAACCCGCTTTTAGGGTTTGCTCATAATAACCATGTCCATCCCTTTATTTTTATTTTCATTTTCAAACCAACCTTTTTTATTTTTACTTAAAAAAATAAAATGGAAAGATAATTTTTTATTAAGTTGCAACCATCACTAGAGTATTCCTTTAAATAAAACGTAATTCAATTTAATTAAAGGGCGTAAACATAATTTACTTATGTATTTTTATATTAACATGTATTTTTTAATGTTGCATGTTAATTATTTAGTTGTTTATTACTATTAAAAGCATAGCACCATTTGACAATTATAACACCCATTTATATGGTATTTTTACTTTACCCTTATTTTTATTATTTTGAACAAAAAATACACAAATATTTAGAGTCAAGACTCGAACTTATGATTTTAAGGTTAAAAATAATAATTTTAACCTTTAAATTGAAAATGTTGTCTACTTGTATATGCAATAATGCAGGTACGTGTATGGCGTGTGGTGCGCTTCTAGTATAAAAATAATAAAAAAAATTATAGCATACATTAAATTAAGTATAAATATTTTTAGACAAAATATTATCCTTTTCCATTTTGACATATATTTTTAAAACTCATATTATTTTATGGTCCGTTTGAATTGAGGGAATTAGAAGGAAATAAAAAGAGAATGAATGATTACATTTCACTTGTTTGAATAGATTTATAAAATGGAGTGGAGATGAAACGAATGGAATGTCAATCCCCTCCATTCATTTATTTTGTTTTCTTTCAATATTGGGAGAATTTGGAGAGAAAGAAAAAGTTTTTAATAAATTATTCGCATTATTCCAAATTTAACCTTAATTTGTTAACAATGTCAAATTCTTTTTCTTTCTTCTATTCTTTCTATTGAAACAAGATTTACTTTCATTCAATTATTTTTCATCCTTAACTATTCAAATAACAATAAAATTAAATTCATTCATTTTCATTATATTCCATTTCCCCCTTCTAATTAATTATTTCATTTTCATTTCTCCATTTCAATCCAAATGGACTATTAATTACATATACATCTCTCTTAGAGAAGAAGAGGTTAAAAGTAGAAGTTTCATCATGATGTTAAAACGATAGTCTAAAATTCGAACTGAGTGACAAATTAAAATATTTTTTGGAAAATGGTTGAGGGGATAAGTTAAAAGGGACCACCAATTTGTTAGTTAGCGAATGTGCGTGGTCTAAAAATAACAAATGGAGGAATCTTGTCCGGACGATCTCTATGGGAATATCAGTTCTTCTAATTATTTTCATTTATTTTAAAATTTTATTTTGCATTCACTTCTTTCTTTAATTTGCTCCTCCCATAATCTCCATCGTCCAAACACAAGCAAATTAATCACAAGACTGCGGGGAGGGTGGGTTGTTGTTTGAGTCTCTGGCTCATAATTTCTCCTCCTCGTAAATTTTATCTTTACCTATTACTTGTATTAAATATAAAACAAAAATAAAAATTTAAAAAATACATTCATTTTAATATGATTAATAATAAATTTTGTTTAATATAACAATATTTGAATATTAATTATGTTCACAATAAAAGTTTGACGGTCAATTTAAGATAACCATAAAAACTTAGGGTCCGTTCGGTAACGTTTTCGGAGAATATTTTCTAAAAATATTTTCAGAAAATAAAAACGAGAAAACGAATTTTTCCAGAACGAAAACAATGAAAACATTTTCCGAGAACGAAAACAGTGAAAACGAAGATTGCAAGAGTCAGAATGGTGAGAACGTCATTTTGGCATTTTAGCGTTTTATGCTTTAAACTTGAATTCATTCTCCGAAAATGTTTTTCGTGTTTTTGTCAACACCCCACCGAACCATTTTTTACCCATTTTTGGTCTCAAAAAACAAAAACAAGCCTCCAAAAATGCTACTAAATGGACCCTTAAGGACGGAGAGAATCTAATTTTTAGATAATTTGACAAACCTTAAACTATTTAAGGTTGAGTGATTAACTTATGTTTTCTTGATTTTAGTTTTGAAATTATACCAACTTAAATTAAGGATTTAAGTATATTGGTTGAACAAGTTATGCTATAAAGTGTTATTTTTCGCTTTAGCAAAAAAAAAATATGTCTATTTAGAAGGATAAATAGATGATTTTCTTAAAAAAAAATTGTAAATGATCTATATATTGAGTAGATCACTTCCACCAAATTTTATAAAAATACTCAACCTAAAGGTGGGTGTATTGAAAAATTGATATATATGCGCATTTTTTACCGTTGAAAATCTTGATGATTATCTCACCTACTTCTATGTTGAATTTTTCAATGAAATTTGGTGTAGATGATCTATTCATAATATAGATCATCTTTACAAAATTCAAAAAAATAATTCATCAATTTATCTCTCTAAATAGGAATCCCTTCTTTTTATTAAAGTGAGATAATATCTCTTTATATCATAATTCTTGATTGAAACTATTACATTAGGACGCTATTAAAATATTTTTTATTTTTTTTTAAATTAAACAACATATTAATCTATATCATTACGAGCCAAATCATGTGCCCTTCTAGGACCAAAGAATTCCATATTTACTCATTAACAATAGACAAAGCATAATGACCCAACTCATATGCCACTTTATTAAAACATTTGTTCAATAATTTTATTTTAAAAATATTATTTTCCTATTTCAAATATATATATATATATATATATATATTATTCACTAACTCCGTACTTATTTTAAATTTTAAACTTAGCCCAATCCACATGTTTAGAAAAAAATTGATTTTGCGCAAGATACCCTCACTAAAGTTAATTGACACCTTTAGTTAGCACATATTAGTTTTAAATTATTCCGTGAATGAAAACTGGATCCATGGTGTGTTGAACATAGCATGAATAGTTTGTATAAATAATCATTCCTTTTATATATTATTTTTTTATTATGTTCAAATATATTTTTTGAAAGATAATATTATTTTATTCTAGTGTACATGATTCAAGTTGAAGTTTGCATTCACTATGTATAAGTTTGAACTTGTATTAAAAATAATACTACGTATAACGTATTCAAAAAACAAGAATTGAGTTTTCAACCTCACGGTTTTCACTTCCTATTGAAGTCTTCCAATTCAAGATAATAAACGAAACTTATAATGCCTATAAATTTGAAATCACCTTTAAATAAGAATCATATTCCTACTCGAATCCATATCTTTAGTATACTTTGTATGTTAAATCCATAACATCCTAGAGACATACCATAATATTTGATCACCACAAATTAACATTCTATTGGACCCCACATTATTGGGTGCCTAAACAAGCAAGGAAAACGTGAGTGAAAATGAGGGCAATTAATTGTGAATCAGCAGAATGTCCATGTGAGGTTCTCTGCTTTGAGTGGTAAGAAAACTACTTTAGGGGAAGCACACACAAGTTGTGTTCATAAATTTGGTAATCAATAAACACACCCCCCACTTGCCCACTATCAGTAGTGTTAATTTGTAATGTATATATCCTTACCAAATTTCCTTTTGCCTCACAAATCCTAAAAACAATTCAATATATTTTTTCCTCCTTGATAGACATCTATCTAGATCAATTAAAGGTCAACAGTTGTTTGGAGAAGGAAAAAGCAAGTTGGGCGGGGGGAGTGTATTTAGGTCAACTATAATAATTACGGTAAATTATTAAATTTACTCTACCATATGACACAGTAAAAAAAATTTACCATGCAAACTTAGGCTAGTACGGTAAAGAGATGACAAACTTACCATATGACTAAATTTTACTGATACGATTCTTCTTCACTCGTATGGGTAATACGTTCGTCCTAAGCTCGTATAAAAAATATATATACGAGTATGTAACACTCGTATGAGTCATACAAGACCCATATGAGTGAAGCACACTCGTATGGAAATCTTCATTCACTTGTACGAGGCATTTAGTTATTTGTTTATTTATTTTTTTAGTTCAAAATTAATATGGAATTCGCACACTCTAATAACTATATTTTATACCATACTTGATGCATCTAGTTAGAAAACTTAGTAACCAATTTATAAATTTGGCTCTAAATTTTAGCATCATGCTGTGGATGCTCTTAGACCTCGTTTGATTCACGGATTTAAGTACTCAGGAAAAAGTAAAGTCTTTCATTTACTTTATTTAGTAAGCACAAATTCCGAAAACACTTTTCTAGCAGAGGAAAAAGTAGGATGGTAAAGTCATTCCTTTCAAAACCCATGAAATTGATTTTTCCTTGTGATTTTCTAGCATTTATTATAAAAATTTTAGATAACAATACCCCTACCTAAATACTTTTCATACTTTACCAAACACAAGAAATGAAACTTGACATGAACTTTAGTTATCCACCTTCATGGGAAAGACGAGAGAATTGATTTTCTTTCCGTGAAACAAACGATGCCTAAATTGAAAATAAAATTTGATAATAAAAAAAAAGAAGAAGAAGAAGTTATATTTAAAGAGGAGCTTTCCAATCCTTTCCCCCTATCTTCTCCATATTTGAATGTTTAGAGTTATTTTATACTAATTATTTTTGAAAATATTCAAATTTGTATTTTTGTTGGATAAATTTAGGGACTAGCTCTTCAAATATGGGGACAATATAAGGAAGGATTGGAGTAAAATTTGAAGTGACTTCTCCCCAGCTTCAAATTTAAGGAGAGGTTTAGGAAAAAAATAGATTGCTATTAATAGTTCTTTTTAAATCAGCATGCCACGAGTCTTGAGTCAAATTAGTGCGATAATAATTAAATATATCTCATATGTCAGGATAATAATTAAAACATAATTAAGGATCTTTACATGATATATTGATTATGTTTTCATAAAATAATTTAAATTCTAAGTTGGTACCATGCTAGAAAATAATAATAGATTCTTAATTCATAATGGATAAAATCATTTATTAGTTTACTAAAAATAAAAATGAAAGAGAATATCTTATTTTGTACTATTTTTTGGTTCTCATTCATACCAATATTCAAAGTCAATACCCCTTTAGACTTTTGAAGGAAATTATAACACCAAACTCTCCATTTTATTTTCCTCTTCCCATAAGTTTTTCCCCGAAATTAAGTTTATGGCTCGTATGGTTCAAGATTTAAACTATTCAAGGAATGCTAAATTTCATTCCAAAACGATTTCTCGCGTTTGGTTCAAGTTTTAAGTCCGGAATACATGATTCCAGGAACAAACCTCCCCCCCAAGTTCTCCTATTTAAATCATAAGGAATAAACCATTACCAATGGTCATCTTTTTTAATTTTTCATGTTATGACTAAAATAACACTCTTCCTCATGAATAAATAATTTTTTTTCATCCGTGTATGAAAATATTGTTTGCAATTTTTTTTAGTTACGCTGCTGCACAAAAATGAAAAAAATAATTTATTTGGAACTCTTTTCTTTTCTTTTTTCTTGTTGTAATTTTTTTTAATTACAAAAATTGTATTTTTTGTAAGATAGTTATTAGTTAGGCATGTGTAATTTTTGTAATTTATTATAGTAATTGTCTCTTTTGAAAAATTAGTAGGTAGCGTCTTCTCATCTTATAAAAGAAAGGTATTTTTGTAATTGATACTTTATTCAATTCCTATTCCCGGTTGAACCAAACATCTGCATGGTATCCTAGATGCCAGGAAAAAATCTTTTCAAAAATCAAGTATGCCCATTCCATTCCCAAAACTCAAACCAAACGAGTTCTTAAAATAATAAATAAGGATCATGACCCTTGCTAAGAGCATCTCCTTCTCACTAGACTTTTACAAATTTATTTATTTTTATTTTAAATTAAATCATGCATGCATGTGTATAAGTGTGTCGTTTTTTATTCAACATAGATATGTACTATAGAAACTTTAAATAAATATATTGACGTGTTATCAATATATTATTTATCAATTAGATTGTTATGAATAAAATTTATTGGTAATTGATACACAAATAACACATCGTGAGAAACATCTTCAAGAGACTCTGTAAAGGACTCCTATGCAAAAAAAAAAAATATGCGGAGCCACATCATTATTTTTAAATCCAAGAGTCTCTTTAAAACCATTTTACAAATTAAAAAGCAATTTTTAGCTTTTTAAATACGAAGAGTGAAATTGGTTCTTAAAATTGTTAAAATGTGGACAGTAATATTATATATAAGTACACAAGTATATGTATCTTTTTTCTCTTTCAACTTTTAAAATTAAATTAATAAAATATGAAAATTTAACTAACTACTTAAATCTGTTTAATAACAGTATAAAAAATGATAATAAAAATATTAATTTTTGTGAGAAGTTGAAAAATAAGTTAAGATATGTGTTTAAATATCTTGTTACTTTTAAATTTTTTTTCATAAATTATTTATTTTATTTTATTTTTTTAAAATAATAATAATAAAATAAATTTAAATATTTCATCACATATTTAAATTCATTTTTAAACTTTTAAAATAAGTCAAATATTTTTATTATTATTTTTGTGTTGTTATCGAAGCATTAGCCTTAAAGTTACAATTTCATGTATAATTGTGCCCCGACTGAATTATTGGTACTTTAGTGTCAAGAAATACTCCCTACCATAGACCTTGAGTTACGGGGCCCCACTTATGTCCCAATTGGAGCGGACACGGGTGGAACGAAAGTGGGGTCAAAGCTGACGTAAACATTTGAACAAAAGTCTCTAAATCCCACTTCCGTGATCCCTAACCCACAGACCAAAAACATGTTTCTCTCCTCCTTTTACCTGCCCCTAATCTCACACCTTTATGACTTACAATTCACACATTTTCTTATCCACACGTACAAGTGAAATATCCCAATTTATAGCACTTGTATAATAAATAAATTAGTAATTTGGTCAAATTACTTTCTCTCTCTATTGATAAAGATAAATTTGACATGTTGAAATTGTATTGCCTATAGATATAATCATTATTTTTTAAATTTCTTTTAAACTGTAAATGGACGCACGCGATTCATATGTGCATATTATTTTTATTAAAAAATAATAAATAAATGGTGCTTATAATAAAAAATCCTGGTACTAGTTTGCAAAACAATTTTTTAATCAAGAATAAAATATTAATTATTTTGTTATTTTAATTAATTAGGTTAAATTACAATTCTTAAAGATAAGACTAAACAACTTATTTGGCCACTAAACTTTCGGTTTATTACTATTTTGCTTACTTAACTTTAAAACGAACCACCTTAACTATAAAACTTTTTAGTAAGTACCATATTACACATTCCGTCTATCTGAGGTATTAAAAGTGACGTAATTAAGCCATATGCCTAACACATGACTTAATTTAATGGCAACATGGTCATTTTCCCATTTTAGTTCGATTTCCCCTTAATTTTAACAAATTTATTTGGCTTAAATCCAGAATCTTGATACCCACCACCGAGATCTTCACCATCTCCATAAACCTTCCTAAATTTCCTTGCCCTATATACTGGTTAACTCAAATTCAGATCAATCGGGGTTTTCCCAGAAAACCCAATTCCATAACCTCCACCATCATCATCGTCGTCCTCAATTCAAACAAACAGTTAACAATCACTTCCATTACGTCTTCAACAGACACATACTGAAAGAATAAATAGATATATAATGATAGGGAAGAAGCATAGCAAAAACTATTACAGAGAAGTACTTCCATTTACAGCCATGGTAGTAGTGGAGTGCTCCAACGTAAGATTAAACACTATCTTCAAAGCAACTTCCATTAAAGGCATGAGCTATTTAGTTTTCATTGTCTACTCCTTTGTTATTTATGCTATTTGTTTCGCTCCTTTAGCTTTCTTCTTCCACATGTATTTCTCCTTCTCTTTCTCTCCCTCCTCACCTATTTTCATGAATGGATTTTCCCATGTTTTTCCCCTAATCTTGTAAATCTCTTTGTAATAGATCAGATGCAACATCAATAGTCCATTAATTAAAATATAGAATTGAACCCATTTCTTATATGTTCGATTTAATCGAACCCACTTCGTTAATGGAGTTTTTCTTTCTCTCTCTCCCCATGTTTTCATTAATGGAGTCTTCCCATGTTTTTCCCCAACTTATATAAATCTTTATAATCAATCAGATTTAATATCAATCAATCCATTAATTACAATGAATCATTAAACCCAGTTCTTATATTGCTCAATTTAATCGAACCTAGTTATTTATTTGCTCATATTTTTGCAGAAAAACACAGCTTCCTCGTTTTAGTTTATCTCTTTTTGGTAGACTTTGTCTCATTGCGATCCGTGGGTACAGTAATTTTCACCATCTTTTCCTTAATATTGTTGCAAATTTAAGTCATGTGCTAGGCACATGGCTTAATTCCAACACTTTTAACACCTCAGATGGATGGAATGGGCAATATGATACTCGTTAAAAAGTTTGATGGTTAAAGTAGTTCGTTTTAAAAATGGGTAAAGTGGTACTAAACTGAAAGTTGAGTGACCAAATAAGCTGTTTACTCTAAAGATAAATACAAGAAAATAAATATCCAATTAAATTCGAAATTAAATCAATGATAATAAATTCAAACACATATCACAAGAAATTAAAACAAAAGAATAAACACAAGAATTATTTAAAATGTGCCCATTATATGTATCATGTTCTCCTATAGGTGAAGCCGGAAAAAATAATTGCTAGAGATTCGTCCAGCCTAGAGTAGTCCAAAGCCATTATAAATAGTTTAACAATGGCACCTAGTATTGGTGATATATATATAGGAATATAAACGTATATATATTCTTTCTTTTCTAAAGTATATATGTTGTGTTTGGGTGAGGGGAGGGGAAGGGAAAAATTGGTTGTGTTAAGAATTTGTTTGTATGAAAGAGAATGTATGTGCATTTGAGTTTGGAATTCTTTGGTTTTATTGTTGAATTATTTTCTGTGGAATTGGGACACATAGAACAAGGAATTATCTGGTATGATGTGCATATATACATATCACGATATTTGAATCCACAATCTCACCAAATTTAAAGAAAACATTTTTTAGTGATTGATCGATGGTATCCCATGCCTCCTCGTCTTGGCCCAT
The DNA here is from genome assembly GCA_021464415.1 of Lonicera japonica. Classification (NCBI taxonomy): domain Eukaryota; kingdom Viridiplantae; phylum Streptophyta; class Magnoliopsida; order Dipsacales; family Caprifoliaceae; genus Lonicera; species Lonicera japonica. The sequence continues at coordinate 7,397,120 of CM038467.1, read as the reverse complement.
TTTTTCTTTTCTTATGCACAAGATCTACATGAATTAATTTGTTTCAAAACATTTTATATATAAGGTATAATGTTCATCCTTGTTTTATATTATATCTGTTGAAAAATTGAAAAAAAAAATGCAACTTAATATGTTTAACAAAAAAATGAAAAAAATGTAATATGCCTGGTAAAAAATTGAAAAAAATGTAACTTAATATGTCAGGCAGAAAATTAAAAAGATGTAACTTAATATATTTAACAAAAAATTAAAAAGATGCAATTTAATATGTCTGACAGAAAATTAATTAGAATAACGTTAATTTAATATTTCTGTCAGAAAATAAACTAGCTAGAAGAACGTAACTTACTATGTCTACATGTTATTGTGGGAGAATTATAGTTCAGACATATTAGCAACTTCCGCCTCATATTATGTACGGTTAGTTTGAGATGCTTACGTTCTTGTTGACTTTTTTGAATAATTCTTATGTTTATCTTCTTGTTTGACTTTCTTATAATATATGCTTGAATTGGTTTGGATTTATTTTCATAGATTTAATTTCGAATTTAATTGTATATTTATTTTTTTGTATTTATCTTTAACAAGAATAGTTTTGGAATTCAACTTAATTAATTGAAATAATATAATTATTAATATTTTGTCCTTAATTAAAAAGTCGTCATCTAAACTAATTAATTCATATGAATGTCCTTTAATACAAAGAGAGTGTGACATTTTTCCTTTAGAAAAAAAAAGCCCAGCCTATTTTTATTCACGTATAGAGGAAAAAGGCACAACAAACATTACAATAACTATTGTTTCAAAGAATTATATAAAAACAGAAAAAAAAATGCTATATTATTAAGTGAAAAAAATGTAAATAAAACAAACATGTAATAAAAACAAAAAATTGAATGAACATATATCTAAAATATCACAAAAGCGGAATCCAATTCAAAATTGTGTCATATTTTTTATGATGCAACTAGTCAAAATTATAGTAAATATTGTGGTTGACGAGGGGGTAAAGAAGGGAAACAACATTGTTGTAATTTGAACTTGGGTGCTTCTATTCTAGCATCCAAAGATACGATAAATAAATTTAGTTAGCTTGAAAATATGTATAACTCGTGATTCACGAGGTAACAATTACGGAGTTGAGATGGGATTGCACGTCAAATGGGTACTAGGTGGCATTTTACTAATAACAAACACACACTAGTAACTGCAACTGATTTACACTACAACATCGGATTTTACCACGTGTTCTAAAAAGTTTGGATCATCGACAAGTGGGACCCTGAGATAGGACCAACTTTTTTTTGGACACTTTTGCAAATTTGTTATGCTCTATCATGAACATTGCGTGACCGCAATTAGGTGAGAAATTGAAACATTACCTACATGACGCAAGTTACACTTTGATGATATCATCATCATCATCCTCCTACTCATTATTCTTAATTTTTATTTTACTCATTCCTACGAAGTCACATTTCAGATACTTAATTTTATGTCTTAAGTTAATATTTTCATATATAAGTGATGATAAATCCGAATGATCTTACGAAAGGGGATATAGGAGGAGATGTGACTCAATCCCCATGTAAAATATCACTCTCTTTAACTACTAGGACTCCCTATTTATCAATTACTTATATTAAAAAAAATATTCTCGTATGTTTAATGTATAAAATAACTTATGTTTTGCTTGTATAGATATTATATCCATGATTAATCTTAAAAATAGTTTTGACTAATCATCGTAATTGGATTAAAAAAATGTGATAAGAGATATATACGTTAAGCAGGACCACTTTATATTATTGTTGAGTTTATTGTCTAAATTGTGTGAGAAAACCCAAGTGACTTATTGGCTATATATAGAAGGGATCCAACTAGTCTAGTTTACTCACTTCCTTCTTTATTAAACGTTACTCCTTTAAATGATTTATCCCGTGTTTAAAAAGTATATTTTAAGAATTATGTCATGTATCATTGAGTTCATATTACTAGTTGATCTCAACGCCATTATACATTGAAATTTCTAAAATTCTATCCGTTAACTTATATTTTCACATGGATTGTACAATGTTGTTCTATGTTTTCTCATTTTTTAAATGTATTCATCCATGCATAATTTTTTTTACTTGCCTTTTTATTTTCTTTGAGCTAGTCAAGTTGGCTCTCTTAACTAGTGAGAGGTCATGAGTTCCGCTATCGCCAAAAGCAAATTTGGAATGAATTTATTGTAGTAATGTAAAAGAATAAGTTTTGATGTAACTCCACTTAATTGACTGGTAGCTCTTTTTCCCATTCTCTTAAGAGTATTTTAAGATCTTTGCTTGTTTAATGGAAAAAAAAGACATTTTACGCATGTCAGATTAAGTTTCTACTTGGTTAGTTGGGTTCGTTAAAAATGACAATTCATTTCAAATGGTACATTTTTCCTCTATGTCTTATACTATAAGGGTGCGTTTAGCATATCGGATAAAGAGGTAGGATCAGATATGATAAGAGTTGACATTAGCCGGATAGAAATTATGTGGGATATGATAAGAAATGAATCAGTCAGATAAGGATTAAGCAAGATCAGACGGGATAAAAACTAGTTGGATAAAGATTTAATAAACTTTGTATTTAATAGAGTCCTGAATTACAAGTCTGGATATTCTACATCAACTAGCTTTTATTTTAAAAATATATACAATTTTAATTGTTGTCCACAAATTATTTTTTGCTAATACGATTCTCCTCTTTAATGGAGAAATGTTCTATATTACATATAATATTTACGAAATAGGCATTTCATACAATTTTAAATTTTAATGTAAATTTTACTTTTTTATAAAACTAAAGTTTCTTATAAATACATTCATTTAATAAAATAAAAATAAAAATACTATATTATATGAGAAATGAATTTTATTTGTTGAGTTACTGTGATTTTGGGTAGTCGAATTTTTTTATTAATTAATTTGATTATCTAAGTTATCGGGTAACCACTGGATAAAATAATACCACCTATAGGGGTGGTATAGTTTTATCCGATTCTAATGGGATAAAAGGATAATTAATCTCGAGTGCAATCATATTCCGTATTACACCAAACACGAGATAGGATAAAGATATCATATCCACTATTGCACTAAACATAGGATATGATTTATTAATCTAATCATACCTTTAATTCCACGCGACAAATACACCCTAAGGTTGTGTTTGATGGTGTGTTTGTTGCACCGGATTAAAGAGTCGGATAGGACTATTTAATCCCATTCGGAGAGGATAAAACAATACAACCTCTTAGATGAGATTCGTTAATCCTTCTCTTGGTGGGATAAGAAGCTCTAGTAGGATAAACAATCCGCTTGAATATCACATCTCAATGAGTACCAAATATGCGACAGGATAAAGTTATCATATCCCATCTTCTTATTATGTGCGTTAAACACGACTAATATTACGGAGGAAGATATCTATAATATTACTTATCTCTCATAATTAATGTTCCGTAATTAATTACACCATTTTCCCACTTCTCAATCTGGCAAGCATTTTTTTCAACTTTTCCTTTCCTCAATATTAGAATATGTATACACATTTATTCATTCATGCATGCATGTGTTAAAGTTATTATTTATTTATTTCGTGTTTGTTTCCTTATTGGATTAGTTTTCCTTTTCCTTGTTAGATTAGGTTTTTCTTTTGTCTTGTTTAGCTCTATAAATAGAGCCCCTTTCTTATGTTATTCATTCATTCAATAAGATATATAGTTTCTCTTTTCTCTAAACCTAACATGGTATCAGAGGAAGGTTGAATCACCACCACCAGCCACCAGCCGCAACCATCACAAATCAGATCCGCACCGTCTTATCGATAAATATATCAAACCTCGATAAATACAACATCAAAACCTTCGTCTTCCAAAGACGATTCCAACGCCGCAAGAATCACCTCGAAAAACCCATCCACGCGCCCTCACGCGCCGCGAGTGTGAAACACGGTACGTCCCGCCGAAGCCACGCGCCGCCGCCGTTACCGTCAGTCAAATCGCCGTTAACGTTAACGGCGTTAGTACTTTTCCGTTAAAGTTAACGGCGTCAGGCCGTCTCCGTTACCGTTAACGCCGTTAGCATTCCGTCAACGCCGTCAGCTTTTCCGTCAACGCCGTCTGCCGTCCGTTAACGCCGTCAGTCAACCGTCAGTTAGTCAACTCAGACCGGTTCAACCAACAGTTTTTTGCCCGGTTTTGCTATTTTTTGATCGGTTTTCAGTTAACTCAGACCGGTTCCCTAGGTTTTTGACCGTTCCAGACGCAACTGCAGTCTCCGTTTCTCCAGATTCAGTCTTCAAGTTACAAAACCAGATCCAGTGCACTCCTTTTACCACCGTTTGCTTATTTTTTTGACCGGTTCTCTGACAACCACGACTGGTTCCCGAGGTTTTCCAGCATTCTGAACACAACCGCAGTCTCTGTCTCTCCAAATTCAATCTCTAAGATACCAAATCAGGTCAAGTGCACTAATTCTTACACTGTTTGCTTAATTCTTGTTCAGTTTTATGTTATGAAAACCTCAGAAATTCCTATCACCATCAAATTGGATGGAAACAATTATAATCACTGGTCTATCTTGTTCCGAAATTTCTTAAAAGGAAAGGGCCTCTGGGATTATGTTAATGGCAAAGCAACTTGTCCTGCTGAAACCGATGAAAAGTATGCTGATTGGGATATTAATAACAACAAAATTTTAACATGGATTGCCAACACTGTCATTCCATCGATTAGTCTTCAGCTTGGAAAGTATGATACCGCAAAGAAAGCTTGGGATTTCTTAGCACACAGATATGTTCAAACCAATTTTGCCAAGAAATATAAACTTGAACAAGATATACGTGGGCTACTACAACAACCAGGTCAATCCGTGTCTGATTTTCACTCTAGCATGTGCGTTATCTGGGACCAATTGGAACTCATGGAACCTCCATGGACAACAGGCTTTGGTTTATGGGAAACCTTTCGTGAAGAAACGCGACTTGTACAATTTCTCATGGTATTACGGGATGAATTTGAACCGATCAGGGCATCTATTCTTCATCGCAAGCCCCTCCCCTCTGTTGAATCAGCATTAACAGAATTAATTACTGAAGAAACTCGCAAGGGTATCACTCCGAATATTTCATCAGTTTTTGTTGCACCACCGGCCTCGAATACCTCGTATGTTGCATCTCCTCGCCCGCAGAATAAGAATTACCGACCACCTCACAATACCTTTTCACCACGCCCTCATCAGACATCATATCGCCCTCCTCATAATACCCAAACGGCACCACCCCGAGATTATTCCCAGGTTCAATGTAACTACTGCAAGGGTTTTGGGCATGTAGTCAAGAATTGTCACTCTCCTACATCTCGGTACATGCGGGGTCTACAAAATTCATTTGGATCGTCTGCTGCCGTACTTGCTCCACCATCTCCCCAAACCGGTAATAATCATACCATTGCCTCTGCCTTTTCAGTCTCATCAGGTACATCTTCTTCTCCTTGGTTCCTTGATTCCGGAGCATCAAACCACATGACTTTTGATCCTACACACTTTGACTCATTCAGTCTCATGCATTCATCTCCCAAAATTCACACAGCTGATGGTTCTGTTATTACTGCTAGTCACATTGGTTCCATTAAAAACACTCCTAACTTGTCTATTCCTGATGTCTTCTTTGTCCCTCAACTTTCAATGCAACTGTTATCTGTCGGGCAATTATGTGATCTTGGGCTAATCATTATATTTCATTCATTGGGTTTTATTGTGCAGGACCGCTCAACGGGCAAGCAAGTTGGGACAGGCCATAGAGTTGGCCGCTTATATGTTACAGACACACTTCACATTCCCCCTACAACCAATACATCCTTAACAGCATCTACCACACACCCATCATCATTTTGGCACTCTCGATTAGGACATGTTTCTTTTTCTCATCTTAAATATATGATTAATCAAGGGTTGTTAGGACCAGTTACATTAGATAAAGATTTTCCTTGTGTCGCTTGTAAACTGGCCAAACAACCAGCTCTACCTTTTAATAATAGTACTACAGTTTCATCTTCTCCTTTTGATCTTGTGCATTCTGATGTGTGGGGTAAAGCTCCTATTGCTTCTATGGGGGGTGCCTTATATTATGTGATTTTTGTTGATGATTACTCTCGCTATAGTTGGACTTATTTGCTTCACTCACGTTCCGATTTTCTTAAAATTTATATTGAATTTGCCACCATGATTAAAACTCAGTTTTCTAAAACTATCAAACTTTTTCGTTCTGATTCCGGAGGCGAATATCTGTCCAAACCCTTCCTTGACTTTCTCAAATCTCAAGGGACTCTTCCTCAATTATCCTGTCCTGACACTCCACAACAAAATGGCATTGCAGAACGTAAACACCGTCATCTTGTCGAAACTGCCCGTACTCTCCTTGTGTCGTCCTCTGTCCCTTCCACTTTTTGGGGGGAAGCCATCCATACTTCTATATTCATTATAAACCGCATTCCCTCTCTTGTTACAAATGGTATTTCTCCCTTTGAGCGTCTTTATGAAACTCGTCCTGATTATTCCGAACTTCGTGTCTTTGGATCTACCTGTTTTGTATTACTTCCCAAAAGAGAGCGTACCAAACTCACACCAAAAACCTCTATGGTGTGTTTTCTTAGGATATGGAATTCAACAAAAGGGTTATCTTATTTATTTCGTGTTTGTTTCCTTATTGGATTATTTTTCCTTTTCCTTGTTAGATTAGGTTTTTCTTTTGTCTTATTTAGCTCTATAAATAGAGCCCCTTTCTTATGTTATTCATTCATTCAATAAGATATATAGTTTCTCTTTTCTCTAAACCTAACAGCATGCACCTTTGCATAACTTTTCAGATCACTTGACTCATTTGGCACAATGATCCATTCGCCCGTTGCACCTATAAATCTGTTTCTCTTCAAATTTTGCAGGACATTTTCTCCATAGTTAACCCTAGAGGACATAATCGGCTTTGCAATTAACTTTGGGCACTTTCCATCGCTTCTTCTGCCCCTTTATTTCTCTTACAGTCACAAGCACTTGCCGATCTTTGCCTTTTATTCTCGTTTCATCATTTCACTCATTTTATGAAGAATTTGAGTCGGATCTCTCATTCTCTTATCCTCCGGCGTCTTTGCCTCTTCGGTATGTCATTTAATTTTTTTCACAATGCTTGGAGTCGTGTTTTTCTTTTGAGATATATTTGTGCCTTTTTTCTTAAACCAAAAATTCCTTTGGCTCAAAGTCCTTTTGGCTATATATATAATTCGTTATATTGGGTTTTTGGCATATTTTAATTAATTTATGTTCATATTGGTTGGGTTTTATGTTTTAGTTACATTCTTATTTTCACTCATTAATTGTTTGTTAGACCTATTGATGTGGTTCAATAAGATCTATATATAAAGCAATTTGGATCAGTAATGGTGCATATATACATATATAGTCATCTTCTCTTAAGACAATCTTTAAGTTAACTAACTTAAAGACCATCCACTTAAAGAGAGGTAAATAAATGAATTATTTCATGAAAATTGGTGGATATCATCTCCACCGAATTTCATTAAAAACCTCAACCCGAAAGTGTGTTAACTAAAAAATTTATATATATGCGCATTTCTAGACGTTGACAATTGATATATTTATTTAACCCGCATTCCATTTGCGTATTTTATGAAATTTAAAAAGATGTTTTACTCATTATAGAGATCATTCCACTAAGTTTTAAAAAAAATTCGCCTATTTACCTCTCAAAATGGACAGTCACATAAAGACCTTCCTTAGGAGAAGGAGACTCTATAAATATATATATATATATTCTCTTGGAAAATTTAATAATACTTCGAATTGGGGTGTGGCCTGTTACAGCGAAGCGTTGGTGTACCTGTAATCCCAATTTTGAATAGGTAAATTTAATTTTGCTTCTTTAATTTTCAAATGGTAAATTGATTTGTGTTTATCTTGATTGTTTTTTTTAATGAAAATAGATGGTTGATTGTCCTAAATTGTAAATTAATTTGTACTATAAATAAGATTTATAGTGCAAAGCAATTTCAATTTGTAATTGTACGTGTATATATATATGTGTATGTATATTTTCTCAAAAATTTAGTATACTTCAAATTGTTGTTCATTGGTGCAGATATAAGTCAATCAATTATAATTAGAAGTACATGACCCAAAATAGAAAAGCTGAGAAACCACATGATCTCATTAAGAGCAAATCAATCTTTGATTAGGTAATTGCTAATTACATCTTATTTGCTTTTGTAGCTTAAAATTCACATATACTCTATAAGTTATGTCAAATAGTGGACTTTTCTATTGTTACCATTTGCATCTTATGAAAATTTAGTGGAGATAATTTCTACGATGAGTATATTATCTTCACAAAAATTTTAACAAAAAATTCAAATTGAAAGTGGGTGTGATCATCTCACCCACCAGTTGCAACAAATGCTTTGGATTTGATATTTTCTTCTCATAGTTGTTCTTTAGATACGTGACAGTCCAATACTTTTTTTTTGTCGCCCTAACTATACTATGAACTACATAATTCACTTGCGTCACCCTCATGAGAGTTCCCTAACCGAGCCAAGAGAGCAGCTTCAGCTTCTTTTTGGGTCACCAACCACACGAACTGCCATAAACAATACCATATGCATCATCATCAACAACCACCCATATAAGAGGTGGACATATCACCAACCAGTCCATGGGTTTGCACCTATGACCTCTTTAATATATGATCAGAGAAGATGCCACTATACTATAAGACCATTGGCTGAAAGTCCACTACTTAATTTATCCTACATGTACTTTTTGTCAATCAATTTCGTTGAACAAGGTACTGCTCGATACTTTATGTCCTTTATTTTTGTTATCTTTCTACTATATTTCTTTGATGTTTAATTACAAATGAGAGTGAAGAAAAACTTAGTAGTTGTTAGACAATCATTATTTTGATTTTCAAATATGAAGATCAACCTAAATAGTACTAAGAATAAAATGTAAAATTTAAAAATTTGCATAAAAAAAACTCTTTCCACTTTCTTTGTTCAAAAGAGAAATAACATCTATAACATATTTAGTTCCACTCTCTTATTCAGTCACTACATAACTTCATGTGCTAAAAATATGTGAGTACACACCGTTAAATGTCATGGATTTTTAGTATTTATGCATTGTTGTCTATGAAGCTATGCTCTATGCATTTTATGAATATATTAAGACTTAGGAGCCTATCCTTAATTAAAAGCAACAAAGTCAGTTCAAAAATGGTAATGGAAACATGCATGTCATACCGGTAAAAAAAAGAATAGTTTAATTTAAGATTTTGCTACAAAGATTTTTGTAATTGAGTTGTATTTGTTTGTACAAGCAATTATCATTTTAGAATTTTAAGGACTTTAATTTTGGGTGGGTAAACATTGAAAGTATTGGGTTGTTTAGTTATAACACGACTTATTATTCTCTAATTTTTCAAAAGAATAGAATAAGTAATTTTATAGTTAGTTGTCGTGCATTCATGGAGTTTGTAAAACTATTGTTCATTTTTTCTAGCCATGCAAATGAACTGTCTTGTTTATAATATTCTTTGATCTTTATGTTCTAGAAAATGCAATAAATAGCGACCAAGATGGTGTTAATGAAAATGTCCTACAAAATATAAAGGATAAGGTTTTTTTATTTTTTCTAATATCGTAAGTGATACCGGTGGTCACACATATTATCTCCAACATGCAAAATAATAATAGACTATGGAGCATAGGATAAATAGTGTATACTTAATAATGTATTGTGTTTCAATCCAGTTTATGTGAAAGAGTTACAAGCTAGACAACTGTAGTCATAATTTTGAATGCGTTACTTTCTTTGTTTAATGTTTGTTTCTAGAAGTTTAGGTTGTGCTTTATATGTTTATTATTACTTTATTGAAATTTCATGTATATATTTATAGTAAAAATATGGGCTTTGGTCAGTGTAAAACATGCATGGTGTCATCTTTCACAAATAATACCATTAACATATGTTTTAATATTGAATTTTACTCCTATGTATCTTTCTACCACTCTCACTTATTATTGTACTTAATTAATTGTGTCTTAATATTTTTTAATTAACCATTAATTAATATAAAAAAATAAATTGCATCATCCTCCTCTTCTTCTCTTCAAATGTATATCATGTATGTATTTATATATACAAACAATATTCTTCACCAAACAACAAACACCAAATCTAAAGAAGAATCAACTAGATTTGAGATGGATAACCAAAGATCTAAATAAAGAACTACAAGATCTAACAAAAGAAGAAGAAAACACCACAAGCGATTTCGACATCAACATGGAGGTTCAACAAGAAACTCAACTATGACAGCATCAACTGGTGTATTAATTGTTACTCGCTTAATGTTAAACGAGTAACTATTAACCGACTCGATTGATGTCAAGCAAGTAACATGTAATTACTAACCCAACAACTCTGAACATACTTGCTCAGTGCGCACCGATTCTCTATAGCCTTACTCCCTTCGTATCAAGCAAGTTACATGCTTATATACTCGATGAATATAAAGCGAATGAACATTAATTCTCGAAATGGCTTTGAATTCTTTTTTTTATTGCTTTTCTTTAAGAGGTTAATAATATTTTTGATTTTTAGTTTGTCAATGTTCAACATTTTTAGATTTTTGGAGACTTGTTTGTATGGCCACCTTTCAAATAAAAGTCAATTTGCTTGGATTTAGTACGTAGAATTGCTTTCTGTATAAGTCATCGTCTTCTTCTTCTTTGAGGGGAGAGGTATATTTGAGAATAAGAATAATATTGGAATAATGTGGTGTTCTTATTCTTTTTATTCTTGTGCTTGCATTGGTTAATATATCACCACCCTTTCTATTATGCCTCATGACTCACATTCTGCACATTTATGTCGACTCATTTTTATATTTTTTGGCATAATTGTTAGAATATTCTCAATATATTTTTCTTGTAATCATGACTCCACTTAATATATTTTACATATTAAGTGGAGTCACTAGACCCCACTTTTACAAGAGTATTAACGTCTCTAGTGGGATTACGTACACCAACGACTATAAGACCGATAGTTAGCTTAATTTTTTACTTTAGAATTATTATATTGAAAAAGAATTTGTATTTAAATTTTCATTTAGTGGTAATTAATATGATGTGTTCATTTAATCTAAATTGATTAAACTATTACTTTATGTGTCTAATATTATTTTATTCTAATTTAATTAGTTAATTTACAACATTTCGATTTATTTCGATTTGTAAAAATAAAAATGAAATCATTACTAACCCAAAATACAAAGGAAATGTAAAGGCCATTACTCTCCTCACTTTGATTACGAATAAGGCTTTGCTTAATTGAAAGTATAAGACATATAATTTATGATTTCTTGATGAATATCGATACAATAGAAACCCTATTTATAGGGTTATGATTATACAATATAATGAGAAACCTAATAGGAAAAAGAAACCTAAACCTAATAGTATAAGAAAAATAAATAGAATAAGAAAAAATTAAAAAAAATATTCTAACACTCCCTCTCAAGTTGGTACATAAATATCGAACATGCCCAACTTGCTAATTAATTTGAAATTTTTTTTGTTCGAAACAACATTAGTAAGAACATCAGCCAGCTAATCTTCCGAACGTATATGAGGCACAGCCACTACGTTTTCTTCCAATTTCTCTTTGATAAATAACTTATCCACTTCCACATGTTTGGTTCTATCACGTTGAACTGGATTTTGAGCGATATCACATGCTGCTTTGTTATCACAATATAACATTATAGGTTCTCTCAGTGGATAACATCAATCAGTCAATAGCAACTTCAGCTATAATAACTCTTAGATTCCCATTGCCATCCCTCGATATTCAGCTTTAATGCTCGAACGATAAACACCATTTTATTTCCTGCTTCTCTAAATAACGAGTTTTCCACCAACAAACGTGAAATAACCTGATGTAAACCTTCTATCACTTATTCCTGGCCCAATCAGCATCAATATATCCTTCAACTTTTAAAAAATCATCGTTCATTGTAAATAAAATCCATTTTCCTGGAGTTGCCTTCAGATGACTTATGATCTTCATAACGGCCTTCATATGTTTTTCTCCTAGATTATACATAAACTGACTCACTATACTTAACGCATAAGAAATGTTTGGCCTGGTATGTGCTAAGTACATTAGTCTCCCCACCAATCTCTGATAACGCCTTTTATCGACTGATACTTGATCAGCTTCAATTTATAACTTCAAACCTTCTTCCATAGGTGTTTCTGACGGTTGGCAAGCAGACGTTATGGTCCCACCTAGTAAATCCAGTGCATACTTTCTCTGAGATAGGAATATGCCTTTTAAAGACCTAAACACTTCGATTCCCGGGAAATACTTCAATTTGCCAAGATCTTTCGTTTCAAACTCCCGAGATAGATATTTCTTTAGTGCTTCTCGTTCTTGTGGATCATTCTCGGTAATCACCATGTTATCAACGTACACAATGAGTGCTGTGATTTTTTCATGGCACTTCTTAAAAAATAACGTATGATCAGAATTGCTCTATTTGTAATCGATTTTTTTTATTGACCTAGCGAATCTTCCAAACCGAGCTCTCGGAAATTGTTTTAAACCATACGAAGACCTTTTCAATTTGTATACTTTATTTTGATGTTCCATATGAACCTTATACCCAGGTGGGAATTCCATGTATACCTCTTCCTCCAAGTCCCCATATAATAATGCAATTTTTTACATCAAATTGTTGTAACGGTCAATCCAAATTTGACGGTGCACAGTGTTAATTTTTGCCATCGGTGCAAATGTCTCCAAATAATTGATCATATGTGTCTGAGTATAGCCTTTTGCTACTAGTCGCGCTTTGTATCTTTTGATGGTTTCGTCTGCCTTATATTTCACTGTGTACACCCATTTGCAACCAACACGCCTTTTTTTTTTATGACAACTCAACTATATCCCATGTACCATTCTTCTTTAAGGATTTCATCTCCTCATCCATAACTTCTTTTCATATTGGATCACCCAAGGCTTCTTGCAAACTGTTAGGAATAAATACAGAAGATAACTGATTTACAAATGACTTATTCGATTCAGACAGCCTATCATAAGACACGTAGTTACTCATTGGGCATTTGGATTTACTAGTGAGATTAAGTTCATATGTTGGTTTAGGAACACTTCTATTGTTTCGGTGAGGGAGTTATTTTCTAGGAGGTTCATCAGAAGATACCCGATTTTCAGACTCAAACGTGTTAGAGGGATTTTCAGATTCAAACGTGTCAAAGGAAGGCGATTGGTTATTTGTGTAAGGCAGAGACAATGGTAAGCTTGAACTCGGAACATTTGGCTGTTGTGGCGAGCCTAGTAGTGGGAACGAGTCATCGATCCAAATCGACAGTGACGATGAGACTGAATTTAGTAATGAACTTGGTGAGCTTGAAGTTGGCGATGAAATCTCAACCTGAATTTACTCGATCCCATTATTATAATCAAGAGTTCGAACTTTATTATAGTGTTCCCCATAAAGTTCAGTCTGTTGAAAGTACATCTCTACTTTATGAAATACGACATCCTTTGTCATGTATATTTTTTATGAAGGAGGATGATGACAGCGATATCCTTTCTGATTAGATGCGTAACCTACAAATACACACTTAAAAGCACGGGATTCGAACTTGTTTCGGTGTTCTTTCGGTAAGTGAAAAAATGCAGTACAACCAAATATTTGTGGAGACAAACTTGATGTTCTATGAGCCAAGACTGCTTTATGAAGAACATTGAATGGTGTTTGAAAGTCAAGAACTGCTGACAAAACATGATTGATCAAATATGCAGCAGATGAGAGGGCTTCACCCCAGTAAGACACTGGAGCATTAGCCCCAAGTAATAATGCATGTACTACTTCGAGCAAATGGCGATTCTTTCTTTCTGTAACTCCATTTTGTTGAGGTATATATGGGCAAGTAGTTTGATAGATAATTCCATGTTATTTAAAATACTCTTGTACAGTGGTAGCCATATATTCACCTCCATTATCGCTTCGAAATACCTGGATAGTAGCATTATATTGCGTACTAATCTATTTATGAAATCGTTGAAATAAATAATTAACTTCACTCTTTGACTTCATAGGATATATCCACGTCATTATAGTGCAATCATCAATTAAAGTAACAAACCAACGGAAACCACTCAAAGATGTATTATAAGATGGGCCTTAGACATTAGAGTGAATCAACATAAAAGGAACTAAACATTTATTTAATAATGATAAAAAAAGAAGTACGATGGCTCTTTACTAGTTCACATGTTTTACACTGAAAAATGAAAATATCAACATTCTTAAAAAGTTTAGGAAATAACTTCTTTAAATAGCTAAATGGCGTATGACCTAAACGACGACGCAACAACCAAATTTCATCTTCAACTTTTCCTCCTTGGGTAATACTAGTTTGTAGGGTCTGTTGTAAGCAATCCCAATGCCGTCTTTCCATCACTTTCATTCTTATGATTTGAATGACGATCCCGAGAGTGATCCCACCAATTTGGATAGCCAATTACTTGATAGCACCCCATTTTAGAATGTCCAGTTTGTCCATATACCAAACAAGGTGGATATTGGGATTTGCTTACCCGATCATTTCCATCAACTTTTGCTTGATTTATCCAGTTTGAGTTCTTTCGGAGCTGATCTTGATTGTTCTTTTGTCTAGATTATTCTATGAGGTAGATTCTGGAAAAATCGATGCTGGATTTGAGATCAAGAAGGTTAAAAACCTTAGGAACCGATCAAACATGGTTAAGAACCGGTCAAAAAACAGCTGAACCGGTCAAAACAGCTTACGGTGAACCGGTTCAATTAAACCGAAAACTAATGGTGTCAAGAACGGCGGTTAACAATGTTAGTAACAGTGCGTGAACTGTTGTGGCCAGATGGCTTTGACGAGCTTGGAGCGTGAGGGCCCGTGGCTGGGAATTTTTTTAATGAATTTTGCACAATTGTGATTGTCTTTCTCAGACGAAGAGATTGGAGTCTTAGTTTGGTTATTTTGATAAAATTTAAGTACGATTGTGGCTTCGATTTTGATTTTGAGGTTTGTTCTTGCGACTCTTAAATCGAGGTTGGATTTTTTTGTTATGAAATTAACTTTTGTGGCTAGTTTTGTGGTTTTTAAAGTAGGGTTTTAATTGTAAAGAGGATTTTACAAACTTCTGATACCAAGTTGAAAGTAGAAGATATATAATTTATGATTTCTTGATGAATATCGATACAAAAGAAGTTATATTTATAGGGTTAGGATTATACAATGTAATAAAAAAACCTAATAAGAAGAAAAAACAAACATAAACCTAATAATATAAAGAAACTAAATAGAACAAAGAACAACTAAAAAAAATATTCTAGCATGCTTATATTTCGATTCCTTCATATTTGCGAGTACTTTTTTGTGTTTAAAAGTCATTGAATGTGACAACGAGTAGACTTAAGATTACCATTAATCTATATTATCCTTGTCATGACGGTCCATTATTAGTATCAAACTTAAAGTAAGAAACACAACTAAAAAAAAATAGTAAACATCAATTACATTGACACGTGTGCTGGTCCACGGACTTCCTACTTTATTGGACATTTCTTGGTTTCTTTTATTATCTCACTTTGTTCAATTGTTATAAGCTTATTCTTTGATGTTGAAATAAATAAGTTTGCTCTTAATGGGAAAATAGTAGTGAGATAATAAGCTTATAACAAACAAAGTGAGATAATAAGTCCTACGTATTAACTCAACTAAGCATGATTCATTTTTAGTGTATAAATCATGCGTGTTTGCTTAAAGGTGTTCATCGGATGAAATGAATTAAAATATTTTATTTGGAAAAAATTTCAAAACTCTAAATACCTTTCCAATTCTAATTCCAATTTTTTTTGGAAATTCAAAAAAAGTTTCAAAATCGGAAGTTCAAAATTTTCTTAAAATTTTAATATAATTTCAAGATTATTCGAAAAAATAGCCAATGAATTGTGAATTTTTTTGACGAACCATATTGCAATATTCCATGACCACAAAAACAACATAAACAATATCATACTATCATTATTAGAAGTTAATTATACAACATGATACTATCATTATTAGAAGTTAATTATATTAAATCTTATTTCAAAAAACTAAGTTTTACAGTCTTAAGTTGAATTTTTATATATATATTTTTTAATTTCAAAGTACTAAAAGTTTAAGCGTTACGTCAAGTTGAGATGGATTGAAAGAGTACTTAAAAGACATAAATACAAAACTACAGACATTATATAAATATTTCATCACTAAATTTAGAAATAATATAGATATTATAGACCAAAAAATGTATTTTCAAAAATTCAGAAATTTGAATTTTATTTTCAATTTCATTTCAATTTTTATTGCAAAAGTTGGAAATAAAAAATGGTATATCTCATACCAAATTTGAAAAATATTGGATTGGATTTCTGAAGTTTAGGAAGTTTGGAAAGTTTGAACACTCCTATGTTTGGCCCATATATAACATACTTGTATAGAATTATTCATTTATTTTTAATGTATCATTTGAAAGAAAATATTAATAACATAAATTTACTAAACTTTCACAATACGTAACTCGTTAAATTTATATTGTTAATAATAATTTTACTAAACTTTCACACTCCTTTGTGGATTTCTGTAGTGTCAATACACAATCTTTGTTCATTGGTTAAAAACTAAATTTTGTCAAGATGGTTAAGTTATACATAAATGATGACGAGAGTAGATATAATTATTATCTATGAAAAAATGTTCATTGCACAGTTGTACTTGTTTTTGTAATAGTTTACGACCAACTATGCTCTAATTAAAATTCTCAATGTGGCCCCCTCGAACTCGCAACTACATGCATATATACATAGAATTGATGACTTAAGAAAGAAATGAAGATAGAGATCGACAAAGTATGAGGTGGGAGAAGTATTAAAAGTGATGGGTTTGTTAGTAATGGGAAACATTTTAGGCATTGGTGGAGAGTTGAAAATGAGGTAACAAACTGGGTTGTACATTTCCACACATTTATATGAATTTCGCAATCTGGTCCAACTGTCCAACACATAATACACATTACAACAAGTCGCATTTATCATGTGCTAACACCCCCATTTAATAGAATAGATAACTTAGGGATGGTTGTTGAGGAGATTCACCAATTAAAAGCTGACACATACACAGCTAAATATATAATATATATATATATATATATATAACCACTTAGAATTAGTCTAGCGGCCATAACTTACTTTCGACTAGTGGGAGGTCATAGGTTCAAATCTTACATTGTTATATATTCAAAATATATAATTTTCTTTTATAAGGAAAGGGCTACCAATAAGGGTGTACAGAAATCAAACCGACCTGAACAAATCGACTAGACCAAACTGAATTATAAGATTTTTTTTTCAGTTTTTATAGATTCAATGCTTTGCTCCGGTCTAAATTTTTGTGGACCGAGATGGTAACAGATCGACCAGACCAAACCTAATTATAGGATTTTTTGTTTCCAGTTTTTATAGAACAACGGTTTGCTCCGGTCTAAATTTTTGTGGACCAAGATGGTCCGGTCCGGTCTTTGGTCTTGTGAATTTTTTACTCCTTAAAAATGGACCAGACCGCATAGATTTATATATATATATATATATTTAAAAATCCACGATTCTAATTATAAAGCACAAGAATATCAAATTTATGAGTGATGAGGTTTGACTCTTTTCTTCATTATTTGTTTTGGATAGTGAACATGATAACACAAAGCATATATATATAATCCAAGAGACCAATTTTCAACTGTTTCGAGGCTATGTAACATTTTTTGGCTGCCAATTAACCCAAATAAAATAGGCCTATTGATAAAAATTCAGATTGATTGAACCGACCGAAACGTACTAGACCGTTCAAATTGGTTAGGTTTAGGCTGGTGTTTTGGTCCGGTCTGGTCCGGTCTCAAATATTGAAGGACCGATCACACCCCAAGCTGCCAAAACGAGCAAAACAAACAACACTAACTATCAACAATATCTTTAATTAACAATGCAACGACAAAAATCTGCAAGAAGAGGCGAGGTCGAGCTAGCTAGGGACGGAGCCTCCTTAGCAGGCAAATTTCGCTAGGGAGCTAGCTGCTCTACAATTTATAACGAATAATAACTATTGCCATTCTTTATTATATTATGGAATGGAGATGTGTTATGATCAAGTGGCCGATGCCACAATGATACGGCATTGTAGGTATTTTTAAGATGTTATACAAAAAGTTAACATAGTTATTACGTCGGAGTCATGCTAAAAATTAAATTAAGCGGAGAACCATAAGTTCATTATTATAATCATACTCAAAATTAAATTACATATCTTACAAAATTATTATGAAAATTGAGTGTAATGATCATTCTACACGTATTTATTTGATTTGAAATTTTGTATACTTGATAAATATCATATAAATACATATTATACACACAATAGAGGAATTGATAAATTATAATTATGAAAAAATGTCATGACTTTGTGTAAAACTTTTCAATCTATATCAATATGACTTTAGTCTCGCCTAAGAATTATATATATACTAGGGTATGCCCGTACCCGAGGGCACGAAACGACAAATAAAATAACAACTATAAATAAAACAAAAATCTATAAATAGAGTGGACATTTAGATTTCTCTTAAACAATTATAACATTTTGGTTGTATAGTTAACGGTCTAATCAGTGAATAGTAGATCTCTGATCTATATCGTAGATATGTCAAATTAGTAATACTTGCTTGGTACTCTAGAAACAAGACCACAACTCAAGCCATTCAAAGGAATCATGGGCCAGTGACTAAATTATTTCTCTGGAAGATAAACTTAAATATGCACTTAGTTAGAATATAATATATATATATATATATTACGCCATCCCTTCTATTTTTCTAGCAAGGGCCATCACTACGTGTTCGAAATTTTGTGATCGTCTTTGTTTATTAATAGCCAACCATGACTTATTCAAATGGACTTTCTTTCAACTACTTATAAATAAATATTTATGCGTCAAACAAGAGTTTATTTCTTACTTCGGTAATGTTTATAACTAATGAAACATTGGGTCTCGTTTTCAGATATATTTTTAAATCACCGTCTTGTTTCTAATCTTTGGATGATTAATATATGTTTTGGTAGGCATCAATGCGACCGTCCTTTGTGGGTTAACTAATAATTTAGTTTTTAAATCTTTTTACACTGTTGACAATACATTTAAGTCTTTCTATCTGGCCAATCTTGATTTGATCCCTGCTCCCTCCCTCCCTCCCTCCCTTTAAAACCATCAAGATTTATCTATCACTTATATACTAAAAAGAAAAAAGTAAATTAGTTCTATTGCAATTAGATTATATTCGAAATTTTATAGCTGATCAATTCAAATGTACATTACAGTACTTTCAATTTATCTACTATTATATAAAGTTAGAAGGTATAAAACTGTGTCAGATTTTTAAATTTTCAATTTTGTCCTTCTGGATATTTATTTTGCAATTTTTTTTTTCACTGTAACGTAAATAATGAGATATGAACCCTCGCTTTTGACGAGAGTAATAAATTTCTTGACCGTTGCACTACGTATCATTTTTTTACTCTAAGTTACCTATATTTAACAATATATGTATCACTTGTCTACAAAACTTAATATTTTAAAATTGTTTCTGTAGCTAGATAATTATTGCTTTATTTTATATGCGGTCTAAAACTAACCAGATATCCCTATCTCAAATCTTATGTAAATTAAAAATAAAGAATTGGTGTAAAGGTTTCACAGGACAGGTTATATTTAAGATTAATTATGACCTTTTATTTAAAGTTTTCAAACCGAAGGATTTGAGACTTCTTAGGAAAAAAATAAAAAAAATATTGGATGTGAGATCAAACTTGGAACATTTAAATAGTATAAGGGTGTTTTGAAATGCACCCACTAAAATATTATACTCACTATAATTTAGAGAAATCCTCTCTTTAGCCCACCACATTTTTAAAATATCTTTCAATTCACCCCGCTTATTAATCAAATGCCAAATAGAGCTTTATAAAACCATTTGCCCAAACTTCTAAACCGATGCTCTCTGTTTTCATTGAAATGACACATCTTTTGGCACCCTTCAATCTTCTACATATTAACGAACGTTTCTCACTATAATTGCAAGTCTTCTTTTGCTTGCATCTTAACATTGTTACTGCAAGTAATTTGAAAATTTTAGAGCTCAGATATTTATTTTTTTGAACAATTGCACTTGGCAAAATTCGAACACGAGATTTTCCGCTAAATAGATCGTCTCTCACAGGGACCTGATGAACCACTAAGCCATAGTTGTGATGTAAAGATTTCTTAATTAATTAATTGAAGATTATATGATCCATCTTTCGGGCCTCTCTTTGTGTGGATAATAGTATTCATAGAACTCAATTATGAACTATGGAATTAGAATTAGAGTAAAAATAGGGTAATAATATTAGCACTCCACAAAAGTACTGTAACACTTTATTTTGAGTGACACTTTATTTGAATTTTTTGGTATGCATTTTTGTCACTAGAAATAATTTTGGAAGGTTAGAATAGTTTTTGTGAAATGCTAATAACATTACCTAAAAATACCTATCCAATTCCAAAGCTTAAAATTTGGTTCTTAAACACCATAGAAAAAATTGGAGATTGAATAAACAAATAATGTTGAGAAATTTATAATTAAAGCTTGAAAGAAGTTTTCCTTTGATGAATCATAAAAACAAGTGGAGGAACCATCAAAGGATCTGCCTTGATTTTCTTTTTGCTTGTAATCCGTCTCGATTCTCTTTTTTATTGTGTAAAATCTGAACGTCTATTCAATTTGCACCATTAAACTTCTTTAATTCCAACCAATATAATCACAAATATCTTTTTGAGAGAGAGAATAAAAGAGTAGAGGTTTAGGGTTTGTTTGGTTGTTAAAAACTTTTTTTTTTCATTATTATTATTTATTTTTGAGGTGGGAGAAAAGAAACTAGAAATTTCAAGGCTCAAACCGTGACGAGATGGGCCATTCCTCTCGCCAGCCAGCTTTATTGCACCCGAATGAATGTCACCCTCTTTTATTTTAAACGCAATTCAAGATATTTATTAAACGTGTCCAAAAAATGGTTAAAATTTAGTTTACAGTTTACTTTGTTACTACACATAAAATGCATTTGAAAACAACTTCTTTAATTAGAGTATAGATTTGAGGTTCAATTGCCCCCACCTCCTTCCCCCTCCACCGCAATATTCACAAATAGTTTCAATTTGGATACAAGCTCATATGGTTGGACGCTGGGCTTGGAGGCCTCTTTTGCCATTAGGTTTGGGCTTCTACAAAAATCTCTAGTGCATGTGATAAATGGAAGGGTGATGATGAAAAACATTCTAGCATCACTATTATATGTCATAATGTACAATTATCACAATTTTTGCATATGGTGGCATGCTACAATTTAAGAGCGCTTTTATGATTTTATCATCACCCTAAATAAAATTGTCCAAATTTGCTAATTGGGAGCTTGATTGAACTTCAAAAATTCCGATTTTTTTGGGAAAACGTATATTCAGCTCTCTCGTTTCAAATGGGAGAGATTTTCTAAAGAAATAATGTTATTCAACGTTTAAGTACTGTTTGAATTTAGTGAGTATGAATTGATGAATCAATCATCTACACTGTTGGGCATGGCATGGCGCCAAAAAACAGGCTTGGGCGGATATTGCCTGTTCATGTTGGCCCAATACAAATTAGGGAAAAAAAGAATAAAAATTATTCTACATCCAGCGGAAATCAAACGACGACGTTTGGACTTTGTTGATTCGCACTCTAGGTCCACACTGCGAAACTGATGAACCCCTCTTCCCTCTCTCGCTCTCTGTGGCACGAGGAAGGAAGAGGAGGAGGATGATGATGATGATGATGATGAAATTAGTGCAACGTAAGTTAGTCCTCTTCATATGTAAAAAAGAATTATTTATGATCAAACAAAGAAGAAAACAATTTCCCCTTCCTTTCAAATACTTCCACACTTCACAAACCCACAATGCAAATGAAGAGGAGACAGTCACCGAAATCACAACAATTCTCAACCACAACAACTGGCAAATCCTTTTAGAGTCATCAAGAATCCCCCAAAACCTAAACCCAGATGTTGTTCGATCCGTTCTTTACCAGAATCAGTTAGTGTCTGACCCCAAACGCCTCCTCCATTTCTTCAACTGGTCCTCTCATCAAATGGGTGGTATCCCTCACAATTTGAATTCTTTCTTTATTCTTGCTTCAATTCTGTGTAATTCTAATCAATTCGCGTTTGCTAATGGCTTGTTAGACCAAATGATTGAAGCCCGTTATCCAATTTCTGCTGTTCTTGATTCCGTTCGTAGTTTTTTTAGAGAGTGTGGTGGTTTTAAATCTGGGTCGACAATGTTTGATATTTTAGTCAGTGCCTATAAGCAAAAAGGTATGTTGAATGAGGCTGTTTCTTTATTATTAGCTGCTAAAAAAGATGAGTTTTTGCCTAGTTTGGTGTGCTGTAATTCTCTGTTGAAAGATTTGTTGAAGTGTAATAAGTTGGGGTTATTTTGGAAAGTGTATGATGGAATGTTGGAGGCTGGGATAGAACCGGATGTGTATACATATACGAATGTGATTAGTGCTCATTTTAAGATTGGGAATGCTAAAGAGGGTAGAAGGGTGCTTCTTGAAATGGGAGAGAGGGGTCATGTTCCAAACTTGGTTACATACAACGTCGCCATTGGAGGTTTGTGCAGAGCCGGGCTTGTCGATGAAGCTTTGGAGCTAAAGAAGAAGATTTCTGAGAAGGGGTTGGTCCCTGATAGTTATACTTATACCATACTTATAGATGGGTTCTGCAAGAAGATGAGATCAAAGGAAGCGAAATTGATTTTGGAAGATATGAGGAGAAACGGTCTCTCTCCTGACCATATTGCCTATACTGCTCTGATCGATGGGTTAATGAAAGAGGGTAATATAGATGAGGCTTTTAGAGTCAAGGATGAGATGGTTGCCCGTAGAATTAAGTTAAATTTGGTGACTTACAATTCTATGATAAACGGTGTGTCTAGAGTTGGTATGATGGAGAAGGCAAGATCTCTCTTGAGTGAGATGGTTGCAATGGGCATAAGACCTGATACTCCGACTTACAATAATTTGATTGAGGGGTATAATCGAGAGAATAATATGACTAAAGCATATGAACTACTGGTTGAGATGAAGAATAGGAATTTGGTACCTTCAGTTTACACTTTCGGTGTGTTAATTAATGGCCTATGCCGTTCTGGAGATCTTCAAAAGGCTACTAAGCTTTTAGAAGATATGATTGCAGGAGGTTTGAAACCAAACACCATTATATATACATCGCTAATAAAAGGTCTTATTCAAGACGGGAAATTAGAAGAGGCGGTAAAGATTTTTAAGTCGTTGAGGGGGAGAGACATTTTGCCCGATGTGTTCTGCTATAATTCTCTTATAATTGGCCTCTGCAAATCGGAAAAGATGGAAGAAGCGAGGAATTATCTAGATGAAATGATGGAGAAGGGATTAAAGCCGAATGCGTACACTTATGGGCCTTTTATATCTGGATATAGTAAGTCTGCAAAAACGAAAATCGCAGATAGGTATTTCAAGGAAATGCTTGGTTACGGTATTGCGCCAAATAATGTCATTTATACATTGTTGATTGATGGACACTGCAAAGAGGGGAATATAACAGAAGCCATTTCAACTTTCGAGTGTATGCTTGGACGAGGAGTGATCCCCGATGTGCAAATTTACAGCATACTCATCAATTCTCTCTCGAGGAACGGCAAATTAGAGGAAGCAATGCGCATTTTTTCTGAACTTCCTAAAAAGGGTCTGGTTCCAGATGTTTTCACTTACACCTCTCTCATTTCAGGCTTTTGTAAGGGAGGTAATACAAAAGAGGCTTTTCGGCTTCTTGATGAAATGTGTGAAAAAGGTATTAATCCAAATATCTTCACTTACAATGCATTAATCGATGGGTTGTGCAAGTTGGGTGACATTGAGAAAGCGAGGGAGTTGTTTAATGGAGTTTGTGGGAAGGGCTTGGCCGTCAATGCTGTGACTTATACTACAATGGTAGATGGGTATTGCAAATCCGGGCATCTAGCTGAGGCGTTTCGGTTATTAGAGGAGATGCCATTGAGGGGTGTTCAACCGGATTCTTTTGTCTATAATGCCCTTATTAATGGGTGTTGTAAAGAAGGAGACACTGATAAGGCATTGTCATTATTTCAAGAAACGGTGGAGAGGGGTTTTGCATCTGTGCCCACTTTCAACACTTTGCTTGATGGGTTCTGCAAATCAGGGAAGCTGAATGAAGCGAATGAGTTGGTCAAAGAAATGACTGCTAAGAAAATCAAGCTGAACCATATCACATTCTCGATTTTAATTGATCATCACTGCAAGGTGGGGATGGTGAAAGAAGCGGAAATTTTTTTTGCGGAGATGCAAAAGAGGGATCTTATGCCGAATTTAATAACTTACACCTCACTTTTACACGGTTACAACAAAGCAGGGGACAGGTCCAAGATGATTTCGCTTTTTGAGGATTTGGTGGAAGGGGGAATTGAGCTTGATGAAGCAGTCTGCAGCATGGTGTATGGTCGCTGCGAAGAAGGAGATTTGGAGAAAGCGTCTAAGGAACTAATGGCAAAGGGCACGTCTAGCAGAAATTTATATGGTGCATTAATAGATGCCCGATGCAAAAAGGGACAATTCTTTGAAGTATTGGCAATGATTGATGAAATGGGAAAGCGAGGACTTATGCTCAATTTCAGTACATGCAGCACTTTAGTGAATGGCTTGTATAATGCAGGGCACAAAGACAAAGTAAGTGGGTTGTTGGAGAATATGGTGAGGTTTGGATGGGTTCCAAAATCCACAAGTTTAAGTGACTTAATTGATCAACGTCAAAAAGACACAAGTACAGAAGATTTTAGCGATATGTTGAAAGAAGCAGCATTGGAAGTGAAGTAAAAACTCACGAGATTAGCAATCTAACAGGTTTGTGTTATTGGTAGGCATTTGACGACTTGCTTTATCTAAGCGTGGTTTACTCTTCCAGCAATATGGTGGCTTACTTTAGCTTTGAGAGGCGACAAGTAAAGGGTATGTTACATCTTCTTCTTCCTCTTCTTCTTCTTATCTTGTGCGTTTACTTACTACCTTCGTTTTTGTTAGTGATGAAAGAGCTTCTTTGCCCGATGTTTGTATTAAAAGCGACTCGCATACCTGTATACTTATCCATCTGACATAAATGAAATTATGTTTAACTCGGGCTTATAATTGATTCTGTGCCAAATGATTTTTACAGACCTTTTCAAACTGGTGACTGGGGTCTCCATAAATATAAATCGGTGCATATTTGTCACATTATACTAAGTTGATTAGCGTATCATTATTCACCCACTTGCCGCAAAGTAGGGGATGATAAAGAAAAATGGTATGCAGTCTGCATATTTAGCAGTTGACCTGTAAAACTTCTTTCCTCCCACTTTGGCGAGTTTTCTTGTTTTGGCAGATTTGGTCGAAAGAGTCTAGTTATTAGATAGAAGAGGGGTTAATATAGCAACTCCAATCTTCTAATCAAAATCAAGATGGCTAATTCAACAATGGTCCGTCAAAATTTCTCCAATAAGACCATTTCCGTTGTGACGGCTAAATAGCCAAATTTAGCAATTATGTTGGCTCATTCGGTAAGCTAAGTTGCTAATAAGGTTGGTAAAAGTGTATACCAAAGCCAGATTTGCAAGCCGACCAAATTTTAGCTCACGCGATCAATCAAATGTCGGGGCAGAGCAGAGGCATCTCACGACACATGATGTGTCGGTTGGTGTATACCACGATACATCATGTATCATGAGAAAAATTAGAGATTGCGCCGATATTTGATGTGTCTTGGGAATCAAATATGCTGCACGACATATCATTTGTCGCGGGGAGTTTTCTTTAGTTGCCCCGATGGATGATGTATCGTTTGACAATAATTTAGCTTTTCCCCAGTGTGTCGCTTATTTATCAAGTAGGCTAAATACACACTTTTACCTTACACTTTTAGCTTTTGCACTAAAGATGGTCTAAAGAACACAT
Organism: Lonicera japonica; assembly: GCA_021464415.1. NCBI lineage: Eukaryota > Viridiplantae > Streptophyta > Magnoliopsida > Dipsacales > Caprifoliaceae > Lonicera > Lonicera japonica. The sequence goes on along the minus strand of CM038467.1, from coordinate 7,370,799 downwards.
AGGTTAGTAATTTTTGTGTCGTAACAAAATTTGTGGCTATCAGTAAACTAACATGCTCCCCCTAGTAAACAATCAAGTAAAAAACCAAAATGACCACTGAATTTTATCTCAAGTTTCAATTAATTTTTATTTTTCTCAATTTACTCATTAAAGTTTAGGCCGCATTTTAATTTGACTATTCCGTCCATTTTTCAGCTTTAAAGTCAGGAAAAAACATAGTAAAATCCTAAAATGGTCACTTAACTTTACCTCGAGTTTTAATTTGACCACTAGATTTTTATTTTTGTCAATTTACCCATTAAAGATTAGGTTGCGTTTTAATTTGACCATTCAATCCATTTTTTACCGTTAAAGTTAGGAAAAAAAACATGTGCCGTACACATGTGCTCTTAACAAGGGTAAAAATGGCATTTTAAGTGTAAATGTTAATTTTCTAAACAAAGGCAAACCCTCACCACAATTGCTAGAAACCACCACCTCCGGTGGGGGAGAGAGGTGGAGGTAAAGTGAGTAATTCTTGTATCTATTGTATCTGGTGGAGCTACATTTATAATTTGTGCCATTTTGCTAATTTGGGGTTACCAAAAATTCAAGAAACAGAGGAGATCAAGAACATCAACAATTTTATCAAGTAGATCAAAGTTTTTGGGCTCTCAAAATCTAGTACGAAAGGTAAGTTTTGATCCAGATCCTAATCATATTTATATAAATTCTTTAGAAATTGTTTTGGAATTAGAACCCCAAAGATTGAATCAAAAATAATAACCTCATGTTACTACTCCATCTCCATTTATCAGAAATAGTTCTAACGAGAATCCGAGGTAATTGGATTTGCCGGAGCTCCGCCCATTACCGCCGTTGAGTGCTAGTTTACGTCAGAATCCTGTTCGATTCGTTTCTCTAAGTATTTCACCGCCGGTTAGTTTAAGCCCGATTAGCTCAAGAACTAAATTGCGGGAATTATCTACTATTCCAACTGCTTCACTGTCTAATTCTTATTCTCCGAACGACTCATATTCATCAAATTCGTCAAAGTCATCATCGAGAATATCAAGAAGCATGTGACGACGACAGTGATGGTGAATATAATCAAAAAAATTACCATTGGATTTGGTTTCCCTTAAGTTGAAAGTGTTAATTACAAGTTAAACCCTGAATTTGTACAGAAAATTAACATTTACACCTAAAATAACGGTTTTGCCCTTGTTTAAAGCACATGTGCAAGGCACATGTGTTTTTTCCGAGTAAAAAACCAAAATGGCCACTGAACTTTACCTCGAGTTTCAATTTGACCACTAGATTTTTATTTTTCTTAATTTACTTATTAAAGTTTAGGTCGCGCTTTAATGGATAAATTAAGAAAAATAAAAATCTAGTGGTCAAATTGAAACTCAGGGTAAAGTTCAGTGGCCATTTTGGTTTTTTACTCTAAACAATGAGTTTTCCTCCATCTTATATTATAGTTCCACTAATTTCAATGTAATACATGGTCAAAATTATAAAACTTTTTTTATTTTTTATTTTGAGATTTCAATACATTGATTATATCAGGAAAAAATATATATTACTTTGAAACGTCCCAAAAAAAGAGTTTGACGACTAATTGAGAGAAATGGAAGGAGTAGCATTTGAGAATAAACAAATTAGCAATGAAGTATAGACTCAACATGCAATTTTTCCAAAATGTAAGACACGACACGTGGGGAGAATACGTTCTTAATTAATTATATATGCAATAAACATTGTAAATATTTAAGAATTCAATAAAATAATACTAAATTGCATTAATAACCTAAATACTCAAAACATGATCACTAAATTGTTCCATAATTAAAGTATCAAAAAGCATACATAGACTAAATTGTTCCATAAAATGATAGAAAACAAAAATGAAATATAAAAAGTGGTTAGTTATCTCATTCTCAATTGATGTTGCAATAAAGAAACATTAAGAGCAATAATCATCTAAATCAATTATCAAGTATTAGAGATTATTATTAAATTCAAGTGTCGTAGAGAATGTCAGAGTGTCCGACAAATGTCGAGCCTGACACATGACCTCCAAGAGAGTGTTCATGGTTCATAGCAAATTAGTGAGCCACACTATTTTTTCATTAAAAAAAAATTCAAATTTTCTCTAAAAAAAATTTATCCTCTTTCTTATTTTTTGATTCAAAGTCAAGTATTTTTGTCCAATCAAAAGGCAGGAACTCGCTTTTCATTTATAGAAATTAACCATGGTAATTTGGTAAAGCCTTCGTGACCTTGAATCATTATGTATCTTCCTTCTCTACGACCTGTTTCCTCTAGCGTGCTTCGATTGGTGCTGCTGCTGCAGGTATGGATTTAAATGAATTCCCAAAATCCACATCACGACCTAAAATTTGATTTACCGATACACTATTCTAACTCACAATCTTACATATTTTCTAATTTCTACTGTATTTTAAAACACTGGGATACTTATTTTATGTGATTGGAAATTTGGAACCCATGACCAAAATTAGGCTTCGAGGAACTTCATAACCCCAAATTAAGCTTACTGAAGAATTAGCTATGTACAATTATATATTACTATAACCTCTAGGGATAAAGAACCTAAACAATTATGTGATTGGAACACATGATCAAAATTAGGCTTTGAGGAACTTCATGACCTCAAATTAAGCTTACTGAAGAATTAGCTATGTACAATTATATATTACTATAACCTCTGGGGAAAAAGAAAAAAAAAAAGAAAAACTAACCAAAGAAAAAGACCAGATGAATTAAGACAAAAATGTGGCATGCTACAGAAGAGTATGCTAAAGCTCTCAACAGAGAATTGCAAAAATGTAACCCTGTGGTGCATCTAAAGCCAAAAGACAGGCTGGAGCCAGCATAACTGATCACCCAACTTAACCCAACTCGTAATGTCTCGGCTCTTTTCATTCTACTATGGGACTTCAATGTGGTCTGTGCTTAGTTGATGAACAGCGCTATCTCTTTGTTTTTTTCATTAGAGCAAGAATCTCAACATCATCATCCATGTCTGATTCTGTCACAAGCTGAAGTGGGGTTTTATCTTCACAGTCCATAGCTAGTGGGTTAGCTCCTCTGCAGCCATAGTGATAACCACAGTAACCATTAAAATTAAAAGATGGTGTAATGATATCGTAGAGTAGTATCATATCAACAGCATTTGGTGGAATAATAATAAACAATATTAGACTATTTTCTAGATGCTACAATGTCTACTTTCTAACAAACCTGAGAGAAATGTTATAACTGAATCTGATAACAAAACATAATTTTGTAGCCTATATGAACTTTTATACTCCCTCCTGTCTCAAAAGGATAGTGCCACTATGACCTCGGTAGTTTTGAAGGAAACGCTAATTTCAACTCAATCAATGCTCAAGAATACAACTTATTTTTTGTAGTGAGTTTTGGTACGTTGATTACGTCCTGGGAAGGAAATGGGACTATCAATTTGAGGCGTCATGAAAAGGATAGTGGGACTACCTTTTGAGATGGACAGAGAAAAATTATTTGGAGCATATTACTGGCCAATGAGCGTAAATCTATGTGCATGATTCCCACAGGATATGTCCTCCCCACAAATTCCTTGCAGACCTACTTTTTTGTTCCTCTTTGTGAATTGTGGTCTTGATAGCATAAAAATTGGTGAAGCCGAAGGCAAGGAATGAAAATTTCATTTTGCTGGATGGGGTGATGATTTCTTTTACTGTTCGAGTACACAGGTTGTGCCTACTTTGGGCTCTTTGCAACAAATTATTCTTATGTTTGCCAGAAATAGAAAAAACCCACAAGGATGCATCCATATCTGGATTATAATACTCCATCCGTCTCAAATTGATAGCCCCATTTTGACTGTTACTTTTTAAAACACACAAGTTACAATCTAAGGAATGATCAAGGATACAACTTAGTTTTTCACATTAAATTTAGTACATTGATTATGTCCCAAAAAGGAAATAGGACTTTATTTGAGACGTACTAAAAAGGTTAGGGGGACTATCAATTTGAGATGGAGGGAGTATTGCAGAAAGATACGTCGCAAGCACTAAACTCAAATGTGTATCGAAAGCAATAATCACCTGGTCAGCAACAGTTTTGCAATTGCGAGTCTTCCTCTGAGAATACTATGATGCAATGGGGTCTGAGCCCTCGAATCACAGGTATTTATGTTAGCACCGTGCTGTAGGAGCAGCTCTACCATGCCAAGGTCAGCAGTTTGACAGGCCAGGTGAAGCAAGGAACAGCCATCAAGAGACTCATCCATAAACTGATCTTCACTATCTCCTCCAAGTGCATTCAAAGAACTAGAGGAGGCCTTGTCAAAAGAAGCACGAGTTAAGCCGCTTTCAAAGTTGTCATCAAGGTTTGACTGCTGATCTTGTGACCACGTTGCATTGGTTAGAGATGTACCAGGCAATGCTTGAACGTAGATCGCGTTGACATCTGCTTCACACACCACTATGAGTCGGTAGACCGACTTCTTGTCATTACTTCGAACACTATGCCACAATTGTTGTGCAACAGAAGGAAGAGGCAGATTGTCTTTTACTTTCTGTACGAAACGTTTTTCTGTGTACTGCAAACAGAAGATACTTGCTTTACCGTGTCTTTTTCTATGAAGTAATGCCACATTAAACAAGATATGTCATACAGAAATACATAAGTATAAAAGAAATATGGTCATACAGTATGCCAGTAGACATATTTTATATGTAGAATATGCAAGATATATCATACAAAAAGGGGAATAACCCTCCCCCCACCAAAAAAAAGAATCCTCATTGCAACACCTCAGTAGCCACCATTCCCCCCCACTAATTCATAGATCCAACATTCACCACCACCATCAACGAGCACTATAGTCATCACCACCATCAACCACCACCGTACATCACATTCCACCAATCAATCTCATCTATGCATCTATTTAACCTTCTTCCAACATATGTATACTTTTACATCATTGACATACATATACATCTACACCATATCACAAATATAGATAGTTATTTCAACATACACAATATATACGGATCTGTGTGTATTTTGTGTGTCCTGACTTGCAAAACTAAAGTGGCCTGAGGGGTGGAGGCAGACCGCTGACACTCCTCGCTCACCATATATATTTACACACATCTATATATTTCTGTTAAAAATCTATACATATACATGGATCTGTTAGACCTGTGGTGGATTTGTTGTGTGTGCGTATAAAACAATGGTGGGTGATGGGGGTTGGCGGTGGTTTGTGAGCCCTGAGGAAGGGGAGGGCAGTGGTGGAGATGGTTTTTGGGTTGGGGGTGAGGGAGGGGAGGGGAACGAGAATGCATATCATTGACCACACCTACAAGAGACTAATGCCTCATCCTATAGCACATGTCTAATGAATAAATGATCCTTTATTGGTTCAATAATATCACTTTGCACATGGTTTTTCTCAAATTGAGAATTTTTCTACTGCTGGAATTTCATCCCTCTTCAAAAGACTATTATATGTATCAACGGTATACCGTTCGATAGATAAAATATGAAATAGACACCTGTACATGATTTTAAATTTAAAGAGAAGTCATAAGTTTCCTACTTAAGAAGAACGTAAAGTTGAAAGGAGCCTAACCTAAAGCGTTAGCCTTGGTGGTCAGAGCTCACATTTCCAGTAAATGCAAGAGTACACGGTGATCTAGGATCCACGTGACAGTGTTCAATGTTTGTATTAAAGAGGAGGAAACTAAAGTGGAAATTAAAGCAACGAGAATCTCAACAGATGCGAAGTGATACCTTAGCATAAATGAACTTCTCCTTTGCTGAAATATGATCATCACGTTTGGGTTTGCTAAAAAACTGTCTGTGTTTGTCAGACTCAAAAATCCTACATAGCCAAGAAGTATAGTATTTGTGAAAACAAAATTAGTATTACATTCACACCATGTTAAGATAATATGTTACCTCATTGGTATTTCATCAGCCTGAAAAGTTCTTGCTGCGTGCAGAAGTCCCTCCCATATTGAGTTCACAAAAACATTACCCAGTGCCCGAAATAATGTTATCACGGAAGGCTCCCACGCTTTGACATCAAGCACTAAAGATCTTACCTGCATTCAGAAAAAGTCCATAGTTGAGCTCTAAATGTAAGCAGACATAAGAATTATTCGGCAGGCTAACTTTATTCCAATATGTCTTATCTACGTATCACACAGAACTTAAATCAGATGCAAAAGATGGAACACTAAATATTTTGTTTATTGTATGCTCTAGATGAGCTCTTTATGTATGCTCTAGGGGAGTGTAACCATTAATTTGCTTATTGTAGCAATCAACAATCAACATAATCCTTGGGTCCAACTAGAATAGTTTTCTTAGCAATATCTGATACAAGTAAAGATCAACATAAACATTTATAGTAGGATATACCTGTACATCCCAACTGATTTCACTAAAGAGAACAACTTGATAAAGTAAACGTAATGGAAAACGTTGTTTAATACAACGCACAAAAGAAGCTTGAATGCTCAACAATGATGAACACATGCAATTCATATATTGAGGGGAAATTACATTTTTTACAACAGTGGGGTGGATTTGCAATATTAGGAAAAATTTATCACTTTTAATTGTAAAAGAATATAAAGATTCACTAATTTTTATATTCAAACTTAGTCGGGTCCTTAACAACTCTTCTGTAACACCTCAATTTTTTCTTTAACCCTCCCTGTCGTTTGACGAGCTACATCAATGTGAAAAATACACAAATGGATATGCACGTTTATGCTTAACTTGGTTTATTCTCCTCCAGAATTAGACAGACAACATTTCTGTTAAAACCTCCAAACACCTATTTCTTCATTGCTAAGAGGTAACCTGGTGATCTTGTATCCGGCTTTTTTAAATTAACCTTATCCCATTCTGGGCGGTAATGCAATCTTTTGCCTAAAGGATTTTTCCTAGGACATATTAGGAAAATGTAGGTATGGTTTGTCTCTAAACAGGAGTTTTTTACACAGATGAACTTTGATCTCTTGTGAAAAGATCCTGGTGTCGCCTTGCACATACTAAACCCACTTAAGTGCCCTGATCAAAAATATATATATATATATTAATTTTACTATTTTAAAATTTAATTTTTTTAAAATTAAAGATCTTTTATAAAGCTCTCCATCATAGCAAGGAATCTATTAATCTTCCAGGTCTCGTATGTAACGCATTTTTCCATGACTGAAGTAATCTTCAAGTATCTCGTCTACAGTTTCCATACATTCCTGTCACATTTATTTTCTAAAATATGGTCTAATTACATGAATAATTTCATTCTATGTTTATTACTATCGACCAAAGATATGACTAATCAAGACCAATAGTGTCCTAACTTAAAAAATACGAATTTCTGAGGGTTTTGAGCTTAAAAATTTGAAGTCCTTGCACATGGCCTCAACCCTCCATTATACATCAGTGACAAGGAAATGAAATGCGTACTACAAAATGTAACAGAGAATGAATAAAAATAATGGCATGGATACGAGAATGGTGCACATAGTTAACTAACATTAACTAACCTTGGATATATGTACACCAAGGTTACGGTGAACACCAGAACATTCTATACAAACAAGAATACCAAGGTTTAAGGAAGCCCACTCTGGTTCAGGGGCACCACAATCGGCGCATTTATCATTCCCAGGTAATTTTTTCAATGCATTAACCGACTTCTCACAATTTGCACTGGAGCATAGCTGTTGGCAACTTCTGGATGTCCGTATTACATTTCTAGAAGCAAAGTCCTTTTCAGAGTCTTCAATTTCCCTTTGGTTGTGAAAAGAAGGACTACTAGTTTCGCTGGTTGGACTGGTACAGAGACACTGGCATATATAATTTAATCATTGTCATAAAAATTACAATGAAAATAACGGGCACGAGGTAACAAAAGAAATGTTAACATTTTACCCTCTCAGGAGCTTGTGAGGTCAATAAAGAAGTAATTACTCCTGTAATTTTGTCAATCCAGTCCATTTGCTCCACTGCATTCTCTGCCTGTATTACCCAGCAATTGCTGAAGATTAAGGCTACGGTAACAAATGTTGAACAACCCCATAACCCGTAGTTAAACAAGCATAGGTGCTACCAAAGATAAGAGTATCCTAGAGTTGTTGAAAAATCCAATATGTGATGTGGAACGTGGTCAGCAAAAGGTTGTTAATTTAGGAATTATTTATGAATTGTATTTTGTTATTAATTTAAAGTTTCGAATAGTAATCGATGTAATTTAGGAAATGGGGATTACTATTTGGGTTTTGACTTTTGACAGTATTTTGGTAGTAGTAGAATTTTTAATTTTTTTTTGGAACTAGTAGTAGAAGTTGAATTGTGATAGGTGCTTTAGTAGAGGTAGAATTAGGATTTTATTTATATTATAGACATAATGTAATCCCTCATAGAAAGACTGAAAGACAGACTACAATGAATGAAAATTGAGTATTTGTTTTAGAATTTAGAATCAGTTAGATTTAGTTCTTAAGAATTAGGATCTGCTCTTCTTCTTTGGAGCATTCCCTCACTTTGTTGCTAGGGCAGACCTCTTCATAGCGTCCCTCCATCAATATGTCAAGGATGACCTTTAAGCGTCTTTATTACCTGCAAAGTGTAGCTCTTTATTGGTGAAATAATCCTGAAGCAAAACCTCAAATATGACTGATCTGCATCAGCCTTTATTGTTGATGTCAACAAGTTCACCGTGTGACGTGCTGCACCGGCTCTTTCATCATGTACACCTCCATGGTAATTAGAAGACAGCAGCCGGCTAAGCAACCCATAAGCAGGTTCAGATTGACTATTTCTACTTGTGGAAAATTGATTCCCCGCTCCCTTTAATAACATGCACAAGAATCTAGTGAGCAGTTTTAGTGGCAAGAAAAAAAGTAAGCACTTAGAGTCCGTTTAATTCAAAAAAAAGTTGGAAAATGATTGAAAACGCTACTAATTCTTAGGGAAGTTGAAAGGGAAGATTGATTTGGTGGGTTGTTTTATTATTTTTTCAATTTTTCCATGGAATCCAATTCTTTGGGGGTTAGGTAAGAAAAAAATTCCTTGAAAAAAGAGGAAAAAGAAGGAGACCATCGTGCCAAATCACTCATCTCTAATTTCCAACTTCTCATAACTTAAATATTCTTTGTTACTTTCTAACTTTTTTTATTAAACGCACCCTTAGGCGAACAAAAGTTATATCCCCTTGACTTACAAATGACCTGCTCCATTGTCTGCGATAGTACAATAGCATCCCCCTACTATCAAGAACAAAGAACCTTCTCTTCCAGTCACCCCTCAAATTGGAGGAACGTTTCGATAGATATCCTTGTTTAATGGTTTGAACCTAAACTACTGAAATCTTAGCTATAGAGATGAGAATCAAAACTACTATGAAAAACAAATAAAGCAAAAGTAACGAGGAGGAAAATAGAAAATTATAAATACCTTCCCCTCTGTCGAAGACTGCATTACGGCCTCTATCATTTTATGAGAACTTTTAGGGAAAGGCTGTGGGGCGTCTCCCTGTGAAGAACCCTGGGACCCATTCAATGACGGCCTACTTTCTTGATCGACCTGCCTTTTATACTCTTCCATCCTTTCATTCAGCGCTGTCTGCTGATGGTTAAATATTTCTTTCGACTGTTGAGCATAAACCAAGACCTGTGACAGAGCAGGCCAGAATTTTAGTAATTCCGGGATATAGACGAAATAATTTTCTAGAAGTAGTAAATTTTATATATCCAATAAGATCTTGCGATAGGTAGTCAACTGAAAAATAACAGCCAATTATCATTACAGATAAGGAATCACAACTTGCAATGTCTTCTTTCAGAATTCGAAGATCTCAATTGCAAGTGCATCTTTGACTCTTGAAAAGAATACCATTATTAGAAAACGAATAAGAATCAGCATCAAGCTAACAAATAATTTGACATCAAGGGAGTAAAACTCCTTTGGAAAAGATTCAACTGAAATAGGATTGACGTAATGTAGTTGTTCTATTTGTGTCAGGGGAAAAAAGGGAAAGTGAAAGTTTTGGACAAAAGCCAACCCTCTCTCTCTCTCTCTCTCACGCATCAATACCAATCTTGCAATAGGTAGTCGACTGAAAAACAACAGCCAATTATCATTACAGATAAGGAATCACATTTGTAATGACATCTTTCAGAATTCGAAGATCTCAATTGCAAGTGCATCTTCGACTCTTAAGAAGAATACTGTTAATTAGAAAAGGAATAAGAAATTAAGAATCAACGTCAAGCAAACAAATAATTTGACATCAAGGGAGTAAAACTCCTTTGGAAAAGATTCAACTGAAATAGGATTGGTGTAATGTAATTGTTCTATTTGTGTCAGGGGGAAAAGGGAAAGTTTTGGGCAAAAGCCAACCCCTCTCTCTCTCTCTCTCTCTCTCACGCAGCAATACCAATCATACCATTTGACTAAAGGTACTAGATTTCGTCGCAGTCCCTAAAAGGTTTATTACAGCTCCATAGTGCACATATTGTTTTCGACTTGCAACTACAAACAAGAAAAGGTGTACTTGAGACAAAAATCTTAAAAGGTAGGACACCTCATAGATGGCAAGAATCAACAATGGGTTAGTGTCCATACTCCATACATATATATACATATGCATACTAATACTACTGGGACAGATATATTGTATATTAAACATTATGAACTGCTTGTGACTCGTGAGGATATGTTTTAAGATACTCATAACTTCTCCAGAATCTTCTTTGTTTACTTGTTTACACTTCAAAAGTAACGGGAAGGAAGAATGCTAAAAAAACTCTTTAACAAATATAAAACGTCCATGGCCAAATGGATATCAATATTATATCTCATTGCTTTTTGAGGGCCTTTACAAAGGATTTCAAGGGTGAGAGGAAAGTTTTGGTGGACTGGGAGAAATTATTTCCATATATGTTTTTGCTGCTTTCAGGTGCGATGAGTTTTTTTTGCTAACCTTGCAGTCTTTTTATTTTTTTGATACAAGTCACAAGTGGTGGACAGATCCAGTTGGTTCGTCGTGGGGGGAGGTGAGCTGGCCCAAACTTGGGTGCCCGTGTGAATACTCACACTTTCAACCACTTGGGCTTAAGCCCGAATCTGCTAACCTTCCAATCTTGTTCATCCCATTATTTGCTTCTTAAGTGCCCTTTTCTTTATTCTTTCATAGATTTTGATTATCTTTTAAATGTGCAGTTGAAACTGAAAGGGCAATAACACTGAACCATACTACAACACAAGTAGATTAGAAAAATAAAAATATATAAACCTGGTTGATATAAGGCTCCATCTGATGCAATAGCTCATATCCCTGCATGAACAAAGCGATTAGAAGATCATATCTGCAATAGAACAGATCAAGAAAAGCTATGGAATCATCAAAATATGACCTACCTGTTTGAAATATTGAAGCTGAGCACCCATCATCCCACTAACAGCTTCCAACAACTCAAACCTCTTCTTTGCCTCAACAGCAGAAAGAGCACCAACCTGGATTATGGAAAAGTATCCCCATATTAAAACCCTTCTTAGTTCTGCACTTGCATCATTTCTTAACAACGCATGTCTGATACACCAAATAAATACAAAAGGCAAGTACCAGATTGAAGCGGGCTTGCTCGAATGTTGTTCTCGCATTGTGAAGTTCCTGGAACGTCTCTCTACCAAATTAGAATTTAAATGATAGTTACCCATAAAAAACAATCTAGTTAAATTGGTGTATCAACATGAGTTGTGTGTACTTCTGAGAACTAGTACGTGATACCTCCTCTGCGGCAGCGGCTACACCTGTCTTGGTACTTTTCCTCAGCGATAGAAACTTCTCACGGACCTGGGGCATGTAATGGTCATCAAATGAAAATAAAATCAAAACTCATGCTGTCCATCTTATATATTGCTTTGCAAGGCCTTGAAATTTTCACTATGAGCCCTAACTCTCCATCTTAGAGGAAATTTTCATCAATGTTAGGAACCGTAATGAATATTATGCTTAACACCCTCCCTCACGTGCGTCCCCATACTTGCACGTAGAGAGCAGACAAATTTTGGATTTTGGATTTCGGATTAATAAATGGGGGATGGAGGTGCCAAGGCTTGAACCCTGGACCTCCCAAAAAACCAACCTCTGAAACCATGTTAGGAACTATAATGAATACCACTTAACAATTAGAAACCTATTCATTAGAAGAAATGGTAATGAGAATTGGTGAACCAACAGTCCACCTAAAAATACCAAATCAACACAAAAGTATGTGTACAATAAAAATAGTTGACCACAACTACAAAGAAACACCGAGTAAAAAACGATATTGTACCCACTTGATGTGGATTCAGAGGGTTTTCTAACTTGATTTTTTTCTTTTTGTTTTTACTTTTGTATACATTGCCGTGGGTCATTTCTATTTAATGGGGTTGTCATGTCGCTCTGTATCTCTTATATTAATGAAATCTTCTTCCTTTCTTATTGCCTTTCTGGTGCCAAAGGGAGCTCACCTGAGGGCCATGTGTCCTACAGAGATATACCCACACTAAAAATGTAATTAATGGGATGGGCCACTTAACTATGGTTGCATTACAAGAAGTCATTAGCCGTTCAAAATCAATCAGATTTTAAGTTTGAAAATTAAGGAAAAGTTGCACTAATATAAGATGGAAAATGAACAGATTGCAAGTGGGATAGTGAACTACGAAGATATCCACCTGATCGTAGATAGCATTAGCCTTGTCGAAACGCTTCCGAGCTTCCTGCACCATAATGAAATTTCTTGAAAACATAAAAACAGATTTTGTTTAGAAATTCCTCAAGGGAGGGGCTTTGGGTGGGCAAAGAGCTGAAAAAAAATCTTTACAACCAAAAGTGAATTCACAAAAAATTTAATGATGAAAGCAAAGGAATGTGCACGTTCTCAACCTCGCATCTTAAATACTTTTACTAACTGACATTTCATTTAAGAATACAATTATTTCACCAACCGATGCACCATGCTGGTCAAATATGATGGCAGTTTATACTGCTTCATACTCTGTAAAGCAAGAACATGCTCAGTTGAGAAAAAATATAAAAGTAGCAGGAGATTTACTAAAATGACAGCATCTCACTAATTTATGCACCCACACCATTTTTTGGCAAATAAAAAATCTAAAACAGAAGTAGTGCAAGGTACCTTGACATCTTGAAGGTCGATACTGGTGAAGTGAAGCAACCTATCATTTAGCAGTTGTTCAACCTGAGAAATACAAATGCCAGCACAAGGAAGCAAATAAGAGAATACACCAAATCGCAAAGCAGGACAGCACCCTCTACTGGGACTCTTTTGATTCACCGAGCAACAAAACAGAGGTATTGTTTGCAATATATCTGAAGCCCGTCAAAGCCAAAACGTTTAAAGACCCACAGAAAATGGAAGTACCTCCTATACCACACAAAGCTTCCTTACCCAACTAATAAAATAGATGTCTGCAAATACTACAAATCGTTTAATCAACTAGAAGTCCCAGTATCTCTGCTTCGCCAATTCCCACATACCCGTAAGACATGGAATTACTTGATATGACCCACAATATAACATTTTAATTAGTCATGTAAGAAACCTATTTTTTCAGCAGAGAAAACCTGGAACCAAGTCATCAATTATATGTGTTGGCAAAGCAGAACTTCAACATCCAAAGACTGAGTTATGGTTTATCAAGCAAATAATACTTGCCAGTGTGACAATTATTTTTGTTGTTCGAAGATGAGTTAAGACCAAAAACTAAGTCATACTGAAAAAAAGGGGTCAATTTACACCCAAAAAGCAGTATGTATAAAAAAAATATCCATAATTGCATGACAACCTTCAGCAACAACCCATCAATTGCCAAATCTACCAAAAGCATAAGAAACAAGTTGAGATGTGAAAATTGGTGTGTGAAAATACTATTTCTTGACTTAGCTAACACGGAGAAGATTCTCAAAATAGGATGTCCAATGAACTGGAAACTTAAACATCAACCGTCAACACCACAAGGTCTAATCAGCAGTATCATAGAAGAACAACAGTTTATTGAAGTAAAAAAGAAAAACAAGACATATTATAGCAACATAGGCACAAAAATGGCACCTGTGATCGAAGAACTTCCTTGTAAGTTCCAGTTTCCCTCAAAGTGAGTGCAAATTTGGCCATATCAGGACCTAAAGAACGTCAATAAAAAGGTCAAGCAGACGTGTTAGAACCATCTAATTAAAAGCTCTTCAATATGCAACAGATAGTCCAGCAAAATAACTTTCTACCTCTTGTAATGGAAACAAATCCAGGTGAGAAAAATGAAGTAGATATACCTCCAAAAGAAACAGAAATAGGATCATCCTGCCCTCCTCCAAAAGTTTCAAGGGCACTTGCAAAAGCAATGTCTTTATCATACCCTTCACCAAGTGCTTCTCTGTAATATGGACCATAGAATTTATCGAGTTCATTCGGGTTAAAAGAATGTAAACAATACTTCCAACTCAATCTAAAGATTCAAGTATTTTGCAGTAACAGTAGGTGGGTAGACAGAACCATCCTCATTTTCTATTGTTGAAACAGCGTTTTAGAAGGCATCCAGAAGCACGCATTGCTGCACTTTAGACAAAAAACGTACTGAAGCTTAGTGAGAACAGTGAATTGCACATTATGCTTAAGCCTTTTACGCCTAGGCGTTTAAGGCTTAAGCCTTTTGTGCAAAAAAAAAAAATTATACATACAATACCAAAACTACACTGTTTTGGGCAAAAAATTAAAAAAAGAGGCGTCGATTAAAGAAACCTTAAGTGTAAATACGCCTTCTGAAGCTCAAAATAAAGAGACGGGAATAAGAATGATGAATAACAACTCGAAACAGAGAGGGGTGGAAGAACACCAATGAACACGAGAAACCAAGAGAGGGGCTGAAAAACGATCAAGCACATGCTGACTAACTTCATTCAAGTTAGGGTTTCTTTAGAGTTGCTTCTAAGTTCTAATTGAGAACGTTCCTGTTTGTTGAGAATCTGATCAAGCTTTGTTTCACTGTATTTTTTTATTTTTTTACATTTTTAGACTTGAGTTGTTAGCCTACATTAATTAATTTTTTTCTTTTTTTTTTGTAAATATAAAAATGCTTTGCACAAAAGGCTTACGCCTCATCGCATTGAGGCTTATGCCTTGCCTATGGACGAGCAAACGCCTAGGTTTACACCTCCGCCTTTTAAAACATTGGTTATGAATGTTACGTTGATTACTTGAAAAGGATATGGGACTATCAATTTGAGATGTCCCAAAATGGAAACTGTGACTACCTTGTTGAGATAGAGGAAGTATATATTTAATAGGGTTTGAGCAAGAATATATGTGTGTTTCTAGCATCTCCTTGATTTTTTTCCAATGTTTTAGAAGGCATCCAGAAGCGCGCATTGCTGCGCCTTAGATGAAAAATGCACTGAAGCTTAGTGAAAACAGCGAATTGCATATTATGCTTACGCCTTTCGAGCAAGGCTTAAGCCTTTTGCGCAAATATTTTTTTTGACATACAGTACCAAAACTACACCGTTTTGGGCAAAAAAAAAAAGGCATCGATTAAAGAACCCCTAAATGTAAATACACCTTCTGAAACTCGAAATAGAGGGAAGAACGACGAATAACAACTCAAAAAAAGACGGGGGAAGAACACCGACGAATACGAGAAACAGAGAGGGGCTGAAAAACGATCAAGCACAAGCTGACCAACTTCATTCAAGTTAGGATTTCAAACTTCATTCAAGTTAGGTTTTCTTTAGAGTTGTTTCTAATTGAGAATCTGATCAAGCTTTGTTTCGACTAGTATTACACCCTTCTTTCTCATCTTTGTTAGTGGTGAGTACTTCCATAAGATTGAAATTAGTAATGCACCCTTCTTACCTTAATTAAGTTGAACGGATCAATTAATGCCAATTTTTTATGATCTCAATACCCCTAATCAATCAATCTATTATTAAACCTAAATTATGGCAATGAAAATAAGGAAATTAATGTTAAAAAACTTACATGTTTTAAATTCCAAAAAATTTAGCTGTTTTATATATATATTTATTTAACCTTTTCGATTTAAAATTAGTTTAACTTGAAAATAACAGATATTACAGAATATTCATTTCTTTGTAAAATTATTATGTAATTTATAACATTGAACATATATTTGAAAAATTCAATTATTTGGTAAATAATTTTGCAATTTATCATAATAATTACAAATATTCATTTTTTTAGGCTAAAAATATTTAAATATTAGTTTTTAATTAAACATATTTTATAATTTATCCCAAAAAAAAAACAGAGATTCGAAAAAAGTCAGTTATTCGTCAAATAATTTTATAATTTATCATAAAAATATAGATATTTTATTTTTTTCTGCAATAT
Organism: Lonicera japonica; assembly: GCA_021464415.1. Taxonomy (NCBI): domain Eukaryota; kingdom Viridiplantae; phylum Streptophyta; class Magnoliopsida; order Dipsacales; family Caprifoliaceae; genus Lonicera; species Lonicera japonica. The sequence goes on along the minus strand of CM038467.1, from coordinate 7,354,354 downwards.
ATATATAAATTTCAAAGAGATTTTGCACGATTTTTAGCAGTTGAGGGGCTATTTCGTTGATACTACATGTTTAAGCAACTTAATCATAGTTTATCATAAAAATAACAGATATATTTCCAGATATAAGTTTCAAAGATATGCTTCAATAGATGTATCTATTAGCATATAATTCAAAACATATGAAACAGGTATATAGATTTAAATAAATAAATTTCATAAATTTACATATATATATACACACATAAATACAACATCTACATAAATAAAATAGGTATATATACATACATAAATTTCATAAATAGATATATATTTACATAAATAAATTACATAAATATACATATATATATATACATATTTAACACATATATAAATAAATGTATACTACTGAATGTAATAGATATATTGAAAATATATATAAAAATAAATTTAGTTGTATATATTTCCAGATATATGTTATAAACATATATCTATAATATTCAACAGATGTCTTTATAAGCATATGATTCAAAACGTATCAAATAAGTATATATACGTAGAAATAAACATAGTAGACATATTGAAAATATAAATAAAAAAATATATATATTATGAAAAAAAAAATCTATAGGTTATATATATATATATAAACATATATACATTATAAAACAAATTAATAATAATTAGCACATGCTGAGAACGAATTAATCATACAATATTCCATATAAAAAACCATCATAGTCAATCCTTACAATTAGTTTCCATATATGTAAATTGCTATGATCAAGCAATTTTAAGGGATTCCCATACATGTAAATTGCAAAATCTCTTTGAAATTTATATATATTGCATAAAAAAAACAAAATATCTATATTTTTATGATAAACTATAAAATTATTTGATGAATAACTGACTTTTTTTGAATCTCTGTTTTTTTTTGGATAAATTATAAAATATTTTGATTAAAAACTAATATTTTTTGCCTAAAAAAATGAATATTTGTAATTATTATGATAAATTGCAAAATTATTTACCAAATAAATGAATTTTTCAAATATATGTTCAATGTTATAAATTACAGAATAATTTTACAAAGAAATGAATATTTTGTCATTTTCAAGTTAAACTAATTTTAAATTGAAAAGGTTAAATAAATATATATAGAAAAAAAATTGCCAAAATTTTTGGAATTTAAAACATGTAAGTTTTTTAACATTAATTTCCTTATTTTCATTGCCATAATTTAGGTTTAATAGATTGATTGATTAAGGGTATCATAGAAATTTGCATTAATTGATCCGTTCAACTTAATTAAAGTAAGAATGGTGCATTACTAATTTCAATCTTATGGAAGTACTCACCAGTCACCACTAATAAAGATTAGAAAGAAGGGTGTAATACTAGTTTTCCCCAAATAAAATGTCCTATCTACGGTATGTATAGATATGTTTTGATCTAGGACAAATAAACAATACTATAACTATATAAATTCCATAAATATAATATACTCCCACAAATAATAAAATATTGCTTTCCAACACTCTCTCTCAAGTTGGAGCGTGTTGAACAAACATGCCCAACTTAAAACAAATTATTGCCAAAATAGTAGCACAATAATTGAACGGAGCATCAGTAGCCAATCACCAGTGAAAGTCGTCCACACCCAAAACCACAGCCATATAAAATGGCACCACACAAGGTGTACTTTTAAACACCAACCAACGAGCACTTCATCATCCTTCACACTTATACTAAGCCGCATCATGACATCAACATAACATGATCAACACACCAATAAAAGGAATTTCATCCACAAATAATATAAGAAGCTCCACTAAGACTCTAAGAAGAGGTGTAAACACCTACCAACACAGGATTGTACCATCACTTAAAAACAAACGAACCTTCACTAAGGTTCAAACCACAAAAGGTGAGAAACACCTATCAACAAAGGGTGAAACACCTATTAACAAGGAGTGATGAAACAAATCCTTTAAACTAAGAGTCCTTTAAACTGAGAGTGATGAAATCCTATCAACCAACAAGATGATGAAGTACATAAAACAAAAGGTGTTGATGACAATCAACCATAATAGACATAAGAGGATGCAATGATGCTTCAAGAATAATGGAAAGCCAACAAACCAAGGGAAGATCACCAACAATTGAGGGCAAGCTGCAGCCGGGCTCAAAATATGTCGGTACCACAACCAAAAACAACCAACACTAAAACAGGAACATTGTTCACCACCTTGCAGCATACTGCTCACAGATTATTGTTCACTACACTATTCACGTACTACTGTTCACGAACACTATTCATCACACTGTTTCACCGAGATAGAATACGAAACATTATATAAACAAAAATTAAGAGTCATGTCCAGTGGACGACAAGGTGGGTCGCCCGCTGGCAAAAAAGGAGGATCTTGTAATGACTCTGATACCAAGTTGAACTGTATATGAGAAAATAAATAAAGATAAAAGAAAGAATATAAGAGTTATATTGATAATTGTGTGATTACATAGACTCCCAAAGTGGGTATATATAGGACTCAAACTAAACCCTAAGGGTGCGTTTGGCGCGCCGGATAAGGAGGTAGGATAGGATAGGATAAAGGCCGGATAGGATAAGAGTCGGATAGGAATTATGTGGGATAGGATATGAAAGGAATCAGTCGGATAAGGATTAAGCAGGATCGGACAAGATAAGGACTAGTCGGATAAAGATTTAATAAACTTTGCATTTGATGGAGTTTCGGATTACAAGTCCAGATATTATATAATATAACTTGCTTTTCTTTTAAAAATATATGCAATTTTAATTGTTGTCCACAATTTTATTAGTTGAGTTACTCTGATTTTGGGTGGTTGAAAATTTTCATTAATAAATTTAATTATCTAAAAAAGTGTAAAGAAAAAGATTAAAATAAAAAAAATTATATTCATTTTGTCATCCGGCAATCATGGGATAAAATAATACCACCTATAAGGGTGGTATATATTTATCCGGTTCTAAAGGAATAAAATGATAATTAATCCCGAGTGCAATCCAGTCCCGAGTTGCGCCAATGCGGGATAGGATTAAAATATCCTATCTACCCTTGCGCCAAACGCGGGATATGATTTATTTATCCTATCCTTTCCGACACCAAACACCGGATAGAATTAATTAATCCTATCATGTTTCTAATCCCGCACGACAAACACACCCTAAGAGGCTAAGATAACAATAAAGGAAAGAAAAGTAAAGGAAATAAATAAGGAAAGACTCAATAAATAAAATAACCTATCCATGGTATGTTTTGACCAAGACAAATAAATAATACCATAACTAATATAAATTCCATAAATATAATATACTCCCACAAATAATAAAATATTGCTTTCCAACAATTTTAAACATATCAAGGTACTTCCATGACGGTATGAGAAAAATGTAGAGAGATCAAAGATACGGAAACAGACTTACGTGTATTTTCGACATCCTTTATAGAATTTGAAGCTTCTTTCCCTCAGTATCTCGGTACTTTCTTCCAAACCTTGAATCTGCTTCACCAAACAATATAAAATTCAGCTATTAATGCACAATTTGTGCGTACTTACTATAATGTATATCAAAGAAGTTACCAAAGATTAAAGGTAAAATCATGTTTGTTTAATTATTGACAAGGCACCAAGAAGAGAATCTCAAAAGCGTATCAGCAGTGGGGACTTTCAAAGGGATCTCAGTTTCTAATATTTAGAGACAGGAGTCCCCCCTCATTTTTCAGATGTTTTTATTGTACCTAGCCTTGTGAGGAACATCATCCTCTTAGCTTCTTCTCCTTCATCAATCAAATTATTTTTTTCATTTAATATGTATACATAACAGATATGCACTTTTAGGTCAACCAAGCCCTTGTCTAAAAATCCCTAGAAAGACGCTACGTAAAATGTAATATCCAAATGTCAATACTGTTGAGTAGGACTAACTCAACTAAGTGCAAATGTAAGTACTCAAATCACTCGACAGTAAAGGATGTACCAGCATTGCAGAAGAAGGAAGATGGGACACTGAAGAGTTAACAGCGATCACAGCCAAATCCTTAACATCATACACCCCTAACATAAGGAGGAAGGATAAACCCCTATGGCATAACTAGCACATATACCTCAAAAAGCTCAGAGTAAGAGTACCTATACTGATACAGCATCAATTTGATCCCTTGCATATTTGATACTACAAATGTATCAGTTGCCAAATTTTACTTCTAGATGCAAGATGAATCATAATACTATTAATTCGCAAAACCAAAAATATTTCAAGAAAAAGAAGGGTATGAGATTGATTCTAAAAAAAATAAAAAATAAAAATGGTAGGTTTGAAAAAATGAAAGCACATTTAAAATAGAGTTATTGAATCACATAACAAAAGTAATTTATTAAAGTTTTTCACATGTATTGGTATTTAATTATATTGTTTATTACCATATAATTTTATGGCCACACCAAAACTCAAAAAATTTAGATGTGTGGGCTACCCATATCCATGCAACATGGACCATGGCCCTAAGGTTACTAAAAATCATGGATTAATCCCTAGTCGGCTGGAGACCTTGGGGACTAGGCCTAGTGTTTCAGAAAATCAGGGATGAAGAAAATTGGGGAAAACTAGGAAAAGGTCGGGGATTAATCGGAAAAAGTTGGGAATTAATCGGGAAAAACTTGAAATTGTGTTTTTGGATGTTCACAGTAGGTAGTATGGGGTTTGAACTTGTTTCTTCTGTTTTAGATATAAATGTTAATTGGTTGGATGTTTGAAGAATTAATGTCATAAGTATCGTATGATTTCTTGTGTTTAATTAGTATTACATTGTTTAAAATAATGTTTATAGTGAAAAATTATTTGTCCGAATAATCCCTACTCCACAGTCTCCATATCGCGGACCTAGCACGGCTAGCTATTTTTATAACATTGGCTATCAACTGATCTTGTGACCCTATACTCTGAAAATACTTCCCTGTGCATATAAAAGTTTTGGCACTGATCCGAATTGAAGCAACGTACATTAAAATTACCAATGGCTAGATACCGCAATAACATAATAATAATTAATAATAATAATAATAATAAATACAATATTACCCGTTTCCTAAACATGGGCGAATCATCGAGTTTCGCGAAGTGCATTTTTGCTTCCTGCAATTTATCCATATCAACGTTAAAGTCGCGCAATTTCAATCTATGTATCGTAGTGGACCTAATCTCGTAGTTTTTTTATGCAGAATTCATCTATTCAACGGCCTCATAAATCATAACAAACCGCTCGAATACAATTGAAAACGTTTGTAACATGGAAGTTCGGATATATGATGTAATAGACGATTTTGTATCGAACAATGTTGGATACAAGGAAGAAGAAAGGAGAAAGAGATGGGGTAGGGGTAGGGGTATTTGTTAGGGCTAAAAATAGACCGGTAATGGAGGAGCAAGTTGCGAGTTTTCATGGCGGTCACTAAAATTCCCGCTGTTTCCCCTCTTGCGTTCTCTCTCCCCGTTTCTTTTTCTTTCCTTTTTTTCTTCCTCTGTAAATCCGTTGGGTTTGCGTTACGCTAAAGTGGGTTCGATAAATAATTATTATGAGCTAATTAATTATTTCATGCAGATATTCAAAATGGGCATTTGAGCGTGAGCGCTTATTTTAATAATAATATAATTATAAAAAATATTTAAAAATTAGATATATAAATTAAGAATGTTGTATAAAAAATACATTAATACTTCTTTCTCTCTCACCCACATACTCGGCAAGGTGTTCATTCTTTTTTATCTCTCTCTATCTTTGATTTCCTAATTTTATTATATTATGCGTCCTATCTACTTATGCTTCTCATTGTATGACCAAGCTCAAGCATATTAATTTTAATTAATAATTAGATTTGGATCTCGTTGATTAAATTAACTTCGTGTACTAAAACAAGTGCTGAGATCAAAGCCATTCATCTCTTTTCAACTTTTGATTTCTTTAACTATCGACAATTGTGTATTATTAGAAAACCAGCAAATTTTTATAATTTTATTATTTAGTTTAAGTTTTTGTTGATTAGTGCAATCTAAAATTATAATTCTCATCGGAATTTTGAGGTTCATTAAATTATAATTCAACCTCTTGATATGTTATTATTAGTATGAATTTATTATTTCAAGATTTTAGGAATGAAACAAAATTTAAACCAAATGTGCATTAAATAGCAATTTTATTACTAATTAATAATTTTTTTTCCATAAAATAAAAATAAATGGAGCAATTTTGGTACAACCTGCATGTTTTCTGGATAATAACTAGAAGGTGCTAAATGCATTTAGCACCACAACCACAACTAGAAGGTGCACCACAATCACAACCAGAAGGGACAGCAATTAGAAAGTGCTAAATGAACAACAATCAGAGGGTAGTACCATTTGGACAATAACCAGAAGGTGCTAAAATGATTTTAGCATCATTACAAAGCATAGAATAACAAAATTGATGAGATCAACATCCACTATATTTGTATATGTATATATATATGGATCGATGTAGGGTTCTTAAAAAAATAAAAAAATAGTTACGATCATATTTTTTTTAATATCCTGCAAGGCTATCGAAATTGGTCGATTTCGATATCAAAATGACCTCTGATCGTCTTGATTTATCCTATAATATAATAACTTTGTCTTCTAAACAATATATCCGAAAATCAGCTAAATCCAACGGTTCAATCAGAGGTTATATCTGTTTAATTATTGTCCGTGCAAAAAAAAAAGAAAATGAAGATGAGAACGGTGCTCCTCTCGGCGATACAATCGGAGAGTCGAGTGGTGGTGGTGGAGGAAGAGGAGGTGAGATCGTTGGTCGGAGCTGAGGTTGGTCGTTGATTTTAGAAAGAGAGGGAGTAAGATATTTGATTTTAGAGAGAGAGAAAATAGAATAAATATGAATTGAAGAGAGAAAGAGAGATAAAGCGAATTGTTACTTTTAACATTAACTTGAACTAATTAGGGGTATATCTGTCCATCAACATTTATCATTTTTTTTAAAATAAATTAATATTATGAAAAGTGTCCTTATTATAAAACCAAATTATGAAATTAGTACTATTTCTCTTTATTAAACATGAGTACGTCCTTATAGTTATAAAACATTACAGAGCGAGACCCTATAACCCATTATCTCTATTAAAAATTGAGGCTATTGGGGACAAGTATTTACTCCAATAATAATATAATTATAAAAAAATATTATAAATTAGTATAGTAAACAAAGATGTTGTAAAAAAAGATAATAATACACATTCCTTATTTAACTAATAACAAAATAACTTTAAATACAACATCGCACGTTTGAAAAAAAAAAAGTTAGCACTTACACCATGCCTAGGGGTGTAAATGGATGTCTGAAAATCCGATTCGTATTCAAATTTTAATTTGAATTTTGTGGATATTTATCCGAATGGATATTAGAAAAAGAGAATTTGGATATTGTTTTAAAATATCCAAGAAAACGGATAAGGATATGGATAATGATAATATTCGACTTGGATAATCCGTATCCGAAATGGGTTATCCATATATGCGGATATCCATTTTATATGATATCCGAATTTGCTATAATTTACTATATGTTATGTGTATATATATATTTTCACCCTTACAAAAATCGATCATGTTTAGTTTGGTATTTATAAACTACCCCAATTACTCAAGTCTTTTAAACTAAACCAAAAAAAAAAAAACTTAGAAAATAATAAAAAAGAAAAGGAAAGACCTAAGTTGTATTTACAACATATATATGTGATTTCTATAATGAAAGGTTTGAGAGCATATCAAATTTAAATGGTAATGATTTTCAATTTAGATTTATTATTTGCATTTATATGGTGGTTATCTTATAATCTAATATGAATCTTATTAGATTATATCATGTCAAAATTTACTATAAAATGTAACATTTTATTTTAACAAGTTTTAAAATGCTTTCTTAAGTTATAACTTATAAAAGATTTCATTTTAATTAATAAATCAAATAATTAAATATATTTTTAATATTAACATGGGAGCGGAAGCACAATAAGAGAGGAAAAATATAGCATAATTGTTCAAGAAAGACGTGTTGGCTAATCTAATATCATGCCTGCCCGGTGACTAACTCTATTCTCCAAATTACCAACATTGCAAGTGGAATCTCCACTCAATAAAGAGAGATAGTTAATTTCTTGAGCGGCCTATAATTTCATGTAAAAAGTACTAAAGATTTGAAACTGATTTTTTTTTTACCTTTTTTCCTCAATGCAAGAGTAATGGCAAAGGTAGAATTCTATTATTTAACAAGATATGTATAGCTATATAAAAAAATTGATAGAGTAATTATCTGAATTCGAGAAATCCGATAGGAGTTGAACTTACTATCCAAAGGGGTACGGATAAGGATTTGGATAGCCTATTTAAAAAATGATAAGAATTATGGATAGTGTGGTATCCAATCCGTATCCCATCCGTTTACACCCCTAACCATGCCTGATCAAAACAATTCAAAATTCATTTTTTAGTGACAAAAAACGTGTTCCAAAAAAATAATGTAAAGTATTACTAAATATTATTTTTATTATATTAGGGTAATGCCTGTGCCCAAGGGCATGGAATAATATAATAAAAATAACATTTAGTGATATTTTACATTAATTTTTTGGAACACCATTTTTTTTTAAAAGGAAGACAATAACCCAGGGGGAGGGTGTGAAAAGGAGTAATGGTTTGTGAATTGTTATCCTTTAAGAAATGTATTAAATTTGATCTTTAGTATCGTTGAATATTACATAATTACCACAACTTATCTAAACTCTTAGATTTATGCAAATAGTTTGGTACTATTATATTATTAAAGTTAGTTGTCTTTGTCGATAAATAGTAAAACTCTAATTTGTATTATAGATTGTTCTGTGCTCTTGGGCACGGGCATTACCCTAGTTTTATACAAATCTAGGACAATTTATATTATATACTAGAGTTCTAGAAATTTCCAGAGATACGTAATTAATTATGTCTCTCTCATGTATGCGTAATCGTATCATATCATATTAGATAGATAGTAAAATGCTATTTTTTTAATAATTTTGCCAAGTTTCCATTATTAACTTTTTCACTATGGTTGCTTTCATTATTTACAAATATTCCTCCATTAATCTTTAATATTGCTCTCTTTATTCTCTCATATATATCACTATTTTTCTCATTATAAATAAATTTTTTATTATATAAAATCCTTAAAAAAATATGTATACTTATTTTATTTTTGACAAGTACTATAATACGTAATCTTAAGATATAAGGGTCTGTTCGATAGCGTTTTTAGAGACCCGTTTTTGTTTTTTGAGTTTAAAAACGGATAAAAAATGCGTTCGGTGGGATATTGACAAAAACGCGAAAAACGTTTTCGGAAAACGAATTCAAGTTTAAAGCATAAAACGCAAAAACGCCAAAATAATGTTTTCACCATTTTCAGTCTTGCAATCTTCATTTTCACTGTTTTCGTTCTCGGAAAATGTTTTCACTATTTTCGTTCTCGGAAAATTCATTTTCTCATTTTCATTTTCTGAAAACATTCTCGGAAAATATTCTCTGAAAACATTACCGAACGGGCCCTAAATAATTTTTCTCTTTCTATGTGGTGTTGCTAGAACCTGCAATTAATCTTTTTATTATATTGGTTTTCATTCTTGCACATTGTTCTTTAATTATTTGATATTTTTTGTCTCTTGCTCTTCTTCTTCATCCTCTCACTCTCTATAGTTCCTCTCCATTATTTTGTTTAGTTTTTTCGTATTAACATTAAATTGAAATAACATTTTCTTTACCATTTCAATTTGAATGAACTGAATTCCTCAACTCTCTATCATGCACCTTACTTCTTTTTTATTTCTTATTACATTTAATAATTTATTGAATATAATTGAATAGTTCATATTTATATATTAAAATTCTATTATTTCACACTAACAATCACTTGGGTCTCCCAATTCCATCGGTAACTCCCATTTTTTATTTTTTAAATATTTAATTTTATCTCTCATATTCAATTCTTTAAATATCTAATTATTTCCTTTTTACTCAATGCAACTAGGAATGTTGTAAAGATTATGCATGCATATATAAAAGATGGTAGATATGTGAATTTTCCCTTAATTATCTTTCTCCTGCACATATTGTATATTTGTATAGATATCTCCTAATTTTCTCTATTATTTATATTTTTCACCTCTATTTGTAGTCTCACTTTAAGTTCTATTTGTGTTTTTCTATTTCTTCTAGATGAATGCTTCTTCCGCCTCAATTGATGAACATGGTAATTTGAGGATTCTACATATGAAATAATGTTAGAGGTTAGGTTTTGTATATGATTCGATTTATTTGGTGAACTTTTTTGTAATGTTATTGTTCGCAAATTTATTTTATTTTATTTTCTTCTTTTTTTGTTTCTTTTAATCAATAAAATAACTATGAAGTAATTTTTGCAATGTTTAAAATCATTTGTGACCTTGGATTTCCATCGTAATTTTTTTTCTCTCTCAAGTTTGAGTGCTTGTAACAATATATAAGATTATTTTCCTTTCCGCCCACAACGTTATTTTCTATCATTTGCTTAGTTTTTCTATTCTCGAGTCTCAAAATATATATGTATATAGAGTTAAATATTGTACAAGCAGGGCCGGCCCTAAGTTGACTTTTGAGAGGCTCTAGGCAGAAAAAAAAACCGGGCTCCTTTCGTATTTTTTTATAGTCGTGTAATATAAAGTACACTAATATTAAACCCGCAACAAGGAACCAGACAACTAAAAGATATAGAGAAATTAGAGTCGTGTTAAATAATACAAAAATATTGTATAAAATAACAAAAAAAAAAGAAATTAGCTGAAGACCTCGCTAAAGAAAGCTAATAAAGAATTTTTTGAAAAATTTAAGTTTGAAAAAGATACGCTTAAGCATTTAAAGAAAATAAAGATATGCTTCAATATTTGAAAAATTATAAAAATAGTAATTTAAGTTTCTTAGTCATATATAATTTAGTTAAAATAAAAACTCAAAAATAGAGTTTTATTAGGCCCCAAAAAAAATAGTCAAAACAAAAACTAAAAGATTTAGTTTTATTTAACAAAAAAACTAATCCCAAATCAACTCAACATAGAAAGAAATTAGAAAAAGTGTTCGGAGGCACACCTTAGGCATTTAAAAAGAAATAAAAATAGGTTAAGCATTTAAGAGACAAAATATTACTATTTCTGGGGTTTGAGCTTAAAATCTTCGCCGCAAAAGAGATTTCAATTAAGAATGTTTCACTTGAACAAACGCAATACTTATCCCTCTTATTGAACATAAAAGGTTTTAATATTACCATTGTGTATATGCATATAAAAAAGAGTTCAAAAAAATTGGGGGCCCTGGTACGTTAGGGCTCCTAGGCGACACAGCCTGGGTCGCTTATGTCCAGGGCCAACTCTGTGTAAAAGCATTAAATTTGATATCTTCAACATTGTGATTGCATAATTTACTGTAAAATACTCATACATTGCGAGGTTTGTACATTAATTTACTCTAAAATTGGTGGCACATGGCGAATAGCTCCTATGTTGTTGGTTCCAAAACAAAGAAACGTCCCAAAACCTCTTGCGAATTGTATTCATATTAGCAATTAAGATTTCAAATCAATTTAATAACCACGTGTATGGTTTATGCTCAATTTTATTAGGATTTGGTGACGAATTTGAACTAGAGGGCTTTTGGTGTGGAATTCAAATAGCATATAGCTTTAGGGTTTAATTGACACAAAATCAAGTTTGAAGGCTAAATTAAAACATGAGCCATATATAGTTCGAACATTGGTGTAATTTACAAAAAAAAAAATGATTTTGAAAAAAAGTAACGTATCAAATCTTTTTACCTAAATTAAAACAAGAAAGTAAATATAAGAATCGCAAAACTAGATTTGCACAAACTAGGAAAATTACAATACAAAAACGTTACAATAAAGTTAGTTTTACATAATACTTGCTAACCATTCAAAGTTCAAAAAAAAAACCTATAAAAATAAATTAAGGCTGTAATAGAGAATACAAAAAATGCTCTTAAAACCTTATCCTAACTGTTATGAATTAGGGCAGTAATTATGCATCACATACACAAATTTACGCACTAATCTATAAAACCTAAGATCTATGTTGTTCAATAAAATCGACAGAAGACATACCTTATATGTGATTTGATGTTACTAAAACGAACAGGATGGATCGGATCCTTCTGTTGTTGTCGTCCTTAACGTAGAAATTACGACGCCTCTACGGTATGCACACACGAACGAGGTGAGATCCTTGCTTGGTGTACTAGCGCCTTCTAGGGTTCTCTCAATTATTTCGACTCTCTAGCCTCTCTGAGTTTCCTTGACGGCCAAGATGAATAAAGGTTCCCTTTTATAAGGGAACCCTAGTGAGAACCCTAAACAACAAACGAACTGGGCCCAAGTCCAACTTGGCCCGTTTTAATTCGTTTTGATTCAACTCGTTTTGGTGTGCGACCCTGTAGGTTTTACACTCTTTGGCAGTATAATTAAAAGCCCGTTTTATTATACGAATAGTAAGCGGTCTCTAGTAAAACATTACTACTATCCAAAGGGTATAAAGGTCAAAAACGACACAACCTTAAATTGATATTCCACATATTAACTCCTTTTGTCAATCGATATCTAGATTGAACACAAGACTAGGCAATTGTCATTCTTGTATAATTCAATATTTATTTCTTGATCTCTAAGTATAATTAATCTAAAACAAATGACATCTCATTTGTGCATGGCCATGCAAATATTAATTACACTTATCAAGGGGCCCTACGATATCTCTCTCAATATATGAGAGTGACAAATCCCATCTTGATCAACCACATACCTCTACATAGTTCATAGTATGCTCGGTCATCATCTTTATAATTACTCGATCAAGAGCAACGTTTGATAATGCCTGACATGCTAATCCTTATGTTGGTAACCATGGCGATCTCAGGTCTGAGGATAATACGATATCACAAATGGGGAACATCACTGATGACATTATGTAACACTCCTCCCAGTGTCCCCAAAGCGGGTCGGTCCGATACTTTGTTCCCTAACAAGTATCAGTATGTTCAGCTTGATATCTCCATATCCATGACTTGTGGAACATAGCCATCAGCTGACTCATACTCTAATCATTGTATCAATGTGATCCTAGGTTATTGACACATGATCAGGGACATCTAAACAATATTATTATAACATTACTAGCATCCCACAATCTAGTCACGTACTTGATGAACTAGTATTAATAAATATTATTTACAAGAGAATATAAAGTAAAATGAAATAAACTTTATTTATGACAATAAACATAAGATATCCAAGTACAAATCATAATATATGAATAGTCCTAGGACATATCTCTTTCACTAACCACCATTATAAATTTATAATCGTTAAAACTTATTAACTTAAATGGAATTAACGTAATTGTTGCAACTGCGAATTTGGTCAAATAAGAAACTACAAACAAAGAGTTCCACGTTGAATAGCTATAGTGAGTTCATAAGCAAGGAGGTTCCCACGTAGGCACGAGTAATTTGAGGAGTGTATTTACTTTTTGCAAAGCAATTTCATCCCTTTGGAATTTTATTTTTTTTGAAATGCAGCATTCAAAATCATAAGTACTAGAATCAACCGTCAACAAATCCAAAATAAAAGACGGGGGAACATGCTCCCACCGCCTTAAATCAGACAAAGAACCAACAGCCCGAGCTAATTCATGGGCCATTTGGTTTGCTGACCTATGAACACAATTGAACAAACAATTAACTAAATCTTGGGCAAGGATTTTACACTCTTTAATAATCATTCCTACATAAGAATGGTCTTCCATATTGCACCTGATAGTAGAAATGGGCAGCGACGAATCTAATTCAAAACATACATAACTAATTCTTTGAGATTTAGCCCAACTTAAAGCTTCCCTAAAGCTAAGAGCTTCAGCCAAAAAGGGGTCAGAATTCGAGGCCATAAATTCACTCACATCACAAATCATCTTCCCCGAATCGTCTCATAAAATAAAGCCATAACTAATTCAACTTGAAGATTCAAAAATTGCCCCATCCACATTGCATTTAAATGACCAACTTGGAGGTTTTGACCAACAAACAGCTCATTCATGTTCCCCCACATTATTAGCTCCATCAATCCCCACGTTGGTACTCCACCATTCGCAAGCAAACAAAGTGCTTGACGTACCACTATTACTTCCAATAAACTTTTTCCCTCCCAAATCAATTTGTTTATACTGTGCCACAGCATCCACAGCGTCATTGCTACAACAGCTAGCTCGTCCAACTTCACAGTAGCAGCAAGCATGTTCCACCATTGAATAAATTTCGAAACATGGCCACTGAGATCACCGATAGAGGTCAAACGCTATACTTTTTTCACCACCGACCACGACACCAGCGCATGGAACTCATTTTCCTCTTCGTCATTACAGAGGGGGCATCAAGTCGGAACATCAACTCGCTGGATAACAAGCGCCGATCTGGTTGCAAAACAAGCTGAACAAGCATGCCACACAAAATTATGAACTTTGGCCAGAACAGGCAAACTCCAAATTCCTTTTCCATTTAACTAGACCATTCTTTTAAAGATAAAATTAATCTTCCCGGAGTGCTTTATATCCACTTTTAATGGTATATATGCCATTATTTTCACCCCTCCAATACCAACAATCTTCCTTAGTAACTTGACTCAACGGCACTTAGCAAATACGAGTAAATATCATTTGTAGAGAAGAGCTCAAAAATAATGTCCATATCCCAGTTTTGAGAGTCCTGGTGTCACAACGATGCGACCGTAATATTTTGAAGGTCATCCGCAGGAATGGTTTATACAAAAGGATTTTCGTCATTTATTAACTAAGGGTATTTGAACACAAATGTAACCTGCCCTGATCCAACCCACTTTCAGATTTTCTGCTTCAAAAACCCCTGAGCCTGAATTATACTACTCTAAATATAACTGGGGTTATATCCTGCCTTGACATCAAGAAATGAATTATTAAGGAAATACATAGCTTTATAAACTTTGCCCATGAGTGAATTAGGACGGGTTAACAACCTCCATCCTTGTTTAGCAACCATTGTAATATTAAAATCATGAAGTTTATGAAAACCAAGCCCCCCCTTTGCATTTTGGATCACACAACTTCCAATGAATTCCTTTCCTCTCCGAGTCATTATTTCCCCACCAAAACGAGTTCATCATTATTTCTAATTCGACACAAAGTAGTTTGGGAAGAACAAAGACACTCATGACAAACGATGAGACAGCTTAAACCACCATTTTAAGAAGAATCTCCTTATCGGCCCTGGATGGAAATTTCTTACGCCATCTTTGAAGCTTAGCCCAAACTTTATCTTTTACGAATGAAAACACCTGGTTCTTATTTTTACTAATAAGATAGGGTAAACCCAAATACTTACCATGGTTATCCGTCTCTTTGACTCCCAAATCAAATAGTTGCACGAAGATCATTCCCTGTATTAGAACTAAACTGAATTGACGATTTTTTGAAGTTAATCATTTGGCCAGAAGCTCTCTCATAAGTCTTTAGGCAATGCCGAATTATAAAGCTTTCGTGTAAATTAGCTATAAAGAAAATGAAACTATCATCGGCAAAGAAAATATGAGAGATACTTGGCGTCGATCTAGTAACGTTACACCCATGAACAAGTCTGTTATTGATATAACTTTGGAGAAGCTTGGACAAACCTTCCGCACATATAATAAAAATATAAGGGTTTATAAGGTCCCTCTGATGTAACCCTCGCTGAGAAATAATAGGGCCTATTTCAACCCCACTCTAAATCACCGTATATTCGACCAAAGACATGCATAACATAACTAACTTAATCCAGCGCTCATCAAAGCCCAACTTTACCATTACGCGTCGAAGAAAATCCTATTATATACGGTCATAGGCTCTAAACATATCAAGTTTCAAAGCTGTCATACCATTATTTACTTGCCTTTGTCATTTGAGATAGTGACATATCTCAAAGGCCACTGTAATATTATCTGTAATAAGTTGATTGTGAATAAAAGCGCTCTGCGTTTCTAAAATCACCGACGATACTACCAGCTTTAACCTATTAGCGATAGCTTTTGAAACGATTTTATAGATGGCGTTGTATAAATCAATAGGCTTGAGCTCAGTTATTTTCTCCAGTCTTTTCAATCTGGGAATAAGGACAATTGCCGTTTTGTTAAAACCTATGGGAAATTGACAATTATTAAGATAATATAAGCATGCTTTCACAACCTGAGGCCCGATTATGTCCCAAAACTTATGATAAAAGCCCGGATTTAGCCCATCCGGTCCCAAAGCTTTCTCTGTATCATAGAGAATAATGCATTATTAATTTCTCATTTTACGAACGGGCAAGTAAGTTCAGTATGCTACTCCACCGTAACTTTCTGATCAACATGCCTAAGAATAACATCATAATCACATCCTCGAGAGGTAAATAAGTCATGAAAATAATCATAAATTACCTCTTATAACCCCTCTCCCCACTTGCACCGTTGTCCACTCGCACTATGCAGCTTTGAGAAATTATTACTTTGACATCTTTTAGAAACCACACGGTGAAAATAGCATGTATTAGGATCCCCTTCTTGGAGCCAGTGTTACTTAGCTCTTTGTCTCTATACGCCTCTTATTAATCCAACAAAGTCCCCAGCTTCGCTTGGATTTGTTTCAGACGATCAAAGTCCTCTTGGTGTCGACACCCTTTAAGTTTATTTAGTTCTACCCTACACACTTGAATACGCTGCTTAAATTTGAGCCTAACTAAAGAAAACCCCCCCATTGCTGTAACTGTTCTCCATAGAAATGAATGAGACGTTGGATGTCAATCTCGTCACTTCCTTTCCAAGATTCCATAACTTTCTCTCGGCATTTTGGCTCATGTAACCAAGCCGATTCAAATATGAACTTACTAGCAGTGTTAATGGCGATTTATGAAATGTCTAACAATATAGCCGAATGATCTGACGTCACCATAAGAATATTATAGACAATAGTAGTATCAAACAAATTCACCCAGCTTTGAGTTGCAACAACTCTATCCAACCATTCTTTAACCCAATAATCTGTACCGGGGCTTCTCTCCCACATAAATTAATAGCCAGCCATACCAAGATCAATTAAATCATTCACTTTTAAAGCATTACGAAAACCATTAATAAGCGCAGGCGAATGCGACACTTTGCCTATCTTCTCTAATTGATAAGGTAATTCATTAAAGTCCCCAATAATACACCAAGGAATTGATGACTTACTTTTCAATGTAGTAAGAAGCAACCATGACTCTGTACGGCGATGCTTTTCCGGGTAACCATAAAAACCAGTCAATCTCAAATCTTCTGATTTGTTTTTTCTATGGTTTTTCTCATTACCTGTACATGTGGCTGTGGTGACCCATGCATTTTTAGGGGTTTATGGTTATTTTTGTTCATTCTTTATAATATATTATAAGGAATAGTAGATTGGAGAGTTTTAATTAAACAATTAAAAATGTATTAGAGGTAATTTATACAAATAATGTGTTAGTAATCCTGACAGTTACAAAGATGATAGATTAAAGAGTTACAATTGAAGATGTAAATGGTCGTTTAGTTCAAATTTTTGTTTTTTCCCGAAACCTAAAACTATAATTTTACATAAAATTTGAGCTTCAATTATTCAACTACTTGACATCTTAAAGGTTCAAAAAAGTTTAGGGAATGAAAGTGAATATGTAAATACAGGCCTTTTACACCTATATAAACAATCAAGTTATATTGTGTATATATTAAAAGTATGATTAAAAGATATGAGTGTAGTCCTTAATGACTTTTTTTTTCTTTTTAGTTTTGTGAAACTTTTAAAGTGTTGGGTCACAAAGTTGAAAGCAAAAAAGTTAGATACGGTTAAAACTATGGGTGCCAAAAGTTTTGGGTATTCCTACGAGGTAAGTTTAAAGCAATTTCAATAAGGTAGAAAAATGGTAAAGAGGTTTTATTATAAGGCAGGTTTTATCCGGTAGTTCTTATGCTATTATGACAGTACATTATCCTTTTTATATGTGTTTGTATATAATTCAAATGCAATTGGTAATAAGATTATTACAGGCGATCATCTTTCTTTCTTTATTATTATCTTCCTAAAATTGAGAACCAACCCCCTTTTGTAATGAGTCATCCCTATGGAATTAGGTTACAATACTCTATTAGGATAAATAGTAAAATGATTATAAAGGGCAAAATTTGAGCATCACTCTAAGATTAAACTTTACAGATGTCTTAAAATAATATAAGTTACAGGTGTTCCATTTTCAATGGTAGCGAAGACCATCTTAACATAATGACCTCATCATGACCATATCGGCACTTTGGTGATGTCACGTAACTTTACTAGTTAAAATTATACTCGGCAACAAACCTTCTTCCCTTCTCACGAAATGGGCCTTACATTCTTTGTACAACTCGGACGAGTTTTGGCTTTTAGGTCCAACTGATCAAACTGGCCCAACTGTCTTTATTATTTTTGAGCTCCCTCAAAAACTATTATCAAAAATAATAATGTAAGGATCGTCTTTCCTAATTAAAAAAAGATTGAACCTTTATTATATTAAAATAAAAATAAAAATTGGACCAAAGCGGACCTTATAAAGTAGGCATAATATCAGTTTATGATATGTTTGATAAAAACATAGAAAATGATAGAAAAAACAATGAATTTGTGTAAGAACATAGAAAATAAATTGAAGCATGTGGTGAGATATATTCTCCATCTTATCTTTATTTTTTTCTTCCTCATTCCAAAAGAAAACTTTTACATGCCTCAACTTATTTTTCAACTTCTAACACAAATCAGTTATTTTTATTATTATTTTTCATTGTTTATGATTTTCTCAAAAAGGAAAAATAATAATCATGACGGTACACCACTTATAAATAACTGGATTAAGTTAAATTAAAAGGCTTAAATGAGTTGATCAGCGGTGAAGCCTTCACTGCCTGTTGTATGAATTGTTGGAAAAGAAATCTTCTATAGTAAGAGTAGATCTTGAAGATTGATAGAAGTACACGTCTCTGTATAAATAAGATTAATGCGAGATTGTAGGAGATTTTGTTCCCCAACTTACACAATCTTCCATGAAAACGAAATACACACGGACTAAGGAGCATCCTTTGCAGCTTATTTTAGTAATAGAGGCCAGGGACAGTCCTGAGTTTTGAGGGGCTCTAGACAAATTTTTGTTTTAGGGCCCTTTTGTATTTTTATATGTTTATGTAATATAACTACACTAATAAATTATAAAAAAAAGTTATATAGCAATGAGATTTGAAAAGTTACAAAAAAAACAATTAAATTTCTTACTCTCGTAGAATTTAGCTAAAACAAATTTTATCGATACATCGATATGTAAAGAGAAAAAACAAACCTTAACACTTGAAGATCGCAAATAATCGTGAAGTATACTGGTGTGGCAGCCAGCGAAGCGAGGTTTTTGATTATCACCATGAACTATACTACTAAAGAGAACTAAAAGACAAGAGGAGTGAGAAAGTAAGAGTATTGTGCATAGAATACGAATGGTCATGCTAAAGCTGTAAGATATGAAGACTTGAAAAAAAATAATTTAATTGAATTAATAGGCTAATGGTATCGACCTATTGTGCTGCTGCGCTGTCGCTACTAGGTTTTTTTATTTTAAGGATTCTCGTTTGGGTGCTTAATTTAAGGATTCACTCTGCATGTTTAAATTGGGTAATTGCTGCTTATCAAAATTGAAAAAAGAATACAGCAGTAGCAAGTCTCAAACTCGAGATGGCACGTCACCCCCATAAAGCTACAGCAGTCCCTTCAATAACTAGACCAACAACCAACTTGTCAAATATTATTCACTCATATAATGTTATTCATTATAACGTGTGTGTATATATAAGGTTCAAAACGTCGGGGGCCTTGCTATGTCGGGGGCCTTAGGCGACCGCCTGGGCCGCCTATGCCCAGGGCCGGCCCTGATAGAGGCGCAACTTATTTTAGTAATAGAGGCACTTACTTTTTATTTTCTTATAATTTATTCTAATCATAACAACCTTTTAATAATGAATTCAAGCGCAAGATCCCCCACTTATATTGCATACAAAGATAGAGTGTAGAAACCAAGCGTCTTTAACCCCAAAAGGCGAAGTGCAGTTGCTGTCTAAAGAAAGGGGCTCGGCTACCTAGAACTCAAGTGCTAACGAGGAATTTTTTTTCGCTAATTGTACTTATCGAGTATAAAATAAATGTCTCTCATTGTTCTTATTAAGTTGTGATTTGATAATCAACTATACTCAATTAAATATAATATTATTCTTTGACCTATGGGTTTGAGTCTCACTCGAGGTGTAAAGAATTCTTTAAATATAATATTATGCTTTGACCTGCGAATTTATGGGTCAAATGATGCTATTTACTTATATGATAAAAGGTAGATGTTTATGGACCCTTAAATGCAAGCAAAATGCTTCTTGGACATGGAGAAATTTTTTTAAACTTCGTGATAATATTCAGCAGTTCATCAAGTATAAGCTGGGAAATGGGCAGGACACTTATGTGTGGACTGACAATTGGTATGCTAAGAGATTTGGGGATAGAATTGTCTATGCCAAGTATGTGAGTTTATTAGAGATGGCAGTTGGTGTTTTCCAAGAACTGTATCACATGATTTAGTGCTGTTATCTCAATCTCTTGCTCAGTTTAATGCTAATGATAATGACTTTGTTTATTGGACTCTTCATGGCTCTGGACAATATACTAGTGCGTCTGAGAAATAGGCATCGAGGAAGCATATAAGCAATGTGAGTTGGTATAATTTGGTGCGGTTTAAAGGCCATGTTCCAATGCAGGCCTTTTATTTTATGGATGGCTTGAGATTTTAAGTTAGTTTTTAAAATAAATTTTTGGGAAGTGTGAAAGTAAGTTAAAAAGTGAATTTGATTTTTGTTAGAGTTTTTTTCAACCAATTTCAAAAAAAAATCATGAAAAAAAAAGTCACAATGAATTTTATTTTATAGATCTCGATGAGTAAGTTTTAAATATATTTTTTTTATTTAATTTCGATTTTTGAATTTAAAGTTATGGTGTTTTAAAAATTTTATGAGATAAAAAATAAAGTGAAGTGAATTTTGGGAAATGTGAAATAAAGTTAGTTATTTGGTAGAAAACTAAAAAGATGGATTTTAAAAAATGAACTAAACATGAACTAATTTGCAGAATTGGGGGTATATTACTGATGATAGCTGTATCCTTTGTCGGAAGGGTAGAGAAGATGAATAACACTTGTTTTTTCAATGTGTTTTTACGAGAAAAGTGTAGGAATAAGTGAAGCAAAGAAATGGGATCAACAGAATGAATGGATATTGGGAGGAAGAATTGAGTAATGCTATAAAGAGTGGGAGAGGGGATACTTTTGAAGCTAAAGTCAAATGACTTTCCTCGGCTCTATGGTGTACTTCATTTAGCAAGAAAATAATGCCATTTCAAGAAAAGTTATTGAAATTGGTTGCTTTGCAAAGAATGGGGCCTTCAGGATCAGATTATTCTTGTATGGCTTGTTTGTATAGTATTACTATAGGTCTGTTTATACTGGTGTTTACTAGCAGATCTCAATGTATTATTTTCTTCTTTTTTTCAAATAATATTTTCAATTTCAACAAAAAAATAATTTAAACCTTTTTCTTTTTTTTTTCTTTTTCTTTTGTTTTTAATAAAATAGTCTCACCTCACCAATTATAATCGGTTCAAAGTGCGAGTATTCCTTATCGATATTTGAAAAAAAATGCTTGTCTTTCTTTTATAATAATTTATTTATGGATTATAAAATATGTTTATTTAAATTTTGCTAAATTTTACTTTCTAAATTGTAAGAATGAGAATAAAACCTTTGTTTTTGTGTGGGGCGCTAATATACTTGTGATGAGGGCGAATTTGGGCTAGACAAAGTCAACACTCAATAGGTCAACATTAACCCTACTATTGACTTAAGAGTCTGTGCAAGGGACTTATAGGGCTAGAGACCTCAGATGTGCATTCTCCATGTGTTCGCAAGACCAACTAAAGACTACCAAGTGAAATAGAAAGAGCCAACAGATCTCTTGGAAGTTTGTAACAGGATATTGTGAACGAGTAGTTGATTACAATAGTGTTCTCTGGCAGTAAGGTGCGCTATCTTCCAACAAAACATTATGCCAACATTAAATGCACTCCAACCACTGTGGTAAGGTGGTTGGAGTTAGGATCAATCGGTGCATAAGCGATGAAGCATGGGTTTATCCATTGTGGCAAATGATTAAGTGTATTGCAACCTTGATTTTTATCAATTAAGAGTGCCTAAGCCTTAGTATAAATAAAATGGCATTTATTTCTTTAAAAGAAATGTGGCTAACGGGAGGGAGCTAAGTTTAAAATCCATGGACTAAGTTATAATAAGATAGACATTTTTGCATTCTCCTTCATCAATTGATGAATGATGATAATAGGGAGTGAAGAGGGTTTTAATCATTTAAGAACACTGGTTAGGCAAGCTTGTAGTGAATACTAAATTAAGCATTTATTATCCTACAACCTCCATACTTCTTCAAAACTAATAACATGTTCAAAATATTTGAGTGCTTGTATTTTACTTTCGCTTTAACACTATTTTAATATAAAGGTCTCCAAGCTCATTCAACAGGGGCAGATAAGACCCTCATAGGGCTAAAATACTTTTATGCATCTTGTGTTATTATTATTATTTTATTTCAGGGACACTCCACTCACGTTCCATGTAAGCCCATTTATTACCGACAAAATTCTATGAGTGGTCAAATAAGTCTAACTAGATTTACACACAATCAACTTGAAGTACATTTGTTTATTTATCTGAATCTGAAAACAAAATACTACTTATGAAGTTTGGACACTAATTATAAAAATTTATTTGGTTTGATTCTGAATGTCAAATTTAAATAGGTGTTGTTTGTTTGAATCTAAATATTGAACAAATATTATTTGAATAAATTTACTCATATTTTTATTTTTATAAAAATGATTTAAAAATAAAACAAATATTTTAATTATTTGAAAAGTAAATGTTAAATATTAAAGGATAAATCTATTTTCACCCTTAATAATGCTTATTTTACTTCTGCCCTTCATTCATTCGATCATTGAGTACTGAGTAAGGGCTTGTTATTAGGCTCTTAGGGGTCGAATATAAATCTGATATATACCTTACTCGACTCCTAAGTACTGAGTAATAAGTTTATACTCGGTCGTCAATAATCGAATAACGTATCCTTACTGGTGTTCAAGAACTAAATATTATTGGTGGTGAAAATAGAATCACCCTTAAACCCTTAAGATGAAGATATGAAAAAACAACTGGACAAATTATAAATGTTTCGATCTAAATTTAAGGGGTGTGATAAATGCACCCCTTTATTTGATGACTAACACCTTCTCTACCTTACACCCCCCACTTTTATAATTTTTATCACAAACACTCCACTCTACTATTTCTTAAGTTAAGAAACATAATTATGTTAATAGTCTCCCGTCATTGGGAGAGTATTTTTATTAGTACTCACTTGACATTGAGCATATGAGATTTTACCAATAACTTAAGTTATGGCTCATTTTTTGAGATATACTTGTCCAATTTATAGTGTGTAATGTTGAAATTAAATCACTAAAGTTATCATGTCAAATTATCAAGATCTGAATTAAAACAATGAAACCGCGTACCTGGATCCATGATAAATGCGGAATATGAGGATCGATCACAATAGCAGTATGGATCGAGCGGGTACGTGGTCTTCCTCAACCAAAACGCCTTAGGTTCTAGATGGGAATTTTGGTTCTCTTCCAGATGGGGAGAAGGGAGCCGTAATTTGATTTGGTGTCTAGGGGACCATAACCCTAATATCAACTTTATATATAAACTAATTAGAGTTCCCATTAAACCCTAATAAGCCCATATGAGGTATCTACACATTTGGCCCACATTTATTAGAGTAATCTTATGGGCTTAACTAATAATTATTTAAACCACTAAAAATTAGCCCATTAATTAAATAGCAAATATAATTGAAATATTATAATATGTTGCCCACGTAAATTAAAAAATATAAATTTTTTAACAATCTCCCACTTGGGCTACATATTACTCTGAAAACAATTATATCACTGAATTTTTTAAGCGTGTATCCGTATGCTATTTATCCTTAGACTTCTCCTTAAACAATCTGGTCTATCTAATGTACGAGTAATGGAATTACCGCAGCTTTTATCACAGTAAGGTTGTGACTAAACCACGATTATCACCATACTAATACACTTAATAACATAGATCAAATGTGGATGAGTAGTATGGAAATTACATGCAAAGTGATCTTAGACATGCCTATTTTCAACTGGCCCAACTTTAATGAGATCAACATTAACCGTCCAAACTTTATGTTAAACCACAATGGAAAGAAATAAAACAAATATTCAGAGTTAAAACGAAAATAAACCATCTTCTTTATTCTGCAGAAAATATGCGTCTAAATAAAAGAGCATCCAGGATACAAACTCCCACTAAAACAGCACTTTATTAGATAACACAAAACCCAAATGAGCAATATACTCATGAAATACCTTATGTGTTAAGCCTTTAGTGAATGGATCCGTAATCATGGAGTTTGTACTTATATGCTTTATAGACACGACAACTCTGAACTCCTTTTTAACAACAAAAAACCTTAATATCTATGTGCTATAGATTTTCAAAAATTTTTGTTGTTGTCGAATATAGCACAATCAATTATTGTTACAAAATATCTTTAATGGTCTTTCGACACTATCTATAATTCGCAGCCTAGTGACAAAATTGTGAAGCTATATCCCATCCAAAAATCAAAATCAGAATACCATATGATCTCCAACTGGTCTGATTTTTGATACATAAGTATCTAATCCTTTTGTTCTCTTTAAATACCGTATAACCCTTTAATTGGCTGCTTTCCGAAGATATGTCATAGGGTTACTTAAATATTTACCAAATTTCTTTACTATGAACGCTAAACCCAAATGCATACATACTTTATGATACATCAGACTCCCTACAACTGATGCATAAGGAATCTTTTGTATATTTTTCTTTTCAACTTTATTTTGGGGCACTAGTTGTGACATAAATTATCTCCTTTAACAATGGGTGTATCTCCTGAATGACAGTCTTTCATGGCAAATCTGGTAAGAATTCTTTCGATATATCTCTTTTGTGAAATCTCTAAGATACCCGACAATAATATCGATGTATTTGTATTCTTAATACAAAAGAGATATTATCAACATAAAATACCAGAAAAATAATGTTACTCTCACTGAACTTATGAAATACATAATCATCAACCGGATTTACCTCAAAACCGTATGAGATAATAACTTGATGAAATATGTAATACCATTGACGGAAAACTTCATTAAGGCCATAGATGGATTTCTTTAATTTCACTTATTCTTAAGATTGTTGAGTTTGCTATATAGGAAGTTTTTCAACATTATCTTGATGATCCTAATTTGCATTTGAAACAATGTCAGAAATTTGATCATAATCATTGTTAATAGCAGTATTTGAAATTTGAATAAATTCATCTTCAAAGACAATGTTTATAACTTTATCTTCCCCCTCAAACTAGATAATCTAAAAAATTTTGGCATTTTCTGTCTTAATAAAGGATTTATTCAAGGGATCATAAAATTTATAATCTCTCGATCTTTCAGTGTATCTAACAAAGTATCAGCTTATTATATTGAGTCCAATTTTTTTTCTTTATGGCCTTACCACAGCTGAACAACCTATTTTAGTAACTGCTTTGATATAACACTGCTTAAAAAAATATGCTGCAGTATTAAGTGTTTCTTCCTAAAGTCATCATGGCAGAGAAAAATGATTAATTACGCTCCTTACCATATCCTTAAGCTTCTGTTTTATCTATCAGCAACACTGTTCATACTAGGTTTGCCTAGCATGGTGTACTGTGAGACAATTATGCATTTATCTAGGAATTTCACAAAGGTCCAGAACGTTGTTTACCTTATCCGTTATATCTACCGTAGTATTTACCACCACGATCAGATTTCACGTCCTTAACTTTCTTGCCTAGTTGATTTTCAACTCCAACTATGAAAATCATAACAACGTTTAAGGATTGTAACTTCTCATTAATTGAATATAGGTACCCTTATTAATTGTCATGAACATAATAAAATATTGTTAACTATTTCAGAAGGCCGTATAGAACAGTTCACAGATATCGTCATGAATTAGTTCTAAGACAATTGAATTCCTTATGCCACCTAGTTTCCTTATGTTTGTCCATTCCCCCTTTACACATTAAATACAGATTTTAAAATCTGTTAAATCAAGGAATTTTAAGAATTCCACAAGTCTCTTAATTCTCTATTTAGATATTTATCTCAAATGCTTGTGCTATAACATGGAAGAATTATTATCAGTTAATTTATGCTTTATATCACGTGAATCAATTTACAAGGTCTCCTTATATGAGGTGGTTGTATCCGTATATAAGTTATCAATTAAAGAAATAGTAGCAAAATATTTGAATTTTGAAAAAGACTTAACTTTATTATTTTTAAATGAATAATAATAACCGTATTTGTCTAAATAAAAATAGAAATTATGTCTAAATGACAATACCATATAAGTATCTCCCAAATCTAAAAGTAATTAGTCTTTAATGATAACTTAAAATTCCTTAAAACCTCAACTATAACTATTTCGCCACTGCACTGATAGATGAATATTTCAACATCAATTAGCTCTTGGCTCCACATATATCCTCTAAACACACTTAGGTGAGTAGTGTCACCAAAATCTACTCACAAAGTAATCACATGTACATAAGTTAAACTAACTACCGAACAAACTATAATGAGAAGTATATACTACTTTACACGCCAAATGACGTATTTGAAACATTACTACGTCTATCCTTCTTGCAAAATTAACTGACAAATTCTTTATCATATTTATTTTGCAATTACTATAGTGTTGTTCTAACTGCAGCTTCTTAAGTTTTATCTTTTATCCTTTCCTTTAGAGGTGTTTACTAGATGAGTAACCAATGTCTTTTATCGCTAAATCTTTTATTCTTCTTGCACACTGTAAAATATGAACTCATTAAGAGATCATTAATTTATCCTTATGAGTATTATAACTCATTATAAACTAACTGTATTGTGCGGGAAGAGAAATAAAGAACTTGATACACGAGCAAGTCATTAGACAGCCATAACTTTAGTGCATTTAGTTTGAAAGCGATATCAGACATTTTCATAATGTACTTCCCTTATGTTCCTTTTCCTTATACCTTATTGAAACAAGACTAATCAGAAGATTACTTGTTTCAGCCTTTTTGTTTTGGCAAAATATATCTATAATTTCTTTAAGGAACTAAGTAACATTTTTTCTCATAAAGCCCCAAAAATTCTTGGAATAGAAGCGTTCTATTTCTAATTCTTAAAATTTGTGCCATTAAGCACCGATACCGAATTTATGTTGGCAGATATATAAAGCATAACTTAAAAGTGAATAGAGAACAAATTATAAAAATTACAAACTTACAATTAATATAAATGTCATAACATATTAACAAACAATATATATGAATGACACAATTATCCAAATTATCAATAGTGAGTCCCCATCACAAGATACCTAGAACAACGTTGATATTTTGTCTTTGAACAAAAACACCAACTTGTAATTGGTCATCTCAATGCAGCAATCAAATATAAATAACAAATCATGTCAAATAATAGGACTTCTTTTGGGCCGACGTATTATTCACATGAAAAATTTGATTGTCATATTATATTTATTACCATAAGTGTACATGTTATTCGGCCAAACAATAACCTTCCTTTGGGCCGATTATTATTCGCATAAATAACGATTACACACATCTTAATATTTCAAAACAAATAATTTTTGCGATAGAGGTTACTCTAGCAACTTATCGTTACAATTCATCCATTTCAAAATATCAGACGATTTGTGCTTCGCATCTTTATAATAAAAAAAATAGATTTTCTGTATTAATGAGATTTGCAAAGCATAAATCTTATCTTTCCACATTGACGCGCACTGCAATTTTGAATCACTGGCAGTCTGGGACTTGCGTACCCAAACAAGACTGTAATAGGTACTCTCAATATAAGAATCAAATGTTGATAATAATTTATGTCAAACAAAAAGCCTTTCTTTGGACTGACTTATTGCTCACATAAAAACTTGATAATTATCACACATTTATTTTCGCACGCGTGTTTATTATTGTGCCAAATAATAACCACACAAATATCGAGAGAGAATAATGTCTATTATTTGGACAAACAATAACTTTTCTTTGGGCCAATTATTATTTGCATAAATAATAAACATTAATATCTTAAATAAATAATAAACTTGATCCATACCTTTAATCACAATAGTTTCATAAATATATATATATATAGTCTAAAATCTTAAATCATCACAGTAAATAAAAATCTTTAAATATATATATAAATATAAACAAAACTTTAATGGTGCAGAGGACCTGTAGCTTTTATATAGGGGGCTGATAAATGCACCCCCATTTTTTGTCACAAACACCCTCTATACCTTACACCCCTAAGTTTTTAAAAATTTATCACAAACACCCTCCTTTACCACCCTCCAATAATACCGAGGAAAAATAATTTTGGCGTCTGGGTATGAACCTGCATCAATTCAAAATAAGATGCACACCACTTGACTAGATACTTTGTTGATATTTTATTCGCGCTTCATCTTTATAAATCAGTTGGGCATGTGCGAGCTCGGCAATTATTCTGCCGAATTATGAGCTCGGCGCTTGATATGAGCTCGGCGCTTGACCAGCTCGGTTAAGGACATCTTTGAAATTTTATCCGCACTTCTATTTGATAACTTGTCCAGGCTTGTGTGAGCTCGGCAAGTAATATGCCGAGAAAAAACATTATGTCATGGCCGGGATTTGAACCCTATACCTCAAGCTTATGAGCTAGGCGCTTGACCAGCTCGGCTAAGAATATCTTTGAAATTTTATCCGCACTTCTATTTGATAACTCGTCCAGGCTTGTGTGAGCTTGGCAAGTAATATGCCGAGTAAAAACATTCTGTCATGGCCGGGATTTGAACCCTATACCTCAAGCTTATGAGCTCGGCGCTTGACCAGCTCGGCTAAGGACATTTTTGAAATTTTATCCGCACTTCTATTTGATAACTCATCCAGGCTTGTGTGAGCTCGGCAAGTAATATGCCGAGAAAAAATATTCTGTCATGACCGGGATTTGAACCCTATACCTCAAGCTTATGAGCTCGGCGCTTGACCAGCTCGGCTAAGAACATCTTTGAAATTTTATCCGCACTTCTATTTGATAACTCTTCAAGGCTTGTGTGAGCTCGACAAGTAATATGCCGAGTAAAAACATTCTTTCATGGCCGGGATTTGAACCCTATACCTCAAACTTATGAGCTCGGCGCTTGACCAGCTCGGCTAAGAATATATTTGAAATTTTATCCGCACTTCTATTTGATAACTCGTCAAGGCTTGTGTGAGCTCGACAAGTAATATGCCGAGTAAAAACATTCTGTCATGGCCGGGATTTGAACCCTATACCTCAAGCTTATGAGCTCGGCGCTTGACCAGCTCGGCTAAGGATATTTTTGAAATTTTATCCGCACTTCTATTTGATAACTCGTCCAGGCTTGTGTGAGCTCGGCAAGTAATATGCCGAGTAAAAATATTCTGTCATGACCGGGATTTGAACCCTATACCTCAAGCTTATGAGCTCGGCGCTTGACTAGCTCGGCTAAGCACATCTTTAAAATTTTATCCGCACTTCTATTTGATAACTCTTCAAGGCTTGTGTGAGCTCGGCAAGTAATATGCCGAGTAAAAACATTCTTTCATGGCCGGGATTTGAACCCTATACCTCAAACTTATGAGCTCGGCGCTTGACCAGCTCGGCGCTTGACCAGCTCGGCTAAGAACATCTTTGAAATTTTATCCGCACTTCTATTTGATAACTCGTCAAGGCTTGTGTGAGCTCGGCAAGTAATATGCCGAGTAAAAACATTCTGTCATGGCCGGGATTTGAACCCTATACCTCAAGCTTATGAGCTCGACGCTTGACCAACTCGGCTAAGAACATCTTTGAAATTTTATCCGCACTTCTATTTGATAACTCGTCCAGGCTTGTGTGAGCTCGGCAAGTAATATGCTGAGTAAAAACATTCTGTCATGGCCGGGAATCGAACACAAGACCACGTGATATGGAGTACACGCCGAATGCCAGACCAACTCGGCTAGGCATACTTTTGAGATTGAATATGCGTTTTGGCTTATTTTAGTAGATCTGGCCATTGAAGTAAATAAACTCAGCTAAAAATATTTGTTACTGCCGAGTATTAAACCTGCAACCCTTGTTTTAAAAAGTGGAGCCAACCAGCCAAGCTAGACAACAACATGGCAAATAATTTGCACCTTTTCTTTTATACTGAAAGATATCTTTTTGGCCTGCTCGGACCTAGATCTCAAAATAATCAAATTTCTAAATTTTTTATTTTTTTTACACAGATTTATGACCTTTTTTTAGAAGAGATCTGTGTATATATATGCATTTTTTCGTTTGTTTTTTTCTTTCATTTTAATATATACATATATATATATATCATATATATGTGTGTATGTATATATGTATGTTTTGAATATATATATGTGTGTGTGTATCTATATGTATATGTGTATGTTTTGAAGAAGAAGAAGAAGAAGGAGAATGAGAAGGAGAAGGCAAAGGTGGCGGAGATGGAGGAGGAGGAGGATGAGAGGAGGAGTAGGAGGAAGAGGAGAAGAAGAGGGTGGTGATGGAGTGTACGTGATTAATGATTAATTATTAAGTTAATTAATAGTTAATCTTTGTATAATCTTTATGAAATGAGAGGGTGGTAGGAATAAATTTTAGTTTAATATTAATAAATATTTTAGAGGGTGTTTGTGATAAAAAATGGAGGTGCATTTATCACCCCCTTTATATATATATAAAGTCACAATCAAAATACATCTTTAATATTTGTAAATGCACGCAATAAATGTAATACAACCAAATCACATTAACCATATATATAAAAGTGTTATCCAATCAAATCATACAAAATATATATATATATATATTAAAATAAACAACTAGAATAACAACAGAAGGCACACGGTCGTCAAAAACTTTAAATCCTTAAACATATATATATATATATAAACATATTTAACAAACAACGAAAGGCATTAAAGCAGGCTCACGGTCAAATCGCATCCCCCTTTTTTTTCTAATTGTAACTTTAATGCTTAATGCCGCGTCAGATCACATATATATATTAAATCAAAGTACATTTACCGCCGAAGCATCACATAACTCTAAGACTAAACATATATATATATATACATGTACGCAATCGAAAAAGATAACCCACGGTTAAATTTATTTTTAATTAAACTGAAGGCACACAAATCAACCAGAATATATATAAATTTTTTAATAATTTAACATGAAGTTGGCTCTGATACCACTTGTTAAAATTAAATCACTAAAGTTATTATGTCAAATTATCAAGATCTGAATTAAAACAATGAAACCGCGTACCTAGATTCATGATAAATGCGGAATATGAGGATCGATCACAATAACAATATGGATTGAGCGGGTACGTGGTGTTCCTCAACCAAATCGCCTTAGATTCTAGATGGGAATTTTGGTTCTCTTCCAGATGGGGAGAATGGGGCAGTAATTTGATTTGGTGTCTTGGAGACCATAACCCTAATATCAACTTTATATATAAATTAATTAGAGTTCCCATTAAACCCTAATAAGCCCATATTAGGTATCTGCACATTTGGCCCATATTTATTAGAGTAATCTTATGGGCTTAACTAATAATTATTTAAATCACTAAAAATTAGCCCATTAATTAAATAGCAAATATAATTGAAATATTATAATATGTTGCTCACATAAATTAGAAAATATAAATTTTCTAACATGTAAATGTATTACTACATTTACACAGCCAATAACTTAAGTTGCGGCTCATTTTTTGAGATATACTCGTTCAATTTATTGTATGTAAATGTAGTAATACTCTCTTATCATTGAGATAGTATTTTTATTAGCACTCACTCGATATTTAACATCTGGTACTTGAATAATAACTAAGGCTCCTACTCATTTTTTGAGATATATTTGTCCAATTTATGGTGGGCGAGTGTGGTAATATTCGGCAGACATTGAGGAAATATCTTTATTAGTACTTATTTGACATTGAGTATCTGGTACTTAAATAGATTTATGAGTATACATTTTTTTCATTTTTTTAAAAAAGATCTCTATATATATATGCATTTTTTTCGTTTGTTTTTTTCGTTTTAGAATATATATATATATGTGTGTATGTGTATGTAGTAGATATGTATATTTTGAATATATATATGCGCTTGTATATGTATATATGTATGTATGTATGTATGTTTTGAAGAAGAAAAATAAAAAAAGGAAATGGTGAAAATGGTGGTAAAAGATGGTGAAATTGTTTTGTTGTGATTAATGAATAATTAATTAAGTTAATTAATAAGTTAAAATGGTGAAAATGATGGTAGTAGAGATAAATTTAATTTATTTATTCCAAAAAATGTAAAGAGATGTTAGTGATATAAAAAGAGTGCAAATATCACCCCCCAAATTTAAAACCATCCATACAGTTAATAATAGGTGGACCCTATTAACACACACTAAAACATTTATTAACACTCTATCCTATTTACTCGGCCTCTAAGGATCGAGTATATGTGTACATACTCGAAACTTATGACCTAATAGTTTTTTAGTCAAAAAATTACACAAGCTCAGCTCTTAATAACTAAGTATGTGTATATACATACTCAGTCATTAGGGATCGAGCTAATATATATATATATATACAGGGGGGTTCAAGTGCGGATTATTGTTCACGGACCATCCGTACGGATTGGTCCGTTTGACACGCTTCCCGATAGAATTTTTTGATAAAATTTTTTGGGAATGTTCTTCATCGTGTGTAGAACATCTCCACCAAATTTCATCAAAAAATTCAATCGGGAAGTGGGTTAACTACTTGATTGAAAAATATTGAATTTTATATATCTATTTCTGGACCAATATTTTTCAATCAAGTAGTTAACCCACTTCCCGATGGAATTTTTTGATGAAATTTGGTGGAGATGTTCTACACACGATGAAGAACATCCCCAAAAAATTTCATCAAAAAATTCCATCGAGAAGCGTGCCAAACGAACGAATCCGTACAGATGATCTGTGAACAATAATCTGCACTTGAACCCCCTGTATATATATATATATATATTTAATCTTTGAGAACCATATTAATATCATAATGTTAAAAAGTATTTTACTGTAGGTCAGTAGTTGCTCCTTGCTAATGAAACCTTGGAATTTCATATGTCAATAACAAATGGCCCTTGCTCTTTTCAATCCACGACCGTTGATAAAATTATGATTTTATTTCCGAGCACGTTTATCGGATTGATAAACGGTGATCCTAGAATCGAAGATTAGCCACCGCACAGTACGGTGGAACAAACGCTGATGCTATTTGTAAGAATCGGCGGGTGAAAAAACCAGAGCAGCGCCAACCAATTTACTGTACCAAATATAGAATATAATAATAAAATTACCTTAAACATCGTCTATGGGAAAACTCGGCAAAGCCGAGTCACACTACGTACGAGTCAACACGACCAAGAATTTGTATTCCAAGTCAATCAAGCCTATCTTTCTCTCTCTTACATATATATATACATACATACACTCCAAGCTAAATCAATCGCTGATTCAATCCCCACAAACCCTGGCTAGCTTAATTAGAGCTTCTTCGTGATACCGACATTTTGTTCTCCACTCACCTAACCTCCTCGTTTAATTTATACCGATATTCCGTTCTTATTTTTGTTCTTCAATACATAAATGTTTAGTATTTGATGTTGAGAACTTGAGATTGTACTTCTTTGTTGTTGCCGCAATGGCGATTTATGGAGCTTGTGTATTAATTTTAATTGTGAGTGTTTTGTGCGTGGAATCGAAGTATATTGTATACAATACTTCACAGGGAATTGTTCCAGGGAAACTTAATGTTCATTTGGTACCTCATACGCACGATGATGTTGGATGGTTGAAGACTGTGGATCAATATTATGTCGGTTCAAATAACTCAATTCAGGTCTGTTTCTATTTTCCTCACACAAATATATCTATACATAAATGTATTTTTAAATCAATTGTTAGTTGACTCTAAAGATGTGATGTGATTATTTGATATGTAGGGAGCATGTGTTCAAAATGTATTGGATTCATTGGTTCCAGCATTACTGGCTGATAAAAATCGGAAATTCGTTTATGTGGAACAGGCAATGACTTAGCTCTCTCTCTCTCTCTATATATAGAGCGATATATTTAAACACAAGCACAAATAGATTTAGATAGTGGAGTTGCATATTAACGTTGATGCTTTTACTTGATGATAATTCAGGCGTTTTTCCAACGGTGGTGGAGGGACCAGAGTGAAGCAGTCCAGAGCACAGTGAAGGAGTTTGTCAGCTCAGGCCAACTGGAGTTAATGTATTAAAAGAATACTAATTGATCTTTTCACAAAACAATCATACAGTGACATATAATTAAGTGAAGTGACATTGAGCTAGGAAAAACCGTGTGTTAATTGTAAATTTAGCAGATGAGAACGGAAGACAAGGCGGATTTTGTTCTGATTAAGCATGTCCAGTTGCTGGTTATAATTTGTATTAGTTAAGGGTTGCTTGTTTTTATTGCGCAGAAATGGGGGTTGGTGCATGCATGACGAGGCAGCTCCACATTACATTGATATGATAGATCAGACTACACTTGGGCACCGGTTTATTAAACAGCAGTTCAATGTAACTCCAAGAATCGGTT
Source organism: Lonicera japonica (assembly GCA_021464415.1). NCBI lineage: Eukaryota > Viridiplantae > Streptophyta > Magnoliopsida > Dipsacales > Caprifoliaceae > Lonicera > Lonicera japonica. The sequence continues at coordinate 7,319,161 of CM038467.1, read as the reverse complement.
GGCAAATTGACCCCTTTGGACATTCTGCAGTGCAGGCCTATCTGTTAGGGGCAGAGGTATGGCCTCTTTAGATCCTAAACTTCTATGTTGATCCGCCAGTCATCAATCACAGTTTCCTTGTCAACCAACAGTTGATGAATGCATGCAAAGAAACTCTATTTGTCAATTATCCATGGGCGATGCTTAAAAAATATGATTATGATGAAGAACCAAAATTAAAAGAAACATAATTTAGATTTAAGAACCAAGGAGTCACATGCAACATCCATGTCTGCATTTAACTTGAGCCCTTTTGGTGGCCTAGGTTGGATTTGACTCTCTTTTCTATGGGAGAATTGACTACCAAGACAGAGCTAAGCGGAAAAATGAGAAGAGTCTTGAGGTTGTCTGGCAGGGTTCTAAAAGTCTTGGTTCATCTGCACAAGTGACTACTTTGGTCCCTTCTTTTCCCTTAAGTTTCTTTAATCTATCATGATATGAACTGCTAAGATATTCTTCACGTATGTGATATTCAAAGTTTTTTCTTCCCATTTAAATTTTGTATATTGCTGATCTTTTTTTGGCTTAAAGATGATTATTTCTATCTGAGCAGATTTTTGCTGGTGCATTTCCTGAGAATTATGAACCTCCTAGTGGTTTCTACTTTGAAGTCAATGACGATTCCCCCATTGTCCAGGTAACTTTTCTGTATAAGAATGAGGTAGACTCTTGAACATTTAATTGGGCACATAAATGATTTTACATAACTCTATACATTGCAGGATGATGTCAATTTGTTTGACTACAATGTGCAAGAGCGTGTTAACGATTTTGTAGCTGCGGCTTTGTTACAGGTGAGCTGATTGTAGTTATTTTACACGGTGTGCAAAGCTTATTCACATTTCTTCTGCAATAGTTAGACTTGCTGTCAACTATGCTTTGTTTATGTAGCCTTCAAAAAGCAGTAGCGGTATTTATCTAAATACAGTTATTAAATACTCCCCAAGTCCCAATGAAGTCCTCCTTCCGGTTTTGGGGGTGACCCCTAATATACTTTTACTTGGACAATAAATGGATTACAATTTTAAACAGTTTAAATTACCATTTTGAAGGGATAACTTTGAACAACTTTCAGATATCCTTATAAATATTTTAGATTTTTGAGTTTTATTTTTTTTGGAAAATACATGCATAATTTGGGATGGAAGGAGTAAAAGTATATGTTATCCACTTATCCATATCCTCTATTACGTAAAAGGGAGTAGTGTTCCTGTACTAAAATAATACTTCATCTCAATCAGGGTTTCTTACTTCAAGAAAATGGAAATAACATTAATAGATCAAAGTGTCTTGAATGCAACCATAATTGCATCTGGATAGAGTATAAATGCTGTAGTATGAATTGCAAATTCGACTGTCTTTCGTAAGATGTTTAAGTCTTGCTGCCATTCAGTGGTATAAACCTGGAGTGGATTACGTCCATGTCAAAGTCAAAGTTTGAGTCTGGCTGTTCGTGTTACCAGCAAAATTCTTTTCTTTTTCAGGCCAACATTACTCGTACGAATCATATAATGTGGACCATGGGGACGGATTTCAAGTATCAATATGCTCAATCATGGTTTCGGAATATGGACAAGCTGATTCACTATGTCAATCAAGTTAGTCATTCTTCAACATCACTCTACTGATTTGCTTATATATCACCAAATTGGATTTATTGTTGTTCTTCCATTCCATTTTCCTTACAAACTAATCTACTGAATTGGTGCAGTGTAAGTTTTGAGTTCTTTTAAATTGCCTGATAATAACTCATTTACAGTCTTCTGAGTTGAATTGGCATTGTTGACACCGATACATACCAAATGCTGTTGTTGCATTGATTTTTGTACACGCACGATTTTATGCTATTCTGCTTTATAATCGTGTAGTAATATTCTGGTACATTTTCCTCTTTAATGAAGATTTTTATTATGTCTGTGTGTAGGATGGCCGTGTCAATGCCTTGTATTCAACTCCATCAATTTACACTGATGCGAAATATGCGGCAAAGGAGTCCTGGCCACTCAAAACGGGCGACTTCTTTCCGTGAGTTCAATATTGTGTTTGATTTAAATTTGAAATAATGTTCAATCAGAAATTTCTTGTTTGACCTGTATTAACGGTTGCTGCATTCACTTACTAGATATGCAGACCGTATAAATGCTTACTGGACAGGATATTTTACAAGTAGGCCTGCAATCAAAGGCTATGTTAGACTGATGAGTGGCTATTATATGGTATGTTATTGAACTGATTTTCTTATTTGATTATAATGATTGGTAGCGCAACTTCAAAAGTAACCCCAAGACATGTATAGGCAGCAAAGCAATTGGAATTTTTTATTGGAAGAAGTAAAGCAGGGTCCTCAACAGATAGTTTGGCTGATGCTTTGGCAATTGCTCAACATCATGATGCAGTTAGTGGTACAGAACAGCAGCATGTGGCTAACGATTATGCAAAGCGGCTGTCAATAGGTTACAAGGAGGTGAAAACTTGCTCCAAATGATCCAAATTTTTGAGCTATTAGTTGTCTTGTTCCTATGCGCAAAATGATCAATATTGATTAAGATATTTTGCAGGCTGAAGAATTAGTTGCAGCATCAATGGCTTGTCTGGTTGACTCTGCCTCAAAATCTGGGTGCGGAAGTGCCACAACTAAGTTTCAACAGGCAAGTAAATTACTTATCATTTACTTTTCAGCTAGTGTAGGAAAACCTGCCTATTTTTTAGCTATTGTAGAATATGCATAGAGAATTTCTTCAATATTAGATTCGTTTTTCTGAAAAATTGAAGAGGCTAACTTTCATTAATAACTGAAAAAGTACAAATAGGGGACATTATAAGCCTTATCCCATTTCAAAATAAACAAAATACATGAATTCTGGAATTTAGGGACAACACAATCTCACTGAAAGTCTAACCAGCCATGAGTAGGAAGCAAAACAGACTTAATATATCAATTACGAGTTGTAGGGAGCTGGTTTACAAGATTCTCATTTTGTCCAACCTACTGATTGGTTAACATATGTTTTCTATGAGCTATCAACCAACCTCCGAATAACTTTTCTAGGCATGGAATCATTTCCCTTTCCAAATAGAATCATGTGTGTTCACCGAGTAGTCTTTCAATGGTGTGTGGAGTACTGGAAAATAAGGGCACTGGTGGCACGTGCTAACATTTTGATATGTTAGTATGAGTGCTCATTAATGTTTAATTTGCTGATACACGTTCACTTGTTATTTTCTCTTTTCTAAGTGTGCCTTTTCAAATCTGGGTGATGGGAATATTATTGATCTGTTCAAATTGAAGTCAAGTGGAGGAAATGTTGTACATTGAATTTAATACTACTTTCCTCTTTTTCTTGCCAGTGTCCGCTTCTGAACATAACTTATTGTCCTCCAACGGAAGTTGATCTATCACTTGGAAAAAAATTGGTAAGGAAAATATTATGTTACTTTTTTCTCTCTTCTTCGCGCTCTTGCATTATATTGGAAAATAAAGATGATTTTGAAAAATAAGGGATATCTTGATGTATGTATTCCACTATTATTAGGCGATTTAATGATGTTCTCTCTCCTATAGGTGGTGGTTGTTTACAATTCTTTGGGGTGGAAAAGAGTGGATCTCGTAAGAATTCCTGTAAGTATTTTCAATAAGGTTCCATGCCATTATAATTAACAAGTCTGAATTGTCTAAAGAAAAAGGGAAGAGATTTGGTCAGCTTGGCCTCCTTTTGATGCCTTGAGCACGCTCAGTTTTGCTGCAATATTATACTTCATTTCTGCTATATGTTAGTGTGCCCCACTCTGTATATTTAGGTGTAGATTAGAGTTGTAATTTACTTGCTTTTGTTTTTGATTGGACTGTGACAAAATAAGCAAGATTTAGAGCCGGTTGGATTTTTCATGGTTAAATTCATCAACATCTTTGCTTATGAAGACGTTTTATTTGTGAACCTTCTCTCAGCACCTTACATCATAAATTTTTATCAGGTTATCAGTGAGAATGTAATTGTTCAAGATTCCAGTGGAAAAGAAATTGAGTCACAGCTTCTTCCTATAGCTAATGCCTCTATAGCCATAAGAAACTACTACACTGCTGCATATGTTGGTAAATCCCCCAGTGTGACGCCCAAGTATTGGCTTGCATTTACAGCATCTGTTCCTCCTCTGGGTTTTAGCACTTACGTCATCTCAAGCACTAAAGGGGCAGGTTAACCATCTAATTGCTGTATCTTAGAATCTTTTCATACCAATGTTAGAAATCATTTAGCTATTTCTCCGGTCTCCAGTGTATTAACTGACAAATTAGTGTATATATATATTTTAATGATGCAGGTGCTACATTACTGAGGCAAACAGTATACAAGCCCTTGGGGAGTGAAAACAATACTATAGAAGTTGGTCCAGGAAATTTGAAGCTTATATATTCTGGAACTGAAGGAAAACTTATCCAGTATATTGATAGCGGGAGCTCGGTATGTAACTTGGGTGATACCAATCCCACAGAAAATTGTCATTTTACATGTTATTGACGCCCCTCTATGTTTTCTTTGGAATGACATATCTAAGATAAAAGCAACTGTGGAGCAATCATACATATATTACTCTGGAAATGATGGCCAGAGTGGGGATCTGCAGGTACTTGAGCCTTTTCACGGAATAAGTTACATTTTTCTTTCAGAGTTTTGCTACAGGCACCACCTATTCCCATTGATTATTTGTAGTTGTGGGCTTCCACACTTGCCTAAGGTACAGCACATCTGCACATGGAAGCATGGCAATGGGAAATTGGAAATACACAACAATATCATTTTCATTTTTTAAACAATTGTTTGTTTGTCCGTGTTGAGATATTAGTCCTTTTTATTTCATATGAATGCGTGATGTTTTCAATTCAAGTTCACACCTGAAGTTACTAATGAAAAATAAAATAAAATTTAATTGTTCAAGGCTGCTGGAGCATACATTTTCCGTCCAAATGGTACACTTCCTATCCATTCCAAAGGGCAGGTATACATCTCCTCAGGAATTTACCACATGCACATGACCTATATTGGTTATATACATCACAAATATGATCAACTAAGAAGGTGTATGATGATATTTTCAGACTCCTTTAACAGTTCTAAGGGGACCACTATATGATGAAGTACATCAGAGGATTAATTCATGGATATATCAGGTAACCATTTCATCGGATAATGTTGAAACCTGCTATGCACTTTCCTCATGAAACCTTCTCTAACCATTTTCAGCACTACAAACATTTTTTTCAAAGGATAAGGGGAAGTTATATAATTGCACCAAGAGTGGTTTAACTGTAATGGTTGTGTTAAATAGGTTGTTTAAGAAACTCAAAATAAACGGGTTTTTTTTAAGGAAGGTCTAAGTCTCTTCCTTTTTACAATCTACCAAACCAAGAAGGGAGGGGATAAGAAGCCTAAATCCTAGTGCTGTGGGTGAAACTCGAAACCTGGAGGGCGCCTTTTCCAACTAGGTTACCCCCATGCTCTAAACGTGCCTTCTTAGGGTTAGATTCGTAAGAGGAAAAAATTTGAATGAAACTACTGTACATCAATCGACTCTCTGGCTGGCTCTCTCCTCCTCTCTCTCTCTGTGCGGGTTTATTGATTTCGGCATTGTGACTTACCAAGTGAACAGGATCTTATATAAATTTTCATCGTCATAAATTATAGCATTCTAGTAGTAAGACATTTTAGCATTGTGGTCACTTGGAAATTCCATTTTGAAAATTCAGTTACGTAATTTTGCTTGTGTGGGCAGATCACAAGAGTTTACAAGGAAAAGGAGCACGCTGAAGTTGAATTTATGGTACATAGTTTCCATTCAATCTGTTTCTCTGAGCTCCTTTTACCAGCAATATATTGAATTATTTTGAATTTCAGGTTGGCCCCATACCTATTGATGACGGAATTGGGAAAGAGATAGTAACTCAGATTACAACCACTGTTAAAAGCAATAAAACATTTTACACTGATGCTAGTGGACGTGATTTCCTTGAACGGGTATTCACTTCTTTTCATTTGTTACCACCTAACTGCTTGGTACCAATACATTAGAGGCCTTGTTCATTAGAATTTAGAAACATGCAGGCATTAATGAGCGTGCATCTACTGACAGATTATTTTTGTTTCAGATTAGAGATTATAGAGCAGACTGGGATCTTGAAGTCAACCAACCTGTGGCAGGAAATTATTATCCAGTATGTTTATACTTTATATTAAACTGAAACTATCTAGATGTTTTTACAATCAATTTTTGTTAATTTTTTTAAAATTTCTAAAATAATTCGAATTTGCTTGTGTTGTCAATTTTTCTTTATATATTTGCTTTTTTAAAAAGAACTCAAATTCGTGTGAATTTCCAAGGTCTCAGAGGTAGCTAGGACCTAGGAGTTTTAGAAAGTCGTGAGTGTACCAGGGTTTGCCTATTACAGACTTTTAGCATTTTCATTAAGGTTGTTCAATGTAGCTATGGAAGAATGGATGAAATCCTTTAAGCAGCTTAATTTGTCTCCTTGAAATTCACATAGCAGACTCTACTATGTTTTCCTTTCAGATTAATCTTGGAATTTTCATGAAAGACGACAGCACTGAGTTCTCAATTTTGGTAGATAGATCTGTGGGGGGATCTAGCATTGTTGATGGGCAATTGGAGCTACTGCTCCATAGGTTTGTCATCCCTTTGCCTTACTTTTTCCTTCCAGATTTCTTCTTATTATTGAATTTATCGCAAAATAGAGGGCTTGATAATTAGTATCACCACCTGGCATAGTTTTAAAATAGATAATGTTGATGATCTCTTGTTTTTGTAGGAGATTGCTTTATGATGATTCTAAAGGTGTTGCAGAACCACTAAATGAAACAGTTTGTGTTCGTGATGATTGCAAGGGATTAACTGTAAGCATATTTTACCACCAATGCTTGACATTGACAACTATTTTTTTTTATTTCTATTATTTCATGTTATATGAACTTTAACTAAAGAAAAAGGAATTGAATTTCTTAACTGATCACTACTAAAATTTTGCCTCGAACGCATAATTACCCTTTTCTGCTTTGCCTGTTTGCTCAATTCAAATGCTTCTTATTTACCTATTTCCATTTGACCATATAGATGCATTATGTGATTTTTTCTTGTATTGACATACTTGTGACAGATCCAAGGGAAGTACTATCTTAAAATCAATCCTCTTGGAGAGGGAGCAAAGTGGCGCCGGTCTTTTGGCCAGGAGATATATTCTCCATTTCTCTTGGCCTTTTCTGAGCAGGTGATGAAAAGACTAAAGTTTTCACATTGCCCACGTGTTGATCTGTTAATCATTACTTTATTATTGTTTATCTTTTCTTTAAAAAATCATAACAGGATGGAGAGAAATGGACGAACTTTCAAGTACCAACGTTTTCAGCAATGGATCCTTCCTACAATCTACCTGATAATGTTGCAATGATAACGCTCCAAGTATGTACATTTACTGTTAAATCAAAACCGTAGTTTTACTCAAGTGCTTGAAGGAGATTCTTTAAATTCAATGCATTTTTTTTTACATCTATCTTCTGTATACTTGCAGGAGCTCGAAGATGGAAAAGTTCTCCTTCGATTGGCACACTTATACGAGGTTTTTGTTTCGTTCATAGGGTCACTTTAAGTTTATACAAACTTAATGCACATGCATATGAGGTTTTTTTCACAAAACTTATTGTTGAACACCTTGGCAAATTTAACTATTCATAGAGCATCAAAGAAGTTCCCATTCATTAAAAAATGCACAATGGGGTGATTTTATTCATTCTAATGGAAAGTCACATACGATAATTCTATTAATCTGTTCAGAGGAATGTATTATTGGACTCTAATTGATTCTTTGAATGTAATTCTAGATTGGCGAGGACAAGGATCTTTCAAATATGGCAAGCGTAGAACTGAAGAAACTGTTTCGGGGTAGAAAGGTATTATATATGTAAATGTGTGAGGTTATAAATCAGTTTTGATCTAAATCTCACGAGTCAATTCTTGCATCTTTTTCTTTTAGATAAACAGAATTGCCGAAATGAGCTTATCCGCTAACCAAGGGAAGGAAGAAATGTTGAAAAAAAGGTTAGTGTGGAATTTTGAAGGCTCTAATGATAAACAATCCAATGTGTTGAGAGGCGGTCCTGTCGATCCCACAAAGCTGGTAGTCGAACTTTCCCCAATGGAAATACGGACTTTCGTCATCGAATTCAGTAAAAAGTCCACTTCAAGGTAAGAAATGTCCACATTATTTTTGAATCTTGGGAAAAAAAAACGAAGGGAAACTTGAGATAAAAGGAAAAATATACTAATAGGTACAATAAGTTACAATATTGTTGGTCCTTTCCTTTGTGTTTACCTGTCCTTTCTAAGAAATATCCACAATATGTTTGAATCTGTTTGTTTATGTGTTTATTACTGTAGACGAAAGCCGCATATCCGCCAATGAAGAGAGGTGGTCACCTTTTCAACCCAAATCTGGCGCTATCAGAAATGCGCTTCTTTCTGTGGTTCCTTGAGCTTACTGTTAATGTAGTAAACATGGTTTAACACGTTTTTGCGTTGTTTGTTTGTCTCTCGAAACATTTTGTTCCTTTGTTTTTAACTGTGTGCTATATGTGGAAATAATTGTAAGCAAAATGTCAGTTATGTTCAAGAAAATAAGCTTGCACTAGTGTTTTTCCGGTGTTTAGCGGGGCATTTTATCAAATGTAGAAGGTACTAAACAAGAAGATTGTTTATTGTAAGTTCTCTTAAAATGGTGGTAAATGTTTATGCTTTTTCCTATCAATCGTAAATAGGGTAATCAAACAAAGTAGTAGATATTTGATTTCTTTCCCCAAGTGAACACCACAAAATTTGAATTTTGTAAACTTTGTTTGCTATGAATCATAATTCATAAGTAGTAAGTGCTCATTTGGTTCAAGTTTTTATTCGTTCATGTAATTTTAAATTGACAAATTTACATCAGGAATCTCAAATAGTCATGACATCTGGTTGAATTATAAGTGGACGAGTCTAAACTTTCTTTATAGAATTACTATTTCGGATATTGAAAATAAAAAAAATAAAAAAAAGACTCCAACCATACAAGTATTAAAAGAAAAGCACGAGTTCATAAATAAAAACACAATGTTCATAATCTATTAAAATTTTGGGATTAGTTTAACCATAAAGCCTTGTCGTGTATTCTTTTGTTTTTACATAAAAGAGGTGTTGGAAAAAATGGTTTTAAGTAATTTTTTTTTAGCCTTTTTGAGGGTAATTTTAAATGGGGTTTCACACTCGGTTGTGAAAGAAAATTATAGATTCGTGTTCTCCTCCGTGAGTACATCGAGATCGTGTATTTGTATGCTCAAAACGGATTTGGGGTGAATGAGAAATTGTCACCCAAAGTAAACTACTTGAGATGGAAAATAAAATGGGAAATGTTAGTCCCACATTAGAACTTTGGGAAAACTTTTATGAGTTTATAAAGGATGATCTTTCACTAGCTCATAAGCTTCTAAGAAATATAAGACTCTCTCTTGCGCACCCAGGCGCAAGGGGGTGCAAATCATGGACCGAATTTGACTTGACACAGGCTTGGCACTAATGGCCAGCTGCGCGGGGTCATATTTTGCAGTTAGAGTTTTTCAGTTCTTTTATTTTCTTTAAACACACCCATTTTTAATTGTTTTTAATTTCTCTTAATTAGGAGATTTTAAATTCAAATTAATTTAAAACCGTTTGAATTAATTCCTATTAAATTATAAAAACGGTTTTATTTAATTGTTGTAATTAACTCAAAAACGTTTTTATGATTAATGGATATTAATTCTAGAGTTTTTCCTCCTTGTATAAATTAGAGGCTTTTGAGACCTCATTCCACACAACTAAACACACACCGCTCTTCACGAATTTCTCTTGCTCTCTAGATTAGTCTTGCTTTGGTGGTGATCAAAGTTCATACACAATTTTAAGTTCGTTTGCGAGTGACACCAAAGTGGTAAAGGTAGACACTATTTGTACCGTTTCATCCTGGAGACAAACGCCGTAACAAACCTTAAAAGCACCGCGGGAGGCGGCGTAGTTGTTTTAAGGAGATTGTGTGATACACGAGGCTCGATTTTTCTATTTTATTTAAATTGTTAATTTCCGCGTTTTGGCTAACAAGAGGCCCTAACAATCTCTAAAGAATGTTGAGGTCAAGGATTCAATTCGTGGGATGAAAAGTGGGCGGATTCTTTTATTTATAGGGTTAAAGTAGAAATTTGGACCTCAATTTTCCAAAAATAAAAAATACTCCCAAAAATGTTACTTGCATCTAACCTGTTGGGATGTTATCAATAGATTCTTGAGCACTTAATTATCATGTACTTGATTCTACCCATAATCTTTTATTGCACTTAATTATCTTGTACTTGATTCTACCATAATCTTTTGTTGCAATTACACACCCAAAAGAATTGAAATGAAGAACTTTTATCCACTATAAAATAGGGGTATTTATTGGAGTCAATCAAACCAACGATCAAACTAAGTTGAGGTTCACAAGTTATTTAGTTTGGATGGTTCAAGCAATCGAATGAGTTGCTTCTAATTTTGTATCGATTGTTAATAAAACTACGAACATAACCGAACAATACCAACACGTAAATATAATATAACCTAAATTTAGAGTGGTGATAAATGCACTCATTTTTTTTTCCTATTAACATCCTTTATATCTTACACCATTCACTTTTTAAATTTTTATCACAAACATTCCACTCCACTACCTCCTAACTTAAAAAACATAATTAAGTGTTAATACTTAGTTATCATTGGATGCATATTTCATGGTACTTGAATAATAAGTAAAGCCATTGTCTATTTTTTTTAAGATATATTCATTCAATTTATGATGAGTGAATGTAGTAATACTCCGCCATCATTAGGTGAGCATCTTTATTGGTACTTGCTCGTTGAATATGTGGTACTTGAACAAAAGCTAAGGCAACAAAAATCTAAAAATGAGAGTTACATCTTGTAATGACAAGAAATCATAGATAGTCATTTTTTCATTAACTTCTCAAAAAGTTACGCGATAGTTATATCTTCACAAAAAATTACATGAGAGTTATATCCTCACAATAATTACATAACAGTTAAGCTTCACAAAAAAATTACATGAGAGATACTCTCTTAACATAAAGAAAATGATTGTTCAACGACTTTCTACAACTATACTCTCTTGACATGAACAGAGTGTGAAGGCCTGCAACTCGGTTGACATGAGCGAGTGAAGGGTACGTTTGGTTTTTTTAGAAGAGATTTATATATATATGGATTTTTTCATTTGTTTTTTTTTTATTATTTTTTTTCCATTTTAAACTATATGTGTGTGTGTGTGGTGTATATATGTATGTTTTGAAGTAGAAGAAGAAGAAGGAGGTGGTGGTGAAAGGAGCGGTAACAGATAGTGAAATTATTTTATTGTGATTAAAGATTAATTAATTAAGTTAATTAATTAGGAAGTAAAGAGGTGGAAAGGAGGGTGGTAGAGAGAAATTTGATTTATTTAAGCCAAAAATATTTAAAGGGCATTAGTGACAAAAAAAAAGGGTGCAAATTCATCACCCTAAATTTAAGCTGCATATGTACTTGTATGCACACACCCAACTTAAAGGTGTACATATATATCTTATTATTTATTTGACTTCTGGAATATATAGAAAATAAATTAGTGTGATATTTATTTTATATCATCAATATACATCTAGTGGTCAACAACATTACAACAGGGAGTAGGATGCGGGGGTGAGTTTCCCATGAGTATTTTTATTGGGCTAGCAAATCATGTATATTTTAACATGTGCATGGTCCCTTAATATAAATGTCTTTACATGAAAGTTGAAAACAATATATATACATATATTTAAATATTTAAAAAATAATTTAAAGAGTGCATGGATAATCACAAAAAAATTATGTGCGGGATGTTATTTTTGTCATAATATATAGAATTATTTTATAATTGAAAAATGTGCACAAAATAAAATGTTTGATTTAAGGAAAAAATGAGGTAAGAGACAGAAACCTTTAACCGATTTATCAATTAGAAAAGCTTTTGTATACTTTATCAAAAAAAATGTTGTACACATTTACAAGTGTAATGTACTAACATTTCTGTAATGCACATTTACAAATAAGGAGGTCACCGCACATTCTGATAACTAGTAGGGGAAACTTGGTACAACATTATACCATGTCATATATACTGTGTGTACTGTATAAAAAATTTGGTATGCCAAAATCTATTACTATTACCATACCAAATTTTGGGTATACCAGAAATTTTGGTATGGTATGATATGGTATGATATATTGCCAAATAATCAAACTTTTAAAATAAAAATAAAAATTCAACATAACAACAATACAGGGGAACTGATACTTTAATAAAATATAAATCCTTATTATAATTCAATATCTACCACTTTAATAAAAAATGAGTTAATTGCTCAAATGATGTTTTAAATTATATAAGCACTAGTTTCCTTTTAATTCTTTAATTGGGGGAAAAATGACAATTTAGATGGTAACATTATAATAATACGGTTGTTCACCATTTAAACTCATTAATGTGGCTTAATTTAGATCTTAGGTATCATTTTATGAATTAAATCAAATAATTAATTCAAATCAATTAACCATTTTCATATTCAAATAAATAATATATACCTAAAGAGAGTTGTGAAAAGTCAAAATAGATAAGTGAAAACGAAGACTATAGTAGTGAACATAGAGAATGGAGAAGAGAGAGAAAAAGAGAGTAAGAGAGAGATGATGGGTGGCTCCGTGGATAGTATGGGATACATTACTAAACTTTAAAGATACGTTGAAGTGCAAGATAAAAAGGCGCGGTAGGATAATTTTATCTTATCCCATGTTCGGTATTCATTAGGATTGAATATTCAAGCAAATTATTTATCACACTAAATTTTTTTATTCCATCTAAGGGGTATGCCTGTTTTATCATGTTCGGATGAGATTAAATAATCATATTTTAACTTCCTAATTCGACGCGTCAAACACACTCTAAAGTTACTAAAGATCATTTAAATTATGTAATTTGGACCGCCCTTTGTATCGTGTATGTGAAGTTAATTGTGAAATATTTCGTATTTACTGTTAGAAAATTGGTACGTTTAAACATAAATAACTGCAATAAACGTAAAGAATACGAAAAACAATTTAAACCGAGTCTCGTGTATCACACGATTCCCTTAAAATAGTTACGCCGCCTCGCCGTAGGTGCTCAGAGGTTGCTCACGGCGTCTGTTTCTCAGGGTAAAACGGGTTAGAGTATCTACCTTAAGCACACCGGTGTCACTCACAACGAACTGAACAAGTATATGAAAATATCACCAGATAGGAGGAGAAGACTTATGAGAGTGTGTTTGTTTGTTATCTCAGAACGTGTGTTTTGCAAAGAGAAAAGAGACTAGTATATACAAAGGGGAGGGAGTGCGGTATTAAATTGTCAATTAAACCAAAATCCGTTTTGGTTAATAATGAGCCATAATTCAGACGTTTTCTGAATTAATAATGAGTCATAATTCAGACGTTTTCTGAATTAATTTGACTGTTACAACAGTTCAAAATTTGAATGAAAATAGAGTTGGAAAAACTACCGTGTGCAAAACATGACCCCGCGCGGCTGGTCATTTTTCGGAGCGACATTCGTGTCCGCAGGTGCGGGCGCACACAAGCCAAGCTTGTGTCAAGCCCAATTCGATCCGAGATTTGCACCCCCCCTGCGCCTGGGTGCGCGAGAGAGAGCCTTATTTTTCATAGAAGCTTATGAATTAGTTAAAGGTGATCCTTTATAAACCCAAAACTTTTCCCACAAAATTTCAATGTGGGACTAACCACTTTCCATTTTATTTTCTATCTCAAGTAACTCACTTTGGGTAACAATTTCTCATTCACCCGTTATCCATTTTGAGCAAATAAACGTATGATCTTAATGTACTCACGGAGGAGAACATAAATCCATAATAAACTTTCAAAACCGCCTAATTGGTTTTAAATAAAGTTGCTCTCAAAATGGTGCAAAATGACAATTTTCCAACATTCCCCACATGAATGAAATTGACGACCAAAGACTCGATAGAGTAGGTGATATAATCGGCGGTTGAACCCTGTATAGGAAAGGTAGGTTTTACCCCTTGAACCTTCACTTGTGAAATTATGTTTACTTTACTAACTAAAAAGTAGACGCGATGTCCTTGAACTGTTCTGTCATTAGTGTAAATGATAACATATCTCACACATGAATCTACCTGACACTTTTTCAGTTCTTACTATTATGTCCTTTATGGCCATGAAGATACGCCTGGTTCAGTAAGAGTTTTAATAGGAATTGCGCCCTAAACAATTCATTTGGAAGCGACCATTCTTCCCTCTTACATAGGTGATTTCTTAATTAAGAGTAACCCGCATTACTCCGCTCGATTTTAACCGACGCATAAGAATCATTAAAAGCTTAGCTTATCCTTTATCCTTACGGGCATCACAGTTTTTATCATAGGAATGAACATGGGAAAAATCCCCACAGTGATCCAACGTAGCCATTACAATTTAGTTGTCCCTTTTGAACCTAGATCTTGGGATCTCCAGTCACATAGGTTGGGTATCCATTGTATCAACTTATTTATTCATGGGCTTTAGTCCCATTCCCCTCTATGACTTATCAACTAGCTCTCTATTCAATCCTTTGGTTAACGGATCCGCAATATTATCTTTTGACTTTACAAAGTCAAGTGAGACAACTCCGGTTGAGAGTAGTTGTCTAATGGTATTATGTCTTCGACGAATATGTCTACACTTGCCATTATACATATTGCTTTGTGCTCTACCAATTGCTGATTGGCTATCAGAGTGGATGCAAATTGGAGGCACATGTTTTGACCATTTTGGAATATCCTCTAGAAAGTGGCGTAACCATTCAGCCTCTTCCCCACATTTGTCTAATGCAATAAATTCAGATTCCATAGTGGATCTAGCAATTACGGTTTGTTTTGAGGATTTCCACGATACCGCTCCACCCCCTAGCATAAATACTTAGCCGCTAGTGGATTTGGAGTCCTTTTCATTAGATATCCAATTTGCATCACTGTATCCTTTAAGCACGGCTGGATATCTTGTATAGTGCAGTCCGTAATTACGAGTAAACTGTAAGTACTTTAGTACTCTAACAATTGCTTTCCAATGATCTGCTCCAGGGTTACTTGTATATCTGCTTAGTTTACTGACTGCATATGCTATGTCTGGTCTTGTACAACTCATTAAGTACATTAGACTGCCTATCACTCTTGAGTATTCTACTTGAGAAATACTCTCTCCTTTATTCTTGGATAAATGCAAAGTTAAATCTATAGGTGTTCTTGCCACCCCAGAATTATCTTTATCAAAATTTTCAAGAATATTATCTACATAATGAGACTGACTCAATATGAGCTCTTCTGATGTTCTTATGATTTTAATTCCCAAAATAACATCAGCCAATCCCATATCTTTCATGTCAAACTTTGAATTCAACATGTTCTTTGTAGATTTGAGCATCTTATCATTACTTCCAACAATAAGCATGTCATCTACATATAAGCATACAATGACATATCCAATATCAGTATCTTTGACATAAACGCATTTGTCACATTCATTGATTTTGAATCCACTTACAATCATAGCGTTGTCAATTTTCTCATGCCATTGCTTTGGTGCTTGCTTTAAACCATACAAAGACTTCACCAATTTACATACTTTCTTTTCTTGACCAGGAGTGGAAAAACCCTCAGGTTGTTCCATATAGATTTCTTCTTCTAAGTCTCCATTAAGAAAAGCTGTTTTCACGTCCATTTGATGTACTTCAAGATTGCGTAAAGCGGCAATTGCAAGTACCATTCTAATAGAATTTATTCTCGTTACAGGAGAATATGTATCAAAGTAATCAAGACCTTCTTTTTGTCTATAACCTTTGATTACAAGCCTTGCTTTAAATTTATCAATTGACCCATCTGCTTTCATTTTCTTTTTAAAAATCCACTTGGAACCTAGAGGTTTACTGCCAGGTGGAAGATCCACTAGTTCCCAAGTATGATTTTGTAAAATAGAATCAATTTCATTCTGAATGGCTTCTTTCCACAAAGGACCATCATTCGAATTCACAGCATGTTCATAAGTTTGAGGTTCACCTTCTAGCATATACGTCAAAAAATCTGGACAAAAAGATTTTTCTGTTCTTGCCCTTTTGCTACGTCTAGGTTCTACCTCACCTTTCTCAATTTCCTCATGAGTATCGTTGATAATCTCACATGTCCGTTTAGAAGAATTATTTTCTTCTTTCTTATATGGAAACACATTTTCAAAAAATGATGCATTCCTCGACTCAATGATTGTATTCTTGTGTATATCAAGTATATTCGATTCATACACAAGAAACCGATAAGCATTGCTATTTTGTGCATATCCAATGAAAATGCAATCAACTGTTTTTGGCCCTATTTTCACCACTTTGGGTGGAGGTACTACCACTTTAGCAAGACATCCTCACACCCGTAAATAATTGTAGAACGGATTCATTCCTTTCCATAACTCATATGTAGTTTTCTCCTCTTTCTTTTTGGGCACCTTATTTAAAAGATAATTAGCCGAAAGAATAGCTTCTCCCCACATGTTAGGTGGTAAGCCTGAACTAATCAACATTGCATTCATCATTTCTTTTAATGTACGGTTCTTTCGTTCGACTATGCCATTAGACTGAGGAGAATAAGGTGCAGTCATTTCATGAATAATTCCATGTTGAGCACAAAACTCAGCAAATGGAAATTCATATTCCCCACCTCGGTCACTTCTAAGTACTTTGATTTTCTTATTAAGTTGATTTTCAACTTCATTTTTATAGAGAACAAATTTCTCTATTGCTTCATTCTTACTTTTGAGTAGATACACGTAACAATATTTTGTGCTATCATCAACAAAAGTAATACAATATTTATTCTCACCTCTTGTTTGTGTCATTTTGAAATCGCATATATCACTATGGATTAAATCTAGAGGTGCATTGCTTCTTTCAACATTAGGAAAGGATAATCTTGTTTGTTTTGCCTCAACACAAGTTTCACATTTGTGTTTTGAATTAATATGAAAAGAAGGTATATGACTTAATTTAATTAATTTCCGCAGAGAATCATAATTGACATGTCCTAGTCTACCATGCCACAAATTTGAAGACACAAGCATATAAGCAGAAGAAGTAGCTTTATTCTCATTAATAATAGTCATTACATTCATTTTGAACATACCACCACTCAAATACCCTTTCCCTACATACATTCCAGATTTAGACAAAACAAACATATCAGACTCGAACACAAGCTTAAATCCATGAGCATGCAGCAATGAACCAGACACTAAGTTCTTGCGGACTTCAGGCACATATGCCACATTGTTCAGAGTCAAAACCTTCCCAGATGTCATCTTGAGCAACACTTTCCCTTCACCTTTAATTTTAGAAGTGGCAGAATTCCCCATGTACATCTTTTCCCCATTCTCGATAGGTTGAAAAGTGGATAACATATTTCTATCAAAGCATACGTGACGGGTCGCACCAGTATCGATCCACCACTCTTTCGGGTTTGATCCCACCAGATTTACTTCAGAAATGACCGCCGAAAATAAATATCCGATACATCTTGAGCAATCCATTCAATCATATTTGCTTCCTTGTTTCGATTCCTTTTGGGCAGCCTACAATCGGAGGATTTGTGACCCAATTTGTCACAATTGAAGCACTTGCCTTGAAATTTCGGCTTTTTGGAGATTCCTCCTTTTGGCCCCAAAACTTTTCCTTTTCCTTTGCCCTTGTTACTGTTGTTATAGTTCTTTTTCGAACTTTGACCATGTTCCACCACATTTGCCTTGGAGACAAATGAAGTGGCCTTGATCCCACCTTTTTCAGAACCTTTGTTGTCTTCTTCAATTCGAAGTCTAACAATTAGGTCATCGACCCTCATTTCCTTTCGCTTATGCTTTAAGTAATTCTTAAAGTCTTTCCATGCCGGTGGCAATTTTTCAATGATACATGCCACTTGGAAGCTTTCACCTAAAGACATCCCTTCGGCTTGAATTTCATGCAGGATTAATTGGAGCTCTTGGACTTGGCTCATCACAGTTTTAGAATCCACCATTTTAAAATCTAAGAACCGGCCAACAATAAACTTCTTGAGCAACACTTTGGTAGTGTTGATATAATTTCGTATGATATAGTATGGTATATTATGGTAGTACTAATATTTCGATACATTATAGTATACTCTCAGTATTGATTTTCAGTTACCAATATTATATTATAATATTTTGATACGGTACAATACCGATCGGTATTATACTATTATCAAACTTTGATATAGTATGGGAATAGTATGGTATAGTTTGGTAATTTAGATTCAAAATACCATCCCAAATAACTAGCATAGTGGAAAAATATTGCCCTTGTTAAAGCAAAAGTCTTGAGTTTAAACTACCGTAATTCGAGTTAGGGTATATATCACTTGTTTAACAAAAAAACCAAAAAAATTAAAATTGAATAAGGAAAAAAAATATGAATTTCATTGGGTCATCCATCCCTGGTTGAGGGAAAGAGAACCCACCCAGTAAAAGCCGAACCGTCGAGTAATCGGAGCCCGACTCGATAAGTGTTGGCCCGTCTAGTAGCGTTACTAGGGACCAAAACCGAGAGCCAGGCCGCCGTCTTTCAGCAGCTCGTTTAATTGTAGAACCCACCGGAATTTCTTTTAGATTGAATGTGACCTGAAACCCTAGGCAAGGCAATTCTCCCTACTCAATTTCTCTTCCTCCAGATCTGTGGTGAACTATACATATACATTTGATTCCAATTCCTTCTCAAATTATTAATTAGGTTAAAATTGTGATGGCGAAGGAAAACAACAACATCTCCGCTATGGAAGTTGACGATAATCACAAATCAAAACCTCCTCCTGATCAGACCAATGCCAATCCCAAGTTCTCTATCAATGGTTCTTCCTAACCCCTATTTCCCTCCCTCCCTCGTATTATATATATATATAATCTATTTTTATATCTATGCATGTGTGTAAATCCTCCTGACTAAGCAAATTAATCTCCTTGGGCTTTACAGTATTGCAGCTTTTGAAATCTTCTCAGATGCAACATGGATTACGTTTTGGGGATTACACTCGCTACCGGTATATAATTTACATAATATATATACTTGTATGTACAATTATGTTGATTGCTACGGTTGATTATGCATTAGCCTGGATTTTTTTTTTCAATAGTTTTGTTGGATTTTAATAGAAGTGTGAAATGTGTTATATGACTATGGCTGGGATTAAGAAATTAATAAATTGGATTTACAGGAGGTATTGTACTGCTCGACTACGGAGGTTGTACAAGTCATTGAAGTTTACACATGGTCGTGGTAAATACACCAAAAGAGCCATAACACCGACAACAATCACCGAAGTTAGGTGTGTGTATATACCTTCACTGTTTGTGCTTTATATTGATGTTCTTTTACCCTTTAATTATAGACTCTTGGTATGCTGATCATTGCTTGCTTTTCTCAATGCTTAGTAACTACTGACCATTCCCGTCAAGCTTCCAACCCTTGAAGTTCTATTATTAATGGAATTGTATGCATCGATGATAAGTTTATGGTGCTTATTCTATAACAAACTCACACTACTTGTGATTCCAATTTTCCGGCGTTCATGCGGCCGTCATCTTCTTGAAAACATTTTTATCCCTTTCGTGCTTCAGCTTATTGCAATAGGTGCTCCACTTCAAATTTAGAATATAAGCACAGGAGTATCTGAATTGCCTCTTCCTCCTTAAACTACAAAGTAATGCTTTATTTTTTGGTTTGGGCTGATGTATAACTTTTTTGGGGAGTTTTTAAAATCTAAAGAATCTGTGGCATCATGGTATTGTTTATTTGTCAAGTAACATATCAAAACAGTTAACAGTGAAATATTATTGGACTGCAATAGGTTCCTCCATGTGGTTCTGTATACTGCAGAAAGAGCTTGGAGCCATGCAATGGAGAAGAGACAGCTACCAGATGGTCCAAATGCACGCCAACGCATTTATCTGATTGGTAGGCTCAGGAAGGCATCAAAATGGGCTACTCTTTTTGCAGAGTTGTGTGCCATCAAGGGAGATTCTAGAACATCTTTAGAAGCTGAGGTGCGGGTTTAACATTATCTGTTTTGGCTGTATATTTGCTCGTTTTTTCTTAGTCAGGTTGAAGTTCATATAAAATATTTTCTCTCTCCAACGAGGAGCTTAGAGAGATCATTGCATGACCTCTGACAGAGGTTGTGTAATTGTATTGGAGGATTTCGAGAACCATGATTTGGAGAACCTATTGGAAATGACTAGGCACTTGTTGCTGAACTAGGGGACCTTGTCTTGTTTAAACAACATTATGTTTCTTATCTTTAGATATTCTTAATTACGATTCAGGAGTATAGACAATTCTTGATAAAAAAAATTGTATTTGCTGGATGAAGAGATAACGAGACCAGTGAGAGAACTTTAAAACGAACTAATGTGCCATGGTCAAAGATTACTTACACATTCAGGGAAATAAAGACTCAGACAATGAATCCTCAACCAATATCTACTACCAAAATTGAAAGCCCAACATGTAAATGAACATGAGGGAAGCAAAGTCGTATGAAATAAATTTCCAAGGCTAGGGTAACGAATGAGTCCAATCATTTATGCTGTAAGAGATTTTATTTTACTTATCATTGTCGAGTGCAATTCTTACCTTTTACTTAATGAAGTGCAACATATTTTTTCTTTTTCTTTTTCTTTTCTTTGTTGAGCAAGTTTTTGTCCTCAATTTACAGGCCTATGCCTCGTACATGAAAGGGAATTTGTTGTTTGAACAAGATCAGAATTGGGACATTGCTTTAAAGAGTTTCAAAAGTGCTAGGTACATGTTAGCCCCTTTGATATTTCAGCTTCTTCATTTTGTAATGCTAAAGTTAACAACGGTTCTTGTAGTAAAAGTATGGAAGTTATTTGCAAGTACTTGTGCATCTTTTGTTTTTGATTTAATGCCTAGCTATCATCCTTTTCGTTGGCTATTTAGGATATTGCTCCAGTCCATCATTTTCTCTTCCTTCCTTTTTACTAGAGATTAAATATCATATGTTTTCTGACAATTAATTTTATAGGGCTGTTTATGAGGAACTTGGGAAATATGGAGACCTAGAGAATCAGGTTTTGTGCCGTGAGCGCGTTGAGGAACTAGAACCTAGTATAAGGTATTGCCTACACAAAATCGGGGAGTCAAATCTACAAGCTTCTGAACTTGTGCACATAGGTGAAATGGAAGGACCTGCGCTGGACCTTTTTAGAGCAAAATTGGAGGTAGGGATAAACCATCAGTGCTTTATGCATTATTGATTCTGCACAATCATTGCTTCCCATATATCATCTAGAAAAGCATCTCATTTCTCCTATGTCTTGCTTTGTGTTGATTTACAGGCTGTTATGGCTGAAGCCAGATCTCAGCAGGCTGCATCTATGACAGAATTTTATTGGCTAGGCCATAGATTCCCAATTTCAAATGCGAAGACAAGGGTTTCCATATTGAAAGGTCAGTAACCAGTCCCTAGCATGAAAGAAAAGAGCCTATGAGTATTTACAAATAATCCAAGTGTACCGCAACTCTTCCCCTTCTTTCACTTCCCTTTTTTCTCCTGCCCTAGGAATTGCATCAGATTTAAGTTTGACATTTATTTTCAGAGATTTTCTCATAGTTATTTCCTTTTAGGAAATTAATGCAACTTATCGAAACATTCCAATAAGGAATATACTTCTGGTGTTGAACATGACTTGAAATCTAAATAGTAAAGTAAGCCCATGGATACCGCAACCCATACACATGCTTGTATAGTTTAACATGGCATTTAACATTTTCCGTTCGTAAACTTGTAAAGTATATAAAGCTTAGATCTTCTTAGGAGGTGTGTAGCCAACTTCACTTACCCAAGTCTGTCATAGCTCTCTTTAAAAGGAGAAGTCATGGTTTCCATTCTTGTCAAAGGTTTTGATTGAATGGGCTTTAGAGTCTATGAGACATTTTTTTAAAAGAAAGTTTTACTAAGAAAAAGTCCAAGTGTGGATCTTTACTGAATTCTGGAAGTTGGGATTAATCACTAAAGCATATTTTTAATTCAATATGTTTTGTGGTTTTTCTGTCCTACATCCATCTTGTCTGCTGAGATGTTATTATGCAGGGGAATTTTTAGCGACAACCAGAATCTTTGTATTTATAGTCCCTAGTCCATTGTTTTTATCTCATATTGAAGGTTTTCTTCAAAATACAGTAGAGTAACAATAATCGTGGTGATATAAAAATAATTATAATTTAATAAGAAAATATTTATACTGGGTTACCGCCCCCCCCCCCCCCCCCCCCCAAACACAAAAAAACCCTCTCCTGGTTTATGCGATTCTCTGCCACTGCTGAATTCATATGTACAATTAGGTTACGGATTTATCTTATTTGTTTTCTGTATCTTGCTTTCTTTTGTTGAATTACAATTTAAATGTATGCTTGGTTATATATTTGATCATTTTTTTTTATTTCCCAATCTCAAGCTCTGCTTATTGCATGTACATATTCTATCAGCTCAGGAATTGGAGAAAGATCTTCACGGTCCAACTGCAGATTCTCTTCCCGCAGAGAAAAGACTTTTTATATTCGACAAAATTTTTGCGGCATATCATGAAGCCAGGAGCTGCATTCGTAATGACTTGGTAAAAAGGAATTAGTTTGATATCTTTGCAGTTTGAAACTGATTGTTTGAATTATAAGTTAAAAGGAGTAATTGCTATGCTTCTTTTGACGAGGTTGATCATGAGATTCTGTCAATTTAGGCCACTGCAGGTAATTCTGAGAACATGAAAGATGATCTGAGTGGCCTTGATAAAGCAATTGGTGCTTTGTTAGGACAAAGAACTATTGAGCGGAATCAGTTGTTGGTGAGCATAGCCAAGAGTAAACTTAACAAGGTCCGTGATGACAAAAACGACAGAGTTACAAAGCCTGAAGAGCTTGTTCGGTTGTATGATCTCTTATTACAGGTAAATGCCCTTAATTTATGTTAATGTATATCTGGCATTTCTATTTACTGGAATACCCTGCACACAAGATGCATGTGGGACTCATATGTATATAACTAGTTTTATAGCACCGCGCAATGCACAGGCATTTTGCAAATTCGTAATTATACTATACTGCAATATATAAATAATTAGAAACGTAAAAGAGGGAAAAAAGAGTCAAAATTGAGGAATCAACGGATGAGGTGAAATAAAGAGGCTTACATGGTTATCAAATGATCAAATAAAAACTCAAACCTGGACAAAGCAATGTAGTATGCATAATAGATTAATTATACTCATTACTGGATAATGATACATACACATTTTTCTTACTCATGGCAGAATACAGCTGATCTTTCTGATTTAGTTAGTTCTGGAAGAGACAGAAAACCGGAGGAAGTGGCATTTGCTGAAGAATGTGAAGTTAAAAGTTTTGTTTTCCGAGCAGAGAGGTTTGTTTCCTATAAACTCAGTCATCTTATCTGTATTTAACATTCAAGTTGTTGGAGAAGTTACTTGACCCACACCTATCGCCATTCTCTATTTATTAAAGTAAATTTTGCATTGTGGAAATCATTAGTATTCAGGAAATATAGATGTGTATATAAATGGTCCTAGAGATCTCTCACTATTCAGGAGTATAATTCTAATGTTTGGAAGTTTTTGTTTGATTAGGGCCCCATATAGACATTTTTTAATATCCCGTAGTTCCATTTTAACCCAAGAATACAAGAGATAGTCAAAAAAGAAATTTACCACCTTACAATAGAATGTATTCTTAATCTTTTCTCGTAAAAGTATTTTATGTTGCATATTCTCGTTTCTTCTACCTTAAAAGTGTAGCTCTGTGCCCAACATAATAGAATGCCCTTCGGTTGCTAATTTGATTAATCCTAAATAATGCATTATACACAAGATTCATGTAATTGGTTGCGCTGCTTTCACCATTCGAAGGATTTATTATTTAATGTTCTTTTATCTTTTTTGGTTCATTTCCTAAAATCATGCGTCTCTGCTGTCCTGGTCGAGTTGGCTATGCTCTAATATTGATCTCTTTGATCACTAATTTTCTTGTCATCACTAGTCATTTCCTCATCTCATATTTTTAAATGAAAAGGACTCCCTTGTGATTTTTTTGGGCAGGTGTTTTTACTTGGCTAAATCTTACAGTTTGGCTGGAAAGAGGGCAGAGGCATATTCTTTGTACTGCCGAGCTCGTTCTCTAACTGATGCAGCCCTTAAAAAACTTCAAAGTCTAACTGGCATTGATCAGGTTTGTTACTTCAATAGGCCTTTTGGTTTTTTATTTTACTTCAAAATTAGGCAATTTAGTAACCCTTGCATATGTTTTTACCCGTTATTACTTCTTTGAACTTGTTTTTTAATTACTATTTTTTATTTCTTGTAAACAGGTAATGATCAAGGAGTTGAAGATGTTATATAGCGAAAGTAGATCCAACAGTTGTATAGAGCATGCTGTAGGGATTATGGAAGAGGAAAAGGCTCCAGAGAATCTCTCCAATAGGATCTCTACAATATCATTGACTGGAAAGGATAAGAAGGTACTATTTTCTTTTGGCTCGACTTTCCTTTTACTTGGCTTTCCCCGAAAATAAAGAACACCTTTTTTTGGTGTCATTTTCACTTAGTTTTTCCACATTATTTGTTGCTTACACATTTGATTTCTTCTACTAAATCAAAGTTAGTGTCTTAGGAAATGTATTGTAAGTTTCTGATTTTCTTTTTACTAGGATATTTGTTCCATAAACAACAGAAAAGG
This sequence comes from Lonicera japonica, assembly GCA_021464415.1. Taxonomy (NCBI): domain Eukaryota; kingdom Viridiplantae; phylum Streptophyta; class Magnoliopsida; order Dipsacales; family Caprifoliaceae; genus Lonicera; species Lonicera japonica. The sequence continues at coordinate 7,294,128 of CM038467.1, read as the reverse complement.
TATCTTAAAGACAGTCTCAGAAGAGAAAAAAAACATCTGTTTCTTTCGGAGTGATAGTGAAACTTAGTCTCTGTGCTTGTAATGTCTAATATTGGTTGAAAATTTGCTGTTTTGCAGCCTGAGAAATACCTTTTGGAGAAATTGGATACTTACGATTCTGCAATTGGGGATTCCAATGCGAGGGGAATCCCTCGAATCGAAGCCTTCCCACCAGCCTTGGAAATGATTGCCAGGAATCCAATTGTTGTGGACCTTGCCTATAATTCCATGGACTTCCCGTCACTTGAGAACCGGATGAAGAAAAAGGGCGGCTTGTTAAGTAGGTTTTGGGGGTGATATGCATACCAATCTTTCGTTGTAGTTCTCTTTTATAGTTAGCATTGGAGCAATTTTGGGAATAAAAGATTATTCACAGATTTTGGAATTCGTACTTGGAGAGATTACAGAATTTGATTTTTTTTTAAATTTACTTGCTTGAGAATTTGGTCACGCTAGATTCTGGAAACAAATAGGATTTGAAATGGGGGAGCAAAAGTCCCTGTTTGCAGTGTTTTGGTTGTGATTACTGAATTGAAGATTACTTTTTCTTTCATTAGATTTCAATTTTTGTACGAGTTTATGTCGTCTTCTTCTTAGATTTCTGTAATCTCGGATAAGAGGCCTTGTTATAACTTCCGTGTAATAACTTGAATTTGGGTTCTCCTAACACACTATTGAGGTAAAAAAATAAAAATAGTATAATTATAATTTTATAATGGTGTTTTATCATAGAGTGGTGGCAAAGTTATTTATGACTCAAAAAATTGTTATATATCTTTTTTCTTTAAATTTTTTTGGCTACTACCACTTCTTAACTACGCGCGAAGCGACATAATTTTGCAAATCCATTCTTTTGTTTTTCTTCTCTCCCAAGACTTTTCGTTCAAATAAAAAGCCTGTTAACCTTTATATATTTTATAGTCCTAGTCTTAATAAAGTTTATTATATTCTTAAAAATTGCTACCAAAGGTATCAATGCAGATCTTACTTCGTGACAAATGTGCCTCGTGTCGAATGTTTAATCTTAATGAATTTGAATTATAACTTTTTCTTAATTTATTTATAATTGAGACATTAATAAATGATAATATTAAAGATAAATTTATCAAATAATATAACTAAACACATTTAAAAGTATAAAAAAGTTATTAATAAAACTACAAATATAGACTAGAGAAGTTAATGTTTAGAGGGAACAAAAGCCTAACATTAATAAGCACCTTGGAACAAAAAGAGGGCGAGGGTGAGAGAGGAAAATGATTGCTATTTATTTGTACTAGATTCACAACTCAACTGCAGCACCGGCCAATCGACACTAACCAACCAGATCATTCTGAATCCTATTAATGTGCGCGCCAAAATCACCAAATAGCCACAAAATTATTTGTAAGATGTGCGCACCAAAATCACCAAATAGCCTCAAATTTATTTGTAAGATGCAAATGAATGTTTAAAAGTCCAATTTGACCCACAAATTTGAGTTCTTCCTTGAACTACACTTTTTCAACAGTTTCTAATTCTTATTTTCAGCTAACAGCCACACAAGCTGCAACTAAAAGGCTTGTCTAGTCATCTAGAATTGAAAATCTAGACATTATTAGTCCACGGGAAGTTAACTATAAATTTTATTGCCATTTCGAATCATCTAGGATTCGGTCGAGCGCGACTAGCTACCCCATGGTTCAAAGTATCGGCCGAAACCGATCCGAGATGGCCGATACCGAGTTAGAATAGGGGGTGCCGAACCGCTATTATGACCCGATACGATTAAAATCGCGATATTTCAAAATATCATCGATATTTTACCGAAATCATGCCGAGTTGCCGATATTTCACTGATATTTCGCCGATATTTCACTGATATTGAATAATTGAATAAAGTGACTAAAATTTGAAAAAAAAAAGTTACTCCATGTTTTACTTTGGAGACTTGAAGTGTAAATTAGTATCTTTCCTTCTTTTTTTTTTTTTTTTTCTATACAACATATACAAATTTAAATACAATATATATATATAGATGATGGTAGATACATCTCTAATTTTATACTTTTTTGTTGTGTTTAGGGATAATGATTCATCAAATATTGTTATATTAAATATATATATATATATATGATGTTTAATAAGAAAAAACACTTTAGTACTTTAATTTTTTTTCTTCCAATGTAATGCTCTTTATATTAATATTGATAAAATACTTTATGTATGATATCTCATATTAAGAATTAGGTTGGATTTAGAACATAGGAATGAAATAAAAAAAATAGTATTTAGAATTATGGAAGTGATCGTGGAACGTACATGATGGATCTTCAGTAGCAATGATTATCGGGGATTTGGGTACTATCATCATGATGGTCAACCAAATTTTTCTGATTTGAATCATCTAACCATTCATCTCATCCTTATGGGTCATCTAGCCATTCATCTCATCCTTACCTCACAAGTTCTAATTCCCACCTCTTTTATATCCTCATTCCTCATCACTAGAGTTCTTGAGTAATAGATAATTATAATTTATACCATTATTCTAGGCCTAATTAAATTATTTAAGATATTTGTCTTTATAAAATTGTATTGTTATATATTTATTGAATTATGATGTAATATTATATTATCAGTGCGACAGATGATGGTATTTGATGTAATGCAATTTGTATTAGATAACGTTATTATGCTTTTAATTGATCCATATTATTAATTTTATACTTTAAAATTTTTTTATATTTTTTTTATAATTTTTTGGGCTTTTTAAATAATAAATCGGTCCATATCGCCGAAACCGAAACCGATACCGATATCCGAGTTGAAAATTGAGTGCCCGAGATACGCACCGAAACCGCGACTTTGAACCATGAGCTACCCAATAATTAATGTGCGTGTTTTTTGTGGTCTGTCTTAATTTTGTCACTGGATAATGATTATTTTTGTGCAGATAACTGGAACAACTCCAAGCTTGAAGCTAGTTCTTTTGGGTACGTTCGAGAAAAGGTGGTTTCCCATGTTTGAGAACATCCCGCTTCCAAGTCGATCTCTTGCTCGGTATTTTCAATCTCCTCCTCCTCAATAAATTTCCCTTTAATTATGAACTATATGAAAACAATTACTACGTACAGTGGCAGACCCAGGAATTTAACCAACTGGGAGCGAAATTTAAAACAAACAAAAATATATTTAAATTACATCAATCACAGAAGAGAACAAATTTAACCACAAACATAATTGCATTAATAGTAATACTTGATACAACTAAAAAACATAAAACACTTAATGCCTACAAATTACAATAAAATTCTACGAAGTTTCATATTTTGAAAGTATTATAGCACGTCATCCTTATTAATATTATTGAAAATGTCTTGTTCAATGTATGTCACCAAACAATATCTCTTCAAACAGATATTTTAATACACCTAAATACCTAATATAACTAATATTTTAAATTAGGGGTTTAATTGTTTAAACCTAAATCACCAAATATTCAATAATAAATCAATACTTCAAGCAATACACTTAATATTATACAATTAATTAAGAAATACAACTCATATTATGCAACTAATCAAGAAATTAATTTATACCTAAAATTAAAAAGTAGATCTAAAAAAATAAATACCTTGAAAAGTGTAGAGTGAGAGAGATGTCTGGAGGATGAGTGGTCTAACTGTGAGTTTGTGATGCTCGTATAGTCGTGCCAATAGAAATGAAAGGATGAAAATTTCTATTGTTTCTTACACAGAGAGAGAAAGGATGTGGCAAAAGGAACAAAAAGAAAGGGACAAAAGAAACAAAAAAAAGAAAAAAAAAAAAGAAATAGAGGAACAAAAAGAAAAAGAAAGGATGTCTTGGCACCGGATGGGGTTTGATAAACTTTTGTTTCTTACACGTAGGTATCCTCAAGTATAAATTTATGCACATAAGTCTTTACATTTTTTTTAAAAAAAATACCCCATATCTAGTAAAAAAATCCGAAATCCAACTGGGGCCGATTGCCCCCACTTGCCCCTACATAGGGACACCCCCGATTACGTACATGCATTAATTATGCTCGGTGAACTAACTTAGAATTGTAACATTATAATTTATTGATTATAGGCAAAACCCGAGACAATGGACAAAAGTTTTGTTCTTTTCATTTATTTCAGATGATAAATTTAGTTAATTTAGTCGGTCCAAGTTAATTTTGGTAAATGAATGATATATCTTCATTAATGTGGGGGGATGCATGGGGGTGGATATAGTAACGGGGCTAGAGGAAGAGTTTGACATTAGTGTGGAAAGAGGACAGCTCTCAGAACATAACCACAGTGCAAGAAGCTTGCTGCTGATTTGATTGAGAAACTTGTTGAGAGGAAATCTCAAGCTTAATTAATTAAGAAGCCATGCATATTGTGACACACTTACTGATGGAGGGAGAGGAGAGAGGTTAACTGCACGATTATAAGTTTTGAATTTATGTGAGGTGTAGGATTATTAATCTTTGATATTTTTTCACCAACTGTCTTTGTTGAGATAGCTAGACATATTGGTATTTGCATTTGTTGAATTTGTTGCGTTTTATTTCAAAGTTCAATTTAATATTTGGTTCTTCTTTATATTTGCAGTTTATTTTGGTGTTAGTAAGTATTGTTTTTAATGGTTAATAAGTATGTTTTCAAAGATTTTAAAAGTTAAATATTAATCTTTATAGAATCCGTGATCCCATCCAAATCCAATCTGTTAACAGCAGCGGTGGAGTCAGGATTTGACAATAAAGAGGGAGCGAAAAATAATTTCGATGCATGATTGAATACACTTTCCTTTCATATTCTAGCATTTTAAAAAAAAGTCTGAAAAAAATCCTACTAAAGTATAAAATATACATGATTTTGAAATACTAAAGTAGCAAAATAGAATGCATTTAGCCATCTCTTTATCTATAAATTCATGATAATATAAAAATAAAGTGGGCATAGTGCAATTTTTCTCCTAAAATTATGTAGGCAAAGTCTAAATTATTAGTTATTAATTTATTTATTTTTTGAAAAAGAAGTCGTAAAATTAAAAATTAAGGTAGGTTTTTCCCCACCTTTAACTCTATACTTACCACTAGACTATAACAATTTGTTTGATTTTACTTAACAAGTAATCTGTAAAATAACGGATAATAATTTAAAGATTTGGGTACAAACTAGAATGAAAAATACAAATGAGTAAATTATTCCTATGAGTTTTCATCTATTAGATAAAGAGAAATGATTTTACCCCAACTAAAAGACCCATTCAAAAAGTCATTTGTAGATGAGTCAATTATTTTTTTAATAGAACGAAGCGTGTATAGAATATAGATGGTGTTTAAGGGGAAAAAAACTAGAATTTTGGCTATTTGCAAATAAAATTCACACATATCTATTGTACCAAGTAACTAAATCTAAGTAGAATTAATTGCATATTGATATTATATACATACAAATTTTTTAAGGGTTAATTCAAGATTCATGTGAAGGGTGGGTTATATAAAAAGAATAAAGCAAAAAAAAAATTATTATGAAAATTTCAATAAAATCAACATTAAACATAATAATAATAATGAGATTGGGAAAGAAGAACATATACATAGGAGAGTTAGAACAAAATTTATGATTAGATTAAGAATTTGAATCCATGGCGTCTCAATTAATATAAAATGTTTTTATCACTTGAATTATAAAATACTTACATTTATTTGGCATTTTTATGAATTATAAAGGGTGGTGATATTGGCTTCCCACAAAATACTTGTTAACAGTCCCACTTTTACTAACACTCCCCTTTGTACACTTTTATCTTAAAAACACTCATATGTTATACCTACCACTCCCACCATACTCACTTATTTTTGGGAGTAAATCTCATACTTAACTAATTAACAATATCATTAAGTAATTAACTACATAATAACAAAAAACAAATGACCCTAAACTAATCCCAAAATTTCTCCACCATCTTTACCATCTTCTCAAATATATAAACAAAAAACACAATTTTTTGTTTGAAGCACGAAGAAAGTTTATTCAGTTCTCTGTAACCGAGTTGCAAGCTTATACACTTGACTACTCTCAACTGAGTATGGAATCCCATAAAATGTCACATTGATATGCTCTCGGGACTTTCATTCGGTTCAGAGGAACTAAGTGTGATTAGTGTTACTCGGCTGCTCACAGCCGATCATAATATAGCAACACTAGGCTGCTCTCAACAGAATGAAGGTCCCAGGAGCATATCAATTTGACATTTTATTTGATTTCATACTCAATTGAGAGCAGCCGAGTGTATAAGCCTACAACTCGGTTACGGATAACCGAGTAAACATTTTTCATACTTCAAACAGAAAATTTTGTTTTTTGTTTATATATTTAATGTGTATGTTATGAAAATAATATAAATAATGAAACAAAATAAAAATATGTATGTCTCTTTTTTATTAACTTTTTCTTACTTGTTTTCCTTCCCTTGTTTCAAAGTTTCTCTTTCTTCTACCATTATTCTCAAATTTTGAGTTTTGCATCAATGGAGGTTTTGTTTATACCATTCTTCTCAAATTTAGAGTTTTGCATTAATGGAAGATTTATTTGTTGTTTTGGTGCAACCAAAATTTGTTGCTAAATAGATAAGAGATAATTATATAATTAGTGATTTAATTAACTTTTGAGTTAAATTAAAACAAATGGGGTGAAAATAACAATTGAAACTCTTTTTTTAGTGAGAGTGTTACTGAGTGATTGTGAGAGTGCCAACATCACTACCCATAATAAACTAATATTTTATGTTTGGACCGGATTAAACTTACATCAATATTTTAATAATACTGAAAGTAGAATAAAATTTGGATAGGTTATAACCCACCTCAAATTCCCCCTTAAAATTTCTAAAGTTGCAACAAATAAGGTGGAAAAAAACCGCCATACAAACAATTGCAGATTGCCTCGGATCACTTCCAATTTATTGACAGAAAGATGGAAATCATAGAGTACTTTTTTGTTATCATCTTTTTGGTTGGAGCGATTTTCTGTTACGGTTAAATTAATTAGGGATCCAGAAGTTCATTATCACAATCATAATTTGACTTAAATTATGTGACTTATAAAATTAAGAAAAGTTGAATAAAGTGATTTAATAATCACAAATATTTAATTGATTTAAAATTATGTATACTTGATAAAATTAATGTAAATATTTATAGGAATTATTAAATTGATAAACTAAAAATCCGTGAACAAGTTATGACGGACTCTAAATTTTATTAATTTACGACTTTCATGTTATATTCAATAAACAATAATTTATGCCTGGATTAAAAAGGGCCCAATACACTTATAAATGCTCGAATGCATTACATAGTAAAAAATATTGTAACTTTTCGTACAGTAAACTGGATTGAGCTGGATTGAAATGAACAAAACTATGAATATATAGTTATTAATGTTCAACAAAAATAAAAATAAAAAATAGAATATAGTTATTAAGAAATAATATAACAAAAATTATAATTTTTAAGATTTTGTTTGATAATAACATAAAAAATAATAAATGATTGTGCGATAAGTTTGAAAATAATTGTGTTGAGATAACTCTTACTTTTTAATTTTTTTAAAGATAATTTTTTTTTGGAAGTGATGAAAAAATTTGTTCCACAAGACATGAGTAATGATGGAGGACGTTTACATTAATAAAAATAAATATGTAATAAATTTTTTTTATCATATTTTTTTATTTTTCATGTAAATTAATTATTTTTATTATTATTTTTTATTGCTATCAAATAGAAATTAAAAACAAGAGAAAGAAAGAAGAGAGAAGAAAAAAATAATAGTAGGTGTCCCAGAATGAAACTACTAATCATGTTGTAACATGGAATTGAATATTCACTATGAATTAAAATTAAAAATATATCCTTTATATATATATATATATATATATATACATACATAGATCCCTATTGAGTTTGCCGAAACGAAACGAAACGAAAACAACACACCACCACTAGAGACAGACTCTGAGATGAGCGAGCCTACGGTGCTGCTGAAGAAGCCTAAGATCGAGAAAGAAGAAGGAGGATCCAATTCCAACGAGGTAGAGGCCAAGGCCACGACGACGACGACGACCGAAGATAATAATGGAGGAGCACAGTACGATAGGGAAGAGCAAGAAGAAGCACTGGTGGCTCTGATTGAGCACCGTACCAAAGAAGTCGAAAATCTCCGCCAACGTATGACCTATTACCAAACGCAGGTGGTAACTATGTCGATCACTCCCTTTATTTATTTCCTCTCTTTTTTTTTCACCATTGAATTGTACATGTGTATATATCTAATTTTGTATGATTGGTTTTCGAGTTCTGTGGTTATGCGAATTTGCTAGGATGTGCTTTGAATGTTATATATGTCTATATTGAAGCGTTCTTGTGTTTCTTCGTTAAGACAATCACTCCCGATTAAATTTTGTTTTTTTGGTAGATATTATGTTCGTTGGTTTATCCTTTTAATTACTACTTTTTTACCATGTATTTGATATTGTGCGCCTGAAAACTTCAAATTTGTCCAAATTTACTTACTTTTTCAGTTATTGATACGAGGTTGAAAATCCCCTAGGAAAATGTTTACAATCAATTTATTGAGGCATAGACTGTGAAAGTTTTTGAATGTTACTAAGGCAATCAAAGTAGAAACTTGGTGTATTTAAGAAGCAAGCAACAATTCTTAGACTCTGGATTCTCACAATTAATCAAGGCAAAGAAGTCAGAAGTGCAGTTGACAAATAAGTTGAGAAATATAGTGAGATGTCTTCTAACTTTGTTGCTTTTTCCGTCGAGAAATTTTCTTAAGTGGTTAAGGAAGAAAAAATTTCCACAAAAAATTATGAAGGATGGAGGATATCTACTCATAAAATGAACAAGAGATGGAGTGTATTTCATTACATGACTCAACTTATTTTTCAACTTCCTACCCAAATCAAGTGTTTTTATTTTCTTTTTCCACTTTGTTATCAAACGGAGCCTTAATTTTCTGTTTGGTGCCGGTATTGATCTTTGGCTTTGTGGGCAACGAAAAAACTAGTGTGAAGCAAGGATAGCCGATCATGATGGCCTTACTTTCCTTCTTTGAGCATCAAAACCTCCACAAGGCCGAGTTATGACGCAAACATATATTTTGACATTAATGTATGTCGGGTAGAATATGGAGTTGGATTTTTTTAAAAAAAATAAAATTCTTGGTTTGTGTTGGATCACATTCTAGATTTTTTGTTCATCCTGCAGCTTCTCCTTTTAGAAGGCCACATGTATGATTGTATGGTACTATGGTCTTTGATCTGTTGAAGTCTCTTGTGGTATATCTGTTTCAAAAAGAACACGAGAGCCTTTCACTTCATTGAACTAAAGATGGACACCATAGAGAGCAATCTTTTGTCCTTGTTTTTTTGGGTGGAATGATCCCCTCCAATCTTGGCGAAGCCCTTTTGCATTTTTTGTTAGTTCAAGATTGATCTGTCCATATTGCATTATTTATATAGCTAGTAAGCTTTTGTATATGGGTTGCCTTTCCTTAGCGGAGTTTGTTAATAAATTACTTTTCCAAAAAGCAAACAGACAAACAAATACTAGATATATGTTCTGTAGTTAAATTATTGGTTCCTACATCATGGATCAGAAGGGTATGGGTATTTTCTCTGAAATTATATACTCATATTTGTTGATTCTTTCTGCTATTGGTGCTTATCAAAGGAGGTGTGCTTGATAATTTTTAAATATATGCAAAATATATCCATCCAAGTAAGTTATCTTTCCTCCCTTTTCTAAATAGCTAATCATCTCTCTGGAAAAGATATGCAGCTAGATCAAGCTGAGAGGAGGTTGCAGGATTCACAAACTAAATTGGCTTGCCTTCGAAACAGAGACAATGTATCCAAAAATCCTTGGGGAGATAATATGAAAGATGTGAAAGTAGAGCGAAGGTCACCTAGCCCTACCCAGGTCGGCGAGGATAATTCTCAAAACCAGCCTCAATCTAAACGACAATTAACACAGGACAATGTGAAGTCAATAAAGAACTCATTGGGAAATGGTGTAAAGGATGTAAAGCTGGAGCAAAGATCAACTAGTACTTTCCAAACAAGTGAAGGTTCTCAAAACAAACCTCTCTCTAGACCACAACTGGTAATTCCTGCTGTGAATCCAAAAATTTCCCAACCAATTAAAATGTCAGAATCTGGCCCTAAAGCTTAAGTGGTTCTGGTTCCCGAGCCAGTTATAGTTCTGTGAAACTAAAAGGGGATATATCTCATAGGACAGCTCCTGAGCAGGACACTGTTGAAACTCCAGCTAAAGCAACAAAAAGGAAATTTGGTAAAACTTTAGCTGTTATAATTTTGTTCGTGCTTTTTTTCTATACTCCTATTTTCAATTTGATTCTATATTAATTTTGAATGCTTTGTGAATTACAGAACAGAAAGAACACAAAGATTTAATTCGGATGATAAGTAGCTCCTCCTCACCACGCACAATCCCTTGCCAGACAGGCTCTCTCATCTCTAGTCAACACAAGAGAAAGCTGAGGAGTCTTATTTTGTGTCCGACGAATGATCAACTTTTTGTGACTAGGTAATTTGGGCTTTCTCAAAATTTTGAGTTGTGAAATTTTGTATTCCTGAGTGAGAGCTGAGAGACTGTGATCTAGTTGAGGATTTCAAGATTGGGAGAAATAGAGTTTTTATGTCCCATTTACAATTTATGGCTAACATTATAATTTTTTTTATTTATCGGATCTTGAAACAAATTTCTCCAAAAGCATTTTAATCTGTATTAAATCAATGGCGAAAATCATCTAGAATGGCCGGCAGAATGGGTAGTGAAATTGCATGTCGGCCTATTATTATTTGGGTTTGCCTTTGGGAGAGAACCCTTGAAGTAAGTGTTTTTAGAAACCCTGTGGAATAGTGTCTAGCAAATCAGACGGTAGGGTAAAGGATTGTTTGCCAGTGGGGCTAGATTAACTCTGTTTCAATCCCTTGCCAGACAGGCTCTCTCATCTCTAGTCAACACAAGAGAAAGCTGAGGAGTCTTATTTTGTGTCCGACGAATGATCAACTTTTTGTGACTAGGTAATTTGGGCTTTCTCAAAATTTTGAGTTGTGAAATTTTGTATTCCCCTTCTTAGATCTGAGATGGACAATTTCGGTTTAAGTTGCAATGGTGGCCTGGAGAGTTGTTATTTATAGTTAAAACTTTTAGGATTTAAATTTTCTCGAAGTCAAAAAACATTGGACAGATAAAGTCATACGGAAGTATTGATGCTCCAAGAATCTCTCATTACTACACTTGCTAGTGTAGAGTTGAAAGATTTTATTAATATTATACTCCTCCATCTCAAAGAGATAGTCCCAATTTGACTTTGTTTCTTTCAAAGGAAACACTATTTTCAACATAATCAATGGACAAGAACACAATTTATTTTTTATTGCGAGTTTTGGTATCTGAGACATCCTGAAAAGGAAAATAGTACTATCTTTTTTAGACAGAGGGATTAATTATTTTGGTTTTCCTTCTCCTTTTAATATGCAGACAACGTTCAAAGGTTATTAACGTCTTTGTCATTGAGCTGTGTGAGAATCGGTTAATTCTGAATCTTTGAGCCTCTGAAAGGGCTGAACTTTTGTATTGAACAGAGATCAGATTTCTTACTGGATTAGGGTTTGCACATTTAAGTACAATAGTTGTTTGAACTTAAAATGGAACTTAATTGGTAAAGTTCTACATAAAAGGACCTATCCAGCATTGTCAAGGGCACAATTGTTCTTACTATTGGAGCTTAGTGCAAGGTATCACTGAGTGCAAAGTTACATATCAGTTAAACTCTCTTATTGATAATATAGTTAACAGAGAACTCTTTGCATTTTGGTTGTTCTTAATAGCAAATTTCTGATCCCTTATCTCTCTTTTGTCTCTTCAATGGAAGAAGAAGTCTGTCATAACTTCCTTTAGTGTTGAGTTGTTGTGTTCTAGCTATGCTTTGCAGGGTATAGCAAAGTGAGATCTATGGGTTTGGTTTTTAACCATGAGTATTACTTGCTTACTTTGCATTTATCTCATTTCTATTTTTGTTTATTGGTATTCACTTATTAATTTTATATTGTGATCCTTTGGCAAATGGTCATGTAGTTTAATCTAGTGCCCTTACAATCGATTCTCGAATAATAACTGCCTTTCAATTGCAATCTTATTCTTTGAGTAACCTTACTTTTGAGCTTACTTGTGTAGCACATCTCATATTAAGCAACCTTTGGTTGCTTAGAACTTTTATTTATTCCATGGGTACCTCTTCCATGACTAACTCTTGGCATTAATTTGGAATGTTTTGCAGTGCGTTGGATGGAATTGTCAACTTGTGGCAAGTTCAGGGTAGAGGGTATATCACTTTATCCTGCATTTTTTCTACTTGCATTAATTACCTTTTATCTTTTCCTTTGCTTAGACCAAACTGTTAAGATATTGTTTTTACTTTTTACCATTAAAAAGTCATCAACGAAATTTTATTTAAAAGGGAAAATGTTTACATATAATAATAGCTTTAGATAGCATGTGTCCCACTTACATCTCAATGTTGGTGTTCATAGACATTAGATATTCCAAAGCATATCAATTTTAGGCCCTAGAAATATAATTATTTTTCCTTCCCTTTTTAAATTGATTTAAGTTGATCATTTTTGAAAATGCAGATCAAGTGCCAGTTGTCTAAGTAACACCGATTGCTCATCCTCCAAGAGGAGATGGCCAGAAGATATAGCCTGGCATCCACAGGGAAATAGTCTATTTACTGTTTACAGTGCTGATGGTGGGGATTCTCAGGTAGCAGTCATGAACCTGAATAAAACAAAAGAGGTAAACATCATTTGCTGAATATTAATCAGTCTATTGGAAATCAATATGCTTTTGCGCATGTTACATATTTAAATTTACAATTTTTGAGACAGGTACTTGCTCCACAATTGTTGCAAGTATGGTAATGATCAGTTGAACTCATATGTTGCAATTTATAGACCTGTATATATATGTATACAGACTATGTTTTGGAGATTCCGGATACAAAGTAATGTTAGAGATTAGATAATTTTAAATTATCCCAAATACACGCTATTCTTGATAATGTTGATGCTTTGTTTGTATTAATGTTTTAAATAGCGATAGTGCGGCCAATAGCATAGCGTAAGCTATTCGAGACCTGAATAGCGTAATAATTAAAAAAATAAAAAATAATATTATACTAAAGAATATTAGTAAAAATTCATTAAAACACTTAAAATAACAATAACTCAAAAATTAAAAAGTATTCTTCATATAAATATAATTATTTTCATTAATTGCCCAAATGTTTACCCCCAAAATATGAGAGAATAATTTATAGTTCTTAAAAAAAATTATATATATTATAAGAAAGCTTAATCCCCATTGGAGGAGAGATGAAGCTTTCTCTATCTAAACGGAGAGACGGAGCAGTCTGGAGAAAGAGTCTTGACTGTGTGTTGCTTTGTTGTAAGTCGGGGAAATGAGTTATCTTTAGAGGCCAATGCATGTGGCTTAGTACATTCTCTATAGCAGGGTGTTAGTAGTTTTATAAGATTGCTATAATTGGATGAGCCCTCAACTATGATAATCCGTTCCATGGTAATCTAATCATACTATGCATACCGCCCTTCAACCACAATAAAATAAAAAATTCTGTCTTTTCTAGATAACATCAATTCTAATTTCTTATTTTGGTGCATCGACAGAGAACTCGTGTAAATTTCTTGAATAATAAGCCGCATGTGAAGGGCATCATCAACAACATAGAGTTCATGCCTTGGGAAGAAACCTGTTTCGTTACCGGTGGAAGCGATCATGCGGTAATTCTTTGGACAGAAAAAGACGGGGACAACTTGTGGAAACCAAAAGCATTGCATAGGAATACACATTCCTCAGCTGTAATGGGAGTTGCGGGGATGCAGCAAAAGCAGATTATAATTTCTGCAGGTGCAGACAAGAGGATCATTGGGTTTGATGTGCAATCTGGAAGAGCAGATTACAAGCATCAAATAGAAAGCAAATGCATGAGTGTTCTACCCAATCCTTGTGACTTTAATCTCTTCATGGTCCAGACCGGGTAAGTTTACAATCAGAATCTTCTTGTTGCCTCTGTAATTATAATTCTTTATATCGTGCTTCATATGCTGCTAGTCCCAAAATTATGAGTCCAATTTTCCTTTTTCAGACATCCCAAATTAAGTCTCCTTTTAAAATCAACAAAACCAAATCCCAGGGCTAAGTAAGTTTTCCTACTAAAATGAGGTTGAAATTATATTCTTAAAAAGTGCAAGGGTCAAATAGTGACTTATGATTTGGCAGAGAGAGAGAGTTATCATTTATTATAACTCCCTTAATTTGAAGAAGAAGAAGAGAGGATCCTAATTCTCATCCCAATAAATCAGTTATTCGAATAAAAAACCCAAAATTTGCAAGTCCTAAAGAAAAATCATAACTCCAAATATGGAATGGAAGGTTAAGTACCACGTTTGCATCTAATTCCACCTTTTCACATGGACATGGCATTTTGTTCCATCAAATCATCAATAGTTAGTGGTGAATCTTTAACATAAATGGCGTAGCATTGATCAAAAGGGTCATTTGAAGCCAACTTTCCTATGATTGTCATTTGTTCTCATTGGTGGATTACGTAATTTTAATGTGTTCAAAATTCTCATTTTCCACGGGTTTTGGCAAAATTATTTATAGGACTCCAGAGAGGCAGCTTCGGCTGTTTGATATTAGATTGAGGCAGACTGAAATCCACGCATTTGGTTGGAAACAAGAAAGTAGCGAATCTCAGTCAGCATTAATAAACCAGGCCTGGTCACCTGATGGTTGGTACATTACATCCGGTTCAGCAGACCCCATGATCCACATCTTCGATATCAGGTTTAATGCTTACAAACCGTCCCAGTCAATAAGAGCTCATCAGAAACGTGTATTTAAAGCCGTGTGGCACCATGCTCTCCCCCTCCTCATTTCCATATCTTCCGATTTGAATGTTGGATTGCACAAGATAACTTAAACATCAGTAAGTGCGTATTTTTAAGGGTGTACTAATGCCTCAGTTTTGCCTATCCGAGTTTTGGGAAGTTTTGTTGCAACCGAGATTTTGGCTCGTAATCAAAGAGAGAGTAGTGATGTGCCTTTGTTGGACTGTATAATGGTGGCCACACATCTGTTGTGATCTTGAACCGAGAAACGCAGTTAGTATTTAAAGCGTTTATGTGGGTTGTCCTTAATTTTTTTTGTTTTTTCCAGATTTGGTGTATAATCCTTGTTAGCTGAACATTTTTTTTTATAGATTTTGTGTATGATCCTTATAAGTTGAAGGACGTGAATCATATAGAAATCATAGAAGATACTGTTCTTTGGGAATGGCTTCAATTTTTTGAGTTTGGTTCGTGTCGTTAAGAACATTAAGGGTTTGTTTTGTTCGAATTTTGAGAATGGAATGGGCATAGAATGGGCATACTTGATTCTTGGAAAGTTTCTTTCCTAGCATTTAGATGCCATGCCAATGTTTGGTTTAACCGAGAATAGGAATGGAATAAAGTATCAATTACAAAAATATCCTTTTTTTTATAATATGAGAAGACATCACATACTAATTTTTTAAAGGAGACAATTACTATAATAAATTACAAAAATTACACATGCCTAGCTAATAATTATCCTACAAAAATTACAACAGGAAAAAAGAATAGAAAAAAGTTCCAATTTTTTTTTTTTTTTTATTTTTTATCATTTTTGTGCAACAGCGTAACTGAAAAAAAATAGTTTCAAATAATATTTTCATATATGGATGGAAAAAGAATTATTTATTCATAAGGAAGAGTGTTATTTTGGTTTCTAACATGAAAATTTTAAAAAGATGTCTATTGATAATGGTTTATTCCTTATGATTTAAATGTGAGAATTTGGGGGGAAAAGGTTTGTTCATGGAATCATTTATTCCGGACTTAAAACTTGAACCAAACGCGAGAATCGTATTGAAATGGAATATAACGTTCCTGGAATGGTTTAAATCTTGAACCAAACGAGCCATAAGTTACACAAACAAACACATGGCACGTCATTTTCAGCTTTGGGTGGGGTCTTGGCCTTTTAAATCTTGTGCCCCGCCATATATATAAATATATAATAGATATAGTCCCCTTCTCCATCTCTTTAGGGGTAAATACATAACAAATTTCATGAAACTTGGTGGTACTAAATTTTAGCAAAAATTTTAATCAAAAAGTGTGATAACTAAGCATCTAAATTTTAACGGTAAAAAATGCGTGTATATATATATTTAGTTAATTCACTTATTAAGTGAATTTTTTAATATAATTTGATAGAAATGATTAAACCATTACAGAGATATATTTACTAAGTTTCAATTTTTTAAAAAAGTGGACTATATGTATATTTGACAATGCACCAAAGGTCGTATAGACATACTATTTGGAATTGTTTTTCTGGACCGTGAGAAACTTGCGAAATAAAGGCAAGTACCTCCACTAACTAAAAATAAAAAAAAAAAATAAAAGCTAAAAACTTCATAGTAAAGACAACTTTTACCTTGAACAGGCGACAATGGCTGGCCTATAAAAACGGAAAACATAGCGAGAATAGGGGGATATTAAATATAGATACCAATAAAGAACATCCTAATAAAAATGACAACCAAACAAAGTCGATACTAAAAGAGGCAGCAACGTTAGCAAAGAGAAATTAAAAGAGGTAAAAAAAACACCAAAACTAAGCAAACGAATAATTGCAGATTTTCAAAACTTTGTGTTAGATCTACTTCTGAGAGCAAATTTACTCTCCTCTTTGCTAATCCGTACAATTCGAGTGATACCCTACTTCAGAGGACCAATTCAAAGGACGACTCTCAAAGAGATCGACTGAGATTGGTTCACTCCGTCTTGCAATAATGAGAGAAAAAACATCCATATCTAAAAAACGGCCCAAAGCCGTGTAGATCTCGAAGAAATCTTTATTGCGAGAGAATTAAATATTCTTTTGAACAAAATTAAACATTTAAGTTAGAACTTGATTAAATGCGCCTTAAAAATGTCAAATGTTAACATGCTAAAAATATATATATTGGGTATTTATATTACTAAAGCAATTATCTCTTTGTCAAATGTTAACATGTTAAAAGTTGTACTGTATACTTCTAAAGTTGTACATTACTTTTTGAATAAGCATATTTGCTTTAACAATAATCACACCCAATATATTTTCTATTATTTTCTCTTGGAATGTTTGAAGTTAGTTTATTTCATTTTCAGAATATAATTAGCATACTAAACATAAAAATAGAAAACAAATTTTCTATTAAATAATTGATTAGGATGAAATCTATGTATTCTTGAAAAATGTAAAAATCAAATAAGGATTTTTTTTAATGTATTCGTTGTTAACCTATAATTTTGGAGTAAATTGTTAAGGAATTAGTATAAATTTATCTTGGGTGGTATAAAGTAATTATGTTTTACTATATAACGGGACAAGAAAATACTTTAAAACAATCTTGCACCACCTACTATGGTAAAGATTTTCATGGGTGGTAAATGTTGAAGTTAATGACATTTTCGGTTTACATATGTGATAGAAAATCACCCATTAGAATTAAAAACCTAAAATTGTTAAGATATATTTTGTGTTTTTAGTAATAAAAATGTTTTGAACTTTGATTTGAGCCACATGTTATTTAAACATATGCATAAAATTAAAAATTATCATGTATAATATACAATATGTATTAATATACAATATGTTCTTGTTTAGAAGGTTAGCTCTTATTTTTTCTTGAGTTTTCTAGAAATATTTACACACCACATGAGAGTAATTTCCGCCGGCAAAACTCAATTTACCACAAGAGAATTTAGCTCTTATATTACTCGGATAAACGTCAACCAGCGGTCTTTTTTATTACTACTGTAAGAGCATCTCTAATAGGCATATATAAATTATATCATATAGGATTTATATAAAATTTACACATTATGTATAATTTTTGGTACTCTAAGAGTATCTCCAATAGCAATGTGTAAAATTGATGTGTAAAAATATGTGGACTAATAAATAATTGACATTTGGTTGATAAAAAGTTGTTTTACACATAAATTATACATATTCTCATTTTTGCTCAAATGGTTCATACTTGTAATCTTGTGTAAATTATGATGCACCAATTATATAGAAACACATGGAATATATAATTCAACATTTTTTTATAAATATTTTTTTATTTATAATTAAATAGTTAAAGTGGGTATTGATTTAAAGATCATGATGAGTAGAATTCAAATATGCAAGTTTTATTACAAAAATATATTTTTAATTTTAAATTATACTATTTTAAAGTTTTTGTAAAAAGTTGGAGAGAGAAAATGATGAGGTAGATGCGTAAAATGAATGTGTAAAATACATACTCATTTTAGAGCATCTCCAATAGGTATATGTAAACCATGCCACATAGAATTTATGTAAAATTTACACATTGTGTATAATTTTTGGTACTTCAATAGTGTTATGTAAAATATGTCATATCATCTTTTGTGTAAAATGAGTGTGTATTTTACACACCCATCTCATCATTTTCTCTATCCAACTTTTTACAAAAATTCAAAATAGTATAACTAAAAATTAAAAATATATTTTGTAATAAAACTTGTATATTTAAATTCTACTCATCAAGATCTTTAAATCAATACCCACTTTGATTATTTAATTATAAATATTAAATATTAAATAATATATTCCATGTGTTTCTATATAATTGGTGTATCATAATTTTACACAAAATTATAAGTATGAACTATTGGAGTAAAAATTAGGGGATAAAATTATTCTTTTGTTTGGTAAGCATAAATTCTAGAAATATTTTTTTAATAGAGAAAAAAGTAGGAGATAAAATTATTTCTCTCAAAATACATGGAATTAATTTTTTCATGTGATTTCTAAGTATTTATTACAAAAAATTTAAACAATAATAATCTTAACTAAATACTTTTCATACTTTATCAAACATAAAAAAAAAAATTAACAAAAAACTTAATATTTTATCTTCATAAAAAATACGATAATTAATTTTTCTTCCAAATCAAACGACGCCTAAAAATATCAACCCCGTTAGTTTAATTCTTTTTCACCTAACGAGGCATGGGACAGACAAATATTAGGCAGGTGGGCCCGCTAGTTTAAGTATAGATTCTCCTCCTGCCTTCCTTTCGCTTTTTTTTCTCTCCGCATTATTATACTTCCGATTCGCTCTCTCTCTCTCTCTAAATATCTTTTACATTCCTCTCTCTGTTCGAAAGTGGCGGGCTATGGGCAGTTGTTGGTCTGACTTAGGCGGTGGACGCTCTGCCGTCGGCGGTGCTTACTCTCTCGCTAATCCAAACGGCGGCCCCAACGACGCTGTTGATTCTTTCCTCAAATCTCGCGGCTACCGCGGCCTCTTTTCTCAGATCGAGGTTCCTCTCTCTCACTCTCACTCTCACTCAATTGAGTTTGATTCTCTTCGCATGTATACACTTGTACGCATATAATTTTATGTAGATGTAGATGTAGATGTAGATGTTTGTTGACTTGACTAGAGATTTTTAATATTATGGATATATAAACTATGTGACTGAGATCTCAAATCGTGACAAGACTTCTTTGAAATGCTGATCACAAAACGCGAGAAAAGTTCTTTGGAACTGCTTAGCCAACACTTGGCTAATGATAGGGCTTTGATGAATTGTAGAATTTCCCCTCCTTTGAGTAGTGAATTTTGCAGATATAAGCGTTACACAGTTCCACTTCCTTTTTAGTTATTCAGGTCTCAAATTGTAATTAGTTTTATTTTTACCAAGTTTCTAGGTTTTTTGTTAGTTGCATACTTACATCGCTAATCGAAACCCTGAAAATTGAGTTTGCAGTTTGCTTAACCAATATGAGAAATTTGATTTCTAAATCCGAATATTTCTCCACTAAACACTGCATTTAGTTAACACGCAACTTTTATTTTCAAAATAGTCCTCCCTTCTCAATCCTTATGCCAATTGGCACAACCACTGTGCTATAAGGCTATTGGTAAGTTTCTACATTCTTAGAAAGTTCAAAATTAGAATGAGACTCTTAATTTTAGGTGGAGGCACTGTTATATTACGGGCTACGGCCTTATTGGCACTACTGCTGCTTAACTGACGTCTGTTTGGTCCCAATAATTATTTTTACTGTCTTGCTGACCAAGTTAACTTAAATATGGTACTGGTTTTTAACAATCTTTACCCAAGTGGAGTTATCCAGGGAAGGAAATTATTTGTGACGCTTGGAATTGGTTTCAGTATTCTTTGAAATAGGATTTGAACACAAAGCCTTAATATTAGCAGAGTTTTCTCTGGATTAGGAAGCGAGCTCATACTTAGAGAATTTTATTTTTTTTGGAGACGGAAGCAGAATGTATTTCTGTTCTGGTATGCATTAGATACCATGCATTCTATAAGATAACATGGCAAAAAAAACTGACACTGCTTTTGGTTATGAATTTTTTATTTTAGCACAAAGAGAGTAGGTGACGGTTGAATTAATAATAACAATTATCCAATAATAGTTGCCAACCTAGACGCCTAGTGCATTTGACGCGTCGGATAGGATTATTTAATCCCATCCAGATGGGATAAAATAATCCCATGGTCCCACCTCCTAGGTTGGATATTTTAATCCTCTCCTAGTGGGATAAGAGGCCTTTGTATAATTAATAATCCACCCCAATATCCTATCCTAACCAACTCCAAATGTGAGATAGAAGAACTTTATCCTATTCCGTCCTCTTATCCTGCACATCAAAGACAACTAAGAGTTCATGGCCTCATTATGATGGTTTACATTAGACAATTGAACAATGATGTACGTTGTTGCTTTTGTTAACTGTTTAGCAGCTGAACTAGCCACGTGCTTTTTGGCCTTCTTCTTAACCTTTGTTTGCACATACCAAGCACTTAAACAATAAACCTAATGCCGCACAGTTGATAGCACATGCTACTGAACCAGTTAACTTTTCAAATCAACTTAGAATACCAAATGCATTCAAGAGTTGGAAAAATGGCATGCAGGCAAGGCTAGGCCGACTGCTTGGAGTTAATCTTGATATAAATAGTTAAAGTGCTGTGATTCGACTGTGGAATGCATTGAACTCTTTTTATGAAAAATCATGTTTATTCTTTATGTATTCGCCATATTTACTGTTTACGATTATCTGCAGCTATCATTATCTGCTTCAAACTTACGTGACCGGGATGTGCTCTCCAAGGTTTCTTTCCCACTCTCTAAAGAATACGATAGGATATTATTACTCTCATATATTGTGGCTCATATTCATAATTAACTTATTATTCCCACGTACAAAAAAAGGGCTTAGCTTCATTATGTTGGTTATTATTGTCATAGTATTCCTAATCATGAATCGAAAATACAGGGAATTCAATCGTAAGATCCGAACAAAATAAAAGAAATGATAAAGGATGTATGCATAAGTATGTTAACAACCAATACAATAAATAATTGGGTTATTTGGGGTTTGGCCCCCATTATTTATAGGATAACTAGGTTTGACCCCCAAAATTTAACATAATATAGGTTTGGCCCCCATTTTAAATGGTTTCTGTTAATTGACCATGTTGACCATTAAAAGCATAGTTAAATGTCAAAACTAACCTTTGTTTTGAAATGTAAAGACATTTGTACCTCCTTTTTTTTTTTAGAAGATTATATCTTCTTCCTCTCTCTTCTACCTTTTCCCTTTCACTGCCATGGCTCCAATCACCGCCATCACACTGGACAACACCGGAGCTGCCTCCATTCTCCCCACATCTCCTTGTCTCCTTTGCCTACACATTCTTACCCAAACAACCAAAACTCCAAATAAACTCACCACCGATCCACCAGTTACCCAAATCCAATTCCTCCCCTTATGACCACCTTAATCAATTGGAGACTCGGAGTAGTGAGCTACACAACAATGGCGAAATGCCCTTGCTGCCCATTTTCTCCAAACCACTTGCCCAATCCAAAGCCCCATCCCTAAAATGTTTTCCCCAATCGAATCAAAACCCCACCCCAACCAACCACCATTGCCCCGCAACCCAGCCACAAACCACTTTTTAATTTTTTCATCTCTCTCCCTCCCCCTGTATGTATACAAACTAAGTTCAAATTGTGTATAATTTTACATACATATATATATTAGTATTTTGTAGATCTGTGCACTTGTATGAGTGGTTTCAACTTATATTTTGTAGATCTGTACTTATATAATCGTACATATACATAGAGAGTCTGTCGTCGGTTAATTATTCCGTGATGATGAATGGAAGACCAAGAGGGAATTTCAAGGCTTCGAGAGGGCTTCGGCAAGGGGACCCTCTTTCTCCTTTTCTTTTTGTGTTAGTCTCGGACGTTTTAAATTTATTGGTGGAGAGGGCAAAGAGTAGAGGCATGGTGGAGGGGTTCTCTATTGGGAGGGATAGGGTGAGCTTGTCACACTTACAATTCGCGGATGATACCATTTTTTTCCTTTCTAAGGATGAAGTAAAAATCGGTAACCTTGTTGGCATTTTAGACATTTTCGGGTATGCGTCAGGTTTGAGAATAAACATGTCCAAAAGTGAATTAGTGGGTATAAATATTGCAGAAGAGGAAATTAGAGTGTTAGCCCAAGAAGTGGGGTGTGGAATGGGGAGCTGGCCTATGTCTTACTTAGGATGCCTTTGGGGGACAATCCGATGAGATTAGGTTTTTGGAGCCCGGTCGTTGAAAGAATTGGTAAGAGACTTGAGGGTTGGGCGAAGGGTTGTATTTCGAAGGGTGGGAAGTTAACTCTCATTCAATCGGTTCTAGAGAGTATTCCAATTTACTATCTCTCTCTTTAGAATTTCAGTCAAAGTTGCCAAAAGTATTGAAAAATTAATGAGAAACTTTCTATGGGAGGGGTTTGATCGGGGGAAGGGGGAGCATTTAATGAGCTGGGAGAAGGTTGGCCGTACCAAGAAGGCGGGAGGGTTGGGCATTGGAAATTTGATAAATAGAAATGAAGCGCTGTTGGGGAAGTGGTTATGGAGATTTCCGGTAGAACAAAACGCTTTTTGGCACTCTATTATTAAAAGTAAGTATGGGATTCAAGAGAATGGGTGGGATTCGAATGTGGTGTCTAGGGGGACACATCGCAATCCTTGGAAGGCAATTTCCGGAGGGTTAGAGAAATTTAAGGGAAATATCAGATATAAAGTAGGCGATGGTGCCAAGATCGGTTTTGGAGTGATAAATGGGTGGGTGAATTAACTCTGTCTGTTAAATTCCCTAGAATAGCTAGATTGGCTATCCATCCGGAGTCGTCAATTGAGTCTAATATGAGTTGGAGTTCAAATAATGATGTTGTGTGGAACATTATTCTTCGTAGAAATCTAACGGAAGAAGAGGAATTGGAGTATGTGGAAATGTTGGGGTTTATTAGAAATTGTAATATTCTCAGAAGCGAAAGGGATTCCAGAGTGTGGGTGGGAGATGAATCTGGTCAATTCACAACAAAGTCATTCTTTGAGATTATTACACGATGCACGGTTGCAGGGGATTTTGAGCCTCATGACATGGTTTGGAAGAACGGAGTTCCGTCAAAAGTGAAAGTTCTGGCCTGGCTTGCTGCGCATAAGAAGGTAAATACGGCAGATTCGATGCAGATCAGAAGGCCGTATCTGCATTTATCTCCCTCGTGGTGTGTTATGTGTAAGAAGAGTGGGGAAAATTTAGATCACTTGCTTTTGCATTGCTCTTTTGTGCACTATATATGGTGCAATATCCGTAGCGAATTTGACATGGTTATTGCTTCTCCAAGTTCGTGGCACAATCTTCTTATAGAGAGATGGTATTTTAAGGGTGATAAGAAGAAGTCTAAAAAAGTTATGGAGAAGTAGTTGTCTGGCGGTTTTATGGTGTGTGTGGAGAGAGAGGAATTCCAGAATCTTCGAAGGTAAGGAGGAAGATGCGGTAGAGATTTGGCTCAAAATCAAGGCTTTGGCTTCTTTGTGGGCCTTTACTTCAAATGGGTTTGGAGGTCTTTCGGTTTCTGATATAGCTAGAGATTGGAAAGCTGCTTTAGTGTAGCAGAGTGTTGGAATGTGGTATCTTAAGCCTGGTTCTTTAGTTTGTTTTGTTGGTTTATTTTTAGAGTAGGTTGGGTGGGTGATCTTTTTGCTGTGTGTTGAGGCGTGGTGTGCTGAGGCTTTGGATGTCTTTTGTAATTTTTTGTTTTTTCGCTGTTTTTTTGGGGCTGGCTGTGGACGTCTTGTCCACTCTTAGTCTCACTTTTGCTTGTAATCCTGTTTTTATTTCAATATAATCTTTGTTTCTGATCAAAAAAAAAATATACATAGAGATATATGCATACATATATTGATTTTTGGAGGCAGGGTGGTCTTGACTTAGATGGGTGGAAATGGGGGGAGGCCGATGGTTTTGAATGGTTGGTTTTAGGTGGGGTGGTTTTGGAACTTTCACTAATTTATTTTTAATTTTTTCAAAGAGGCCATATATAGAATATACTATATAGAGAATATAAATATAATAAAAATAAATAGAAAATATATGTATTGAGGGGTATTGTTGGGTTTTTAATAAAAAATATGTGCCAACAAATGGTCAAAGCAGTCAAATGACGGAAACCGTCCAAAATGGGGGCCAAACCTATATTATGCTAAATTTTGGGGGCCAAACCTAGTTATCCTATAAATAATGAGGGTCAAACCCCAAATAACCCTAAATAATTAGAGATTATTGTTGAAAATCAGTTTTAGACATGATGTCTTGTCAAGTTAAACAACAATTGCCTTCTTGATGAAACTAAAATGCGAGTTTGAATTCTAAATTGATACCAATCCAGCGCACAACATATATATGACTTTATTAAGCAATAAAATATATTCATAATACGTATCACTTAGTGACAAAGGGGATCGTGGTTTATATGAACAAGGAGTTTTATGAAGTAGGATGTAGATGGATGGCTTTCTGAGTGGTAGGTTTGTGGTGCCCCATCCCAAGAAAACAATTTTCTTTATACAAGGCCATGTACTCTAATGTTTTCTTTATTTAATTATGCCTCTTTAGAGTCTAAGTTTCTTAATACAACTTCCTTAATAGCTGTCTCTCTTTAAATTCCCCTTTCACATCTTGGGTATAGATGTCTTAGCATTGCTGCAAAAAGGATAAGTTTTCTTTCGTTTATAGAGTGATCCTGTGGCAGTTATCTACACAAAAGGAAGGGATGATGCACTTCAAGAGCTTGGCCGTACTGAAGTAGTGCTAAACTCATTGAATCCCCAGTGGATCACAAAGCATAATATTACTTATCATTTTGAGATGGTGCAGACTTTGGTGTAAGTTCTTTTCATCGCTGCTGTCTATCAAGCAAATATCTATCTTGTCAGTTTCATGTACCTTCTTTTTTCGCAGGTTTCGTGTGTATGATGTTGACACTCATTTTCAGGATCTAGAAGTAAAGGTATATTGTATGATGCTGCCCTCAAAAACTTTTACTTTGGACAATGGAACTCATTAGGATAATTTTTTTTCCTAAACTATAATTGATAACTTTTTTTCCAAAAAAAAAATATAGTTTGGATACACACTGGGTGTCATTCCTTAACAAAAGGTTTGGTCTCCTGCAGATGCTTAAGCTGGATGAGCAGCAGTTTCTAGGCGAAGCTACTTGTGCATTGTCTGAGGTATTAAATAACTAATATCAAACTAGAAGTTTAATTAAGCAAGTTTTATATACCTAACAGAACAAAAAATGAGAAATCGGCAGGGGGCTCTTAAAATTCATGTGATAAAAACGCTTCCTATTGCTATTTATTTTCTTATAAGTTATATTTCATGCACAGACAGTTTGATTAAATGACATCTCTCCTCATATCAGTGGACCTTAGATAATGACATTGATATATGAACCATCTGGGCTATCAATTGTGTAGTCGTTTCAACTTCCACAAATGCCAATTTTAGAACTCGGATCCTTCATAATCCGATAGTTACTGACTTTTTCTTATACAGATAGTCACCAAATTAAACAAGTCATTTACCTTGGATCTTGTGCACAAAGAAGAATCTGCTGGATCAAACCGTCCTCAACATTTTGGTCAGATCACTGTTTGTGCAGACGAATGTATTAGCTCAAAGACTACAACGGAGTTGATAATGAGGTGTTTGAATTTGGAATGTCGGGATCTATTCTCAAGAATCGTATGGACCTACCTAGTTCCTTTTCTTTACCCAGTGGTCCATGGATGACGGTAGCTTGAACAATATTTATTTTTTCTTATTGTTTCTTGCAGGATCCATTTCTGGTAATATCTAAAACTGTCGAGAGTGGGGTCCAAATTCCAATTTGCAAAACAGAGGTCTTGAGAAATGATCTCAGCCCTACATGGAAACCAGTATTTTTGAATATTCAACAAGTTGGAAGCAAGGTACGTAACCACCTTTCTCTGTAGGCTAAACATATGCATTTATAACTTTGCTGCTCTCTTATGTAACTACCTTGATATTTTATATTTGATCCATGCAGGAGAGTCCATTAATTATAGAGTGCTTAAACTTCAATAGCAATGGGAAACACGAGCTGGCTGGGTGAGTTGTGACCAATTTGAATCTTTTTCTTTTTGTGCTCTGTCAAATAAGATACTGATTTTGATTATTTGTATCTGGGTCAAACAGAAAGGTTCAGAAATCACTAGCAGAGTTAGAAAAGCTACATTCTATTGGTGAAGGAGAGCATTTATTTTTACCAACCGCTGAAATGAATGATCACCAAAACAAGGTCCTGACCTCTCCCGTTGGTTTTGGTCATAATATATTTTGTATAGTTAAGTCACTGCCTAATCAGAACATTTTTCTTTCCTTCACTTCTTGAAGGTCATAAAGAGTCAGCTATTTGTGGACAAATTTTCTGAGAGTGTTCAACACACATTCCTGGACTACTTGGCTGGTGGATGTGAACTGAACTTCATGGTGGCCATTGATTTCACTGGTACTATTCTCACTTGGTTTGCCTGGTATTATCAAATTTTCATTTTGTTTAAAAAAGTGCCAGAAGCACTGTAGTCATGTCTATCCTTAGGGTCATCTTATAAAATCTTCGAAAACTTTGTTGGCAATTTGCATAGTTAACTGCACTGTAGAGGCACGTCACCCCTTCATCCATCAGTTTTAGTAACTATAGGTAAACTCCTATTCAGCCTTGTCCTCGATGGATATTGATCCAAAAATTATAATGCTAAAGTAAATTTCTTGTGATGTGCCGGCCGATGATCATTGAACTACATGCTAGTTTGTATTGTTAAATTCACTTAGATCGACATAGCTTAATGTTCTGTTCTTGGGACAGGAATATTTATTTATACGCTTTCAATCCTTGTTTATCAGCTTCAAATGGAAATCCCCGCTTGCCCGATTCTTTGCACTACATTGACCCGACTGGACGGCCAAATGCATACCAAAAGGTGAGAACTGTCTCTTTTATATGATTTGTTTATTACTTTCTTACCATTTTAACACCGCATAAACAGTTTTCCGTTTACTTTTTAGGCAATCTTGGAGGTTGGAGAGGTACTACAGTTTTATGACGCAGACAAGCGGTTTCCTTCTTGGGGTTTTGGAGCACGGCCGATTGATGGTCCTGTCTCTCATTGTTTTAACTTAAATGGAAGCAGCAATTACTGTGAGGTGGAACGTAAACATCTTCTTTTGGGGAGAAATATATAGGCTTAGCTTGACTTTATCTTGTTCTGTACTGTTCTCAGTATTGATTTATTCATCGGGTTATGGTTTGTGTTTCCTTTTTTTTTTCTAATCAGGTTGAAGGAATTCAAGGCATTATGATGGCATATACAAGTGCCCTTTTCAATGTCTCACTAGCGGGGCCAACCATTTTTGGACATGTAATTAGCACTGCTGCACTGGTAGCCAGTCAATCTCTTGCAAATAATCAACAAAAGTACTTTGTTTTATTGATAATTACGGTAAGAATCAAGTTAGAAATGTTGAAGAATCTTGCTTTCATGCGTGAGATATATGGACATCACCAGGTCCAATAATTTTCTCCAATTATTTTATTCAATCCTTACACCCATTAGAATTGTCTTAGGATGGTGTCATAACAGATCTCCAAGAAACAAAAGATGCTCTTGTAAATGCATCAGACCTGCCATTGTCAATCCTTATTGTCGGAGTTGGAGGTGCTGACTTTAAAGAGATGGAGGTATTTCAATCAAATTTGTGACCTTCTTGCAAGTTGTTTAATTCCCGAAGTACTTTAATATTCCTTACAGCATCTAAGATAATTTGCTCTCCTGCAAGTGTTTACAGATTTTGGATGCAGATAAAGGAGAAAGACTTGAAGGCTCAAGCGGGCGTGTTGCAACGCGTGATATAGTTCAATTTGTTCCGTTCCGGGATGTTCAGAGTAAGCCACCCTGCTCTCTAGTCCAAAAAAACAACTCTCTAACAACCCCCCACCCCCCCCCCCCCCCCCCCCCCCCCCCCCCCCCCCCCCCCGCACAAAGAAAAAACACCCAAAGATATATATGTAACTTAGGAAGCCGTTTGTTTACTTTCCAACTGGCGGCCCAGATTAAATGTTATGAAATATATTAATTGACTTCCCAAACTATACCAATAAGAGGACAATGGCACAATATATTCATCATATACCACCCCAACTGGGGCAGAATTGGAAGTGAACTAATCCGCATGTTCTGATCACATAGCACACGTGACATATACATACTACCATATACATGTACTCACCTGTGTAGATACAAAATGCACATTATGATCACAAGTTGCCCTCCCCTCTCTCTCTCTCTCTCTCACTTATATATATACATATTTACAAGACTGTTTCTCATCTATATGTTACAATGTTTATCATTTTGGATGTAAACGCATACAACATTACCAGATACACGCACTCACAAATACAGAATAGAAGGCTGATGTGTCTTTGGCATGCAGGTGGAGAAATATCAGCTGTTCAATCGCTGCTAGCAGAATTACCTACCCAATTTTTGACCTACATGAGAACAAGAGATATTAATCCAAATACCACATGCGAAGATTGTACATAATAAATATTAATTTCAATTTTGGTTTTTTCAAGCCAAGATTAAGTTGTCCGTTATTGAGTTTATGTTCCCAATGCCATCAAAAAGGTTTTCCAGGTGCAAGTGAGCAAACCCGTCTCCATCGTCCTAGACAAACAAAGGTAAGTTTCCACACGTTCCGTTCATAACGTTTGTGCCAAAATTCATTTGCTTTCAACAAAGATTTACACAAATCCTTACATCACACAAGGAGACTCGACCAATTTGGCTGTTTAACTGAGCGGAAACTCTTCATATGTTTTTTTTTTCTCTGTTCATTGATATTGGAACTAGAACTTATATTTTATACATCAAGACATTGTTATTTTTAGACAATGACACACATTTGGTCATCTTAAAGAAGTGAAAGTATTTCCATGCTTTATTATTCTACAACTCTAAAAAATATCTTCAATGCATTAAAAGTGTCTCAAAAGATGCGTACAAGGTATCATTAAAGATGATTTTGGAGTTTGATCAAGAAAGGAGATGGCTTTGGAGTGACAGGATACTTGTGTGGCATGCTTATATAAGTACCTATCCTAAATCCGCAATGCTCATTAATATTGAGGTTGAATTAAACATTGATGGAAGTTCAAAATTTTCTCGTAAAATTACCATGTTAGAGCAACCACGGTGCCAATTTACCATAGTCCATGCTATAGCGGAGAGAACTTAATAGACAAACTCAAGATAGTATGGTAGAGAGTAAACTTATTATATACCTAAATTTTATTCATACAATATTCATTTACTCATATGGATCATACGGTTTCAGATTCTCGGTTGAGAAGTTAGGAGGAAGCATGTCTTAAACACGTACAATTTTTTTTTTAAAAAAATAATCATACGAGTGTGTTATACTCGTATTGACTTATATATATATATATATTATTATTATCTTTTATAAATCCGTTGGGGTGCATGGTGTTAGTACTATTTGAGTTTTGGGGGTGAAATTGCAAATATGTTTAAAGTGTTTAAATCTCGAATCAATTTTTTTTTCAAGTGGCATTTTTTTTTCCATCTATATAATCGAACTTTGGTTGCTATTTTTACTCACTTGTTTACCGTATATTTTGTCTTGTGAAAAATTACATTAGTTATAAAATTGTATGGTTAAAAACATAATTATTAAAAATTGATGACGTCAACAAAAAAAAATTAAAAAAAAAATTAAAAACTTCATACAAGTATGACTTACTTGTATGGATTATACGAGTTTGCATCACTCATGAAGATTTTTTTCTTTTTTTTTCTTGAACTCAAAATTTATACAACTTTTGCATACTTGTATGGTTTTTTTTTATATTATATATATTGTATCTTTTCAAAAAAAATTAGTATTATATTTATAAATTTAATGCTAAATTTTAGAACTACGCTATGAATATTTTTGGATTAAACGAATAACAACCAGTGTGAATATCTTACCGGTCTCTTCGTTGGGAAATAAAGATTCCCGATTGCCGCCTCTTTTGACTTTTTTTTTTTTTTTTTGACAAATCCGCACAATTCCAAAATTGAACTAAAGAAGGATTCCTGTCTAAAAAAAACTAAAGGATGACAAGGCCTTTTAATAAATAAATATTGTAATTTAACTGGACAGTATTGAAGAGTGAGAGGTCTTTCTAGCAGAACATCAACTTTTGGGGGCATTCTAATTTGCAATAAACCCTGGTATAACCAAATTTATTACTTATTTAAGCATATAGGTGATGACTAAGTAGCCATATAAAAATATGTGGTGGTAAGCTTTGGATGATTTTAATGGGTATTCATTCCGTTGACTCTCTAAGCCCGCTCCCTTCTCCAGTGGGTTCCTACTCTCAACTTTTCTTTTTTTTTTTTTTTGTCTGTTGGAGTGGACTTTGATGGAAGTTTCAAGTTGAAGAAAGACTTGGCTTCCATTGGTGGCGTGGTCCCGTTCATTCACAGTTTTGGCGGCTCGCAAAAATGTTCGTTTCCTACATGTAACTAGAAACTCTAACTAGGGATGGCAACGGGTCGGGTTCGGGTCGGGTTTATAAATTCCATCCCCATCCCCGCCTCCATCCCCGGTTCCCCGAATCGGGTTATCCCCATCCCCGTCCCCGTCGGGTATCGGGTCCCCGCGGGGAATCCCCAACAATATTTTTAAAAAAAAAAAATAAAAAGAAAAAGAAAAGTGAAGTTAAAAATAATATAATATTATATAAATATATATACATATATAAATAAAATTATATATTTACACAATGAAATTTATATACATATATATTTTATCTACATATATACACACATATATACAAGCATAAAGTAAAAAAATCACAAAATTAAGTATATCGGGGCGGGTACGGGTTGGAGACTCCTAGACCCGAACCCGACTATTTTTTAAAATTCCTAACCCGAACCCGCCCCCGCCCCCGATTATTTGTCCTCATACCCGCCCCCATCGGGTCGAATACCCGCGGGTACCCGAACCCGCGGATATTTTTGCCATCCCTAACTCTAACTCTGTTGAGCAGAGTTGGTGTCTAGCGAATTATTCCTCATTGACTAGTCAAGACGGATGTAAACACTATTATTTCAATACATACATATATATATATATAGGATACATCAGTTACTAGGACAAAAAGTACACAAACATTATATAAAATTGCGGTGGAATATAAAAATTGCCAATCAAATACAATTATACAAATGCATGGTTAAAAAGCAGCTTAAACAAACATATCTAACGTGTGCATCCGTAATTGCACGACCAGGTGCCAACTATATATATACGTTCCTTTTCAACCTCTTTGAATAATCGCACCAGTTGAACCTTTCTATATATTAGATTAAAAATAAACTCTTATTAAGGACTTTGATTTGTGAGTATATATATATATATATTCTCTCTCTCATTAATTTGATTTTTGTATTTTTTAATAATATATTAATTGGTCAATTATACAATTTATTTATTTTTGTTTGTCTTAATATATTGGCTATAATAAAATAAAAAAGAAAATTAATTTAAAACCTTCCGAATGGGAAAACAGCTACCTGAAAAATGAGGGGGGGGGGGGGGGGGGGGGGGGGGGGAATACTTTCCTCATTTAACTAAGATAATAATATTAGCATTCTTAAATTACACTCTTCAATTTATTGCAAGATTGTGTTGGAATTTTATGGAATCAGTGCGCATGTAAAACATCCAGAATACAGAAAAATAAATATTATGCCTATGCCAATGCCAAATTAAATAATAAAAAGAATTAACATTCATCTAAGCTGAAATAAACACGATTCTCACCGTCGTGATTTACTCCACTGCCAATTGTTGAAGAGTGTGATGTAGACTCTTAATTTATTACCGAACAACTTAATTTTTTAAAAGAGCAGCTTTCTAACATGGTTCTCATGAGTTTAATTTCAGCAAGGTCTTGAATTACCTTTAACAAAAACCAAATTTGTTTTCTCCTAATGTAAGTGATAAGTCTATTAAGGCATTCATACTAACATTTGTGTGGATAGGCTTTTAAAAAATATTTTTGAGTGTGTTTTTTTTTAAAAAAATTATGTTTGATTCACCTATTTTAAAAAAAATCATTCATGCACAAATAACTTTTTTTTTCCCCTTTTTTTAGAAAAATTTTAAAAAATGAAAAAAAAAAGATATATATATTTAAAATTTTTAATATAGTGTATCAAATACAAATCGAATTAAAAAACAGTTAAAGAACTCAACTTAAACGTTCAAGGTTCGTTCTTAGAATTCAAAATGGTAATTTTACATGTAAAGTTTAAACTTATCAACTTTTGATTCATCATTTGACATGAACTACATAGTGCATTTGGATTCGAGATTTGAGAGGGGATTTGGGTTTGAGATTTGGATTTGGGACCTCAAATCCAAATATTTTGTTTGGGTCAAAATAAGGAATTGAGATTTATAAATCCACTCAAATCTTAAGAATTGATCTTTAGGTTAAATCACAACTTCTTAAATCTTAGGGAGGGGGTGTTATTTCCAAATCCGGATTTGGAAATAAATTGACTTTGTTTTACTACTACTACTACTACTATAATCATTAAATTTTTATTATTATTATTATCATTAAAATTAGAATTAACTTCACGTAAATTAAACATAATATGAATTCACTATGTATAAATAATAAACGCACCTTTAATTGATATAACAAGATGATCTCTAGCCATATTTGATTCTTAAAAATGGTTAACAACAAAGAATTAGCTTTTGGAAAAAAATTATAATGTATTAATCATTTTTTTAAATATAATAATAAGTGGTGTTATTAACGATTTATTTGTAATATGTGGTAAAATTAAGTTTATAGTATGTACACCATTTGTGGGTGGTTGTTGATGATGATGCATATGATATTGTTCGTGGTGGTTCATGTGGTTGGTGACTCAGAAGGAAGCTGAAGCTGCTCTCTCAGCTCGGTTAAGAGACTCTTAAAAGGGTGACACAAAGTAAAGCTTGCTTATTCATCTCTTTGGTCAGCGAATTATGTAGTTCATAGTATAGTTAGGGTGACAAAATTATATATCTGACTCCATATAATTACCTTTGATATGAATGATTAATCAAAAAAAAGTTTATAGTATGTATGGTATGCTAAAAATAAATATAACATGTTAACGGAATATAGGTTTTAGCTAATAAATATCCAGATTTAGAAATCAAATTCTATAATTGGTTAGCCAAACACATGGAATTTCAAATATGTGATTTTCAAATTCTAAATTTATGAATCTCAGAGTTAATTCCAATTATGTGATCCAAATGCACCCGGAAATCTAGGATGTGAAAAGGTAGTAGTTCAAATCATTTAAGAGATTTCTAGTGCGAATTTACTATTTTAAGATTTCAGGAATGAATTAAAACTCGAATCAAACGAGCACTAAATGGTTGTTAAGAGTTCAGATTTTTCTTTTTTAAAAAAAGGGGAAGTTTTAGGTCTTCCCTTTATTACAAATAACTAAATAAAATCTCCCAACCCCGAGTGAGACTCGAATCCAAGTGGGAGCCTTTAAGGTATTTGTTATTTTGAATAGAATGTTAAACAATAATTTGGAATAACCGTAAATACATTACAATTATTCCAAATTTACACAAGCGATGTCTCTCACTTAATGAATACGTACATGACATGATTAGGATGAGAGAATCATGCAAGACATATGAACTTAAATAATTTGAACTATTTGTCTTGACCAATACAATAAATTTTATACATTAACTTTCTATGTACACTTCATATGTCTAGTAGTATTCATATATATTAGACCACATGTATACGTGAAGCGTTTGCTATTAGCATGTATATAATTTAAGCAGAAATATTTAACAAAAAGAAAAAATGGTTTGGTGGTTAAAAAGTAAGTTTGTTTGTTAAAGATCAGAGGTTCAATTGTGGCCATTATTTATCATGTGAACTTAAATTACTCATTGTTATTTTATTTTTAAGAAAAAAGGATAAAAAATATTTTTAAGAAAAAAGGAAAAATATTTCTTAAAATAAGATTTGAATCCATCACGTTTATTTTATAGAAATACATTCTAATCATTGAACTAATATCTTGCATGGCATAATTTTGCACACCATATATATAAATATACCCACAAATATATATATATATATATATATATAATATTAAATTCACACTAATTAACAACCGTATATATATACGTCAACCCTACATTTATTTCTTTTTATACATATAGAAGGTCCTGTAGGTAATTAATTAACTAGGTCACCTTTTTGACTTCTTTGGTTTTGCTTTTATAGTTTATAAGAAACATTGAATGTTAGTTTTCATATCTATAGACTGATAAGATATTCATTTTTTACAAGGTAACTAAGCGACTTGGCTTTAATCTATTTAATTTATTATATGTGAAATAGCATATATATAATTTTTGGTTGATCGAATTGAAGGCTCTCAGAGAGTGTGTGGTGGGGATAATAATAATAATAAGAAGAAGGAGGAGGAGGAGGAATATAGTAAGGAAAGAAAGTGGATCCTCGAAGATATGGGAAGAGGCCCCTTCCACCCGATGAATCGGAGGAAAAATCGGAACAAGAAGAGCATAATATCTTCCCGGTTTACTCGGCTAGATCTCAACAAGACTTATCAGCCATGGTTTCAGCCCTTTCTCAAGTCATCGGTAATACCAATAATGATCCAAATGTTGTTATTCCATTAACAGATCAACCCAATAACCAATCTCCTCAGCCCACTCATCATCAACAACCACCACCACCTGCAGGTATATATATATATATTATCTATCCATCACTATTACTAATTATAGTACTGTTAGTTGGTCATAAAACCCTAAATCCCTTTTATAGTTATACAATTTTTAAGATTGTATGATTAGCCAATGAATAATAATATTTTAATTAGTTTTATTTTCACTCTCTAGTTTTGTTATGCGGCGTGTATATATTTATATATATACAGGAGAAAAGAAATCAATATTGGCTTTAATTACATCTTGTAGGAACGGAACCCAGCCACGCCTCCCTTATCTTTTCATTCCCATTCACATTCAAAACCCTAACTTTGAAATCTACCTAGCTTACAACAACACGTACCTTTTTTCTTGTTTTTGTTATGGAGAAAAATATTTATGGGAAAAGGTCGCATCTAGGAAAATTATTGCATATATAACTGATTCGTAACAATGATGTGGTATTATAATATATAGATTGAGGAATTACCATTTAATAATGAAAGCAAACATACAAATTGCTTTATTTGCTATTTTATAATTATCTAATCACTGAATGTAAGAGAATCTCTCATTCCTTGATCGATGTATCTTTTAATTTGCAACCATTGTAACACACACACATATATATATATGTGTGTGTGTATACACATTACGTACCTGTAGGTGATTATAATTACTCGTGTGCGATTATACAATCGCGTATACCTTAGGAAGTGTAGCCACTACGTACTAGTACTGCAACAACCAATACCCAGGCCAGTTGTCTACAAGTGTAATTGCAACCACATTGTAATCAACTTTTTTCAATCCACGAATTAATTTCCTTTTCCTGCAAATGTGTTCTTGTGAGATTGCTTTCGTGTAATTTTCACTGCAAACTAGAATTGGCTGAGGCCAAGCTGTTTGTTACACTTGGGGTCTTTTGAGCCACGTGACAGTTAGAATACTCCAGTACGTGCAATAGTAAAGTATCCAGTCATCGATCTGCATGTAGATATATGCAAGTAGACGTACGTAGTTCAAATAAAGTCCATATATGCTGCAAGGTCAGCTAGTGAACCTTGAACCTGGAGGTCATTCACGACAAGAACAACCTATTCGCCCAAACAAAAATTCATTAATTAAATGAATACTGAAATTAAAATTTAAACAATTAATGTATCTGCATTTCTATATGGCAATGTCTATATAGAGAACCAGATTAGAAGACATTATAGAGGAGTGAGGCAAAGACCATGGGGAAAGTGGGCTGCCGAAATCCGTGACCCGCAAAAGGCAGCTAGGGTTTGGCTCGGCACATTTGAAACCGCAGAAGCGGCAGCACTTGCATACGATGAAGCCGCTCTCAGATTCAAAGGCAACAAAGCTAAGCTCAACTTCCCCGAAAGAGTTCAAGGCCGAACCGAGCTTGGTTTTTTAACAACTCGTCCCAATTTGCGCATTCAACAACAACCACCACCACCACAGCCACCACGTCACGCACTTCCTCGGCCTCGGACTCGGCCCATTCTCTCTCAAGAAACTACTTACTCCAATATCCTTCATTATTCGTCCCAATTTGGTGAAATAAACAACTATACAACTTCATCTACATCTTCCACTGCATCTCAACAACAACAGATGTTTGATTTTCAATCGCACTTTGGGGCATCTTCTTGTAGAAGTCTTACCCCAAAAAAGGAGGATGATTTTCATGACGACAACCAGCCAGGAGATTAAATGATGAAGTTGATTGAGGATACACTATATGTACCGGCATGCTATATAAACTTTGATTGCCTTTTAAGCTTAATTTGTGTTGATTAAGTTCTTGTTCTAATTTTATTTGTTTTGAATTTGAGATTTTTGGGTGTGGATTTTAAGGGTTGATGTGATGAATTTTTCTTCGTGGAAAACTATTTAGGGTTTGGTATATATGCATGGGGTGTTGAGACTATCAATCCCACATCGGAAGAATGGATAATCACAAAGTAATATATAAGATCTAGGGGCTACTCCACCCATTGCCAATTGGTTTTGAGTTGAATTCTCCGAAATCTAACATGGTATCAGAGAAATAAGATCCCCGTTGCTTGGGTTCACATCAAGATCGACTTCGTTGTTCGAAAACGGCTGTCTTCATCTTATGCCACACGAGCGGGCTCCATGTCACCCAATCAATCAACACGTGAGGGGGCGTGTTGAGACTATCAATCCCACCTCGGAAGAGTTGATAATCACAAAGTAATATATAAGATCTAGGGGTTACTCCACCAATTGACAATTGATTTTGGGTTGAATGCTCCGAAATCTAACATGGGGGAGTTTTATATTAATTATATATATACACATACCATCTTACTTTTTTATTGATCATAAACTCAACTAAGTAAAGCTAATTCTGTGTGAAAAAAGCTTAGGGTTGCTTAATTTTGTCATCCCTTTCAGTTCATCTTTCATGTTTGTCCAGTCATTAAATAAACTTCAATCTACTTCCCAAATTACAAACACAGCTTCTATTAAAAAACCCTAGTAACTTATTACGAAAACACAGAAAATAATTTTATAATATATAATTAGTATGGAAATGTGCTCTCTTTGTATTTTATTTTAAACAGGATGACAAAAAAAAATAATGTCGCAGCAAGGTTGTACATGTTGCTTTAGAAGTTCAACTTAAGAAGTGACGGTTCAAAATATAAATGTTTCCAGGACAAGTATTCATGTGTTCGTGGTGTTTAATTAAGACACGCCAACATCTTATGTCCTAGTTGGCATCCTCCTCGTCCTCTTGACAAATAGGTTATGGATTCGTTCCACATGGACGCGATATCAAGTCTCTTGTTGTGTCCACCCATTGTGATAATTGTGTATCCAATATACTTTGTTGTAGTTATTGTAGTTTCATATAAAAAAAAAAAAAAGTTGTATTATTATTGAATCATTGCTCTTGTAACTAAAAAAAAGAAGACACCAACACCACATTTATCGCATAGCTAACATGTACTTAAAATATTGTTTTGAAATGAAGGTATAAATTTAGTCTTCTTTTTTTTAGAAATATTATAAATTATATAGGGAGGAAAATGAAACCCACGACCTCCCAAATTAAGAGTGGAAGGTGAGGACGACCTCAAGTGAGAAAATGAGAGCGAGTTTAGAAGATATGAAGGTATTTTCTTGGATCTTCAAAGCTAGCTTGTGATGGGACCATTATATGTTAAGTAAACTTATTTGCTTCAAATAGCTAGCATGCAAAAAACTTTAATTAAGAATTAATTGACCCCATGACTGTGACCCCTAAGTTTGTAGCATGCGTGTGGAGCTTCAGCTTCTCCTAATATGGCCGGTCCACTTTGGCCTAACTCTTCCATCAATAAAAAGTAATAATAATATATATACGATAAACTATTCAGATTTGTGATTGAATAACATCAATTATGCTTTCAGATTGTATTGGGGTCCATATTAATTCTCTACAGAAAACCGTTAAAAGTAAATAGTAAAGTTTCCCAGTAAAATACTTGTTATATATACCATTAATTACTACGCATATGCCAAGTAAGTTGATCGAATACTGTCACTGAAATAGTTAATTCTGACTTGTTGAAAATATGAGTATTCACTATATGTGTTCTTGCACTGCGCCTCTATATCCTCGATCTTTCTCTCACCAAAAATCTTATTTAAATATAGGGCAGGTTTGATCGAGTTTAAGCCCCCACTCAGTCAGTCAAATAAGATATATATATATACTCAACTATAAATATATATATATATATATATATATTGAGCGGGAGAATTGACTCGGTGGTAAGCCTCTTTTCTAAACTCTCGGACAATCGAAGTTCAAATCTCATAGTCTGCAATTAAGCACCTCCCCATCCCCTTAGAAGTAGGAATTTCATATGTTCAAAAACTATAAATATATCAGTTTTGTCTAAGTTAAAGAATGATCACTATCTAAATAAATGTCAATAAAAAATTTTAAATTACGTTATAATATATAAGCTGAACATAAGATAAAGCACGTATATATTATAGATCGAGAGAGAGATCGGGGAGGGGAAGAAGAAGAAGTAAAAGAGAAAAGAAGGGAAAAAAGAGAGAGAATAAATAGTACTTGTAATTAAGTAGTAGTTGGTGGAGAAGCTACTTGTGAGACAAGATACCCCGGCCTCGATACTCGTGAGATTACCTTTACTTGATCAAATTTCGATCTCTGAATAAACAATACATATCAACAAAAAGCTTCTTAATTACTGGCATGCATGGTTAGTATATATATATATATATATATATATTATATTTATATATATTATATATTGTATAAATAAATAAAGAAGACTAGATGGACGTGAATGATGGAAGAATTGAAGCTTAATTTGAGTTAAAACACTCTCGAACTCTGTGTTTGTGTGTGTATACGTAGTAAGTAATTAAATGGAGCTGGGTACGTATAGTATATAGCTAGTGAGTGTGAACATGCAGAGATATATATAGATGGATCGGAGAAACCGAGTAGTATTCATCCTGAGTTTGACGTTGGTCATGGAATTCGGCATGGAATGCGGCGGCTCTAGTTGACATCTACCTACCTACATATATATCCAAAACAAAACGACTACTCCATCATCATCCGATCCATCACCGACTTATATATATATATATATATATATATTATCTTAATTTCAGCTAGCGACTTAATTTGGGTCCAACACGTTACATATATACATATACCATCTAATCTAATTAATAAATAATGTTTGCTTCCCTTCTTTTTTCTTTTTTTTTTTCCTATATTGAACTCGATCCATCTTTCGAAAAGGGTTCAATCCTCTTTACACAAATTCATGAGTAATTTACTTGTCTTAACTAATTAAGTCGATTGATGAGTTTTTAATTTCATGACAAGTGCATTATTCTGCTTATAATTAAAAACTAGAAGTGTAGAAGGATTTAAGGGTTGTTCTCAAATCCTTATAAAAAATATATATAAATCAAATATAAACTCTTAATTCTAAAAAAAATAAAAAATTTGCATTTATCTTCTTAAACCATTTTTTATATATGAGTAGGGCTGGGATAATAAACCAAAAAACCGAAAACCGATCCGAAAAAATCGAAAAAAACCCAGTTCGGTTCGGTTATTATTATTAAAGTGGACATTTTTAACGGTTCGGTTCTCGGTTCCTTGATCAATTTAATTAAAGGAACCGTTAGGAACTGTTTTAACGGTTCTAATGGTTTTAATGATTCCCCGAATAACCGTTAGACCGGTTTTTCACTAATTTTAAGGGTTTTAACGGTTCTAACGGTTCCAATGGTTCTCCGAAGAACCGTTAGAACCGTTTTTGGCCGGTTCCTACGATTATTAACGGTTCTAACGGTTCTCTGGAGAACCGATAGAACCGAACCGTTAGAACCGGTTCGATTCTACTTTCGGTCTTGAACAAAAATGCTCAAAATCGAACTGTTTTTAATTTTCGATTACGATTCTTATCATTTAGGACAAAAACCGAACTGCTCCCAGCCCTATATATGAGCGGTGGTCTTACTTTTCACGGAACTTGTTCATCCGTTCGTGGAAAAAGAAGGTTTCTGCTGGCCAATTAATATTAATATTTCAATTAAAAAAACAAAGTTTACTTTTGACTTTAATTACCTAAATAATAAATAACAATTGATGCTTACCCAGCTAATTTATTTACAAGCGCCTCTATCTCCTTCCTCCATTAATTCCTAATTTTCCGTAATTAATATTGTCAGGTTCCAGTAAAATATCAAAATGTACGTCTATTACGTACAGCAGGGTCAGCCAAATTTTACTTTAATTAATTCATTTTCCTTTTTCACCATTATGCAAGCTAGCTAGGAAGATCCAAAGTCCACACTGCAAGTCTGCAACTGCAGTGATAGCGTGATTGCGAACACTACTTTCAACGTTCTTTTACAACTTGTTTACCAGTTGAAAATTTTAGGTATCAGGGAAAAGATAAATATAAAAAGAAATAGCACGCTTAGACTATTTTTAGTGAATAATGTAAAAGTGTAGTGTAAAAATATATATTTAGTCTAACAATAAATAAAGAAATGTATCGGAAAAAAGATAAATTAGCCTTGCACGATATATAAAGTGTCGGGGTAAATTTTTTTCTCCCCCACGACACATGATGTGTCGTGACATGTAAAATATTCTTTTTTTCTTTTTTTCTTCTTCCATGTCCTAGAAAACCATGCATGAATGTTATATTGTCTTCATGTGCTTTAAGGCTTCCTTTCTCTTCCACCAAAAAAATAAAAGTTGAGCATGAATGTTTTAAGGCTTGCACGACACATGATGTGTCGTGCCATGACAAAATTGTCTCCCACGAAACATCATGTGTCGTGGCAGGTGTTCTTTTATGTCCCGATTCATCATGTGTCGGGCGAGCTAAAAAATTGTCGGCCTGGATTTTTACCTTTGCTTTACCTTTTTTCCCACTATTTTACATTTTCAACTTATGCGCTGAGCCACATAAAAATCCAAATTTGGCCTTTTAGCCTATAGGGTGGAGATGGTCTTAGTTTAATTGTTCTCATAATATTTTCTTGCTTAATTAGTTTTAATATATACAATTATATATATATTTGTGTTGTCTAATTGTATTTTCCCCTTTTATATGCATGATACAATATAATAGAACCTAGCTAGTTTAAAGCAACGGAGTGACTGGACTATACGTGAGCTTTTGGTCTTAATTAATTTGCGACTCCATTCCATCTTTTCTTTTCACTTTTATGGAAGCCTTCTCGAAGCATACATTAAGTTGCTTTAGTTGATTCCATTTTGTCCCTTTATATATTATCGCTGAAATTCTTAGTACGTGTCTATCTTATAGATCAAGTGGTAAATAACTTCTTTTAATTTATAAGAGAATATATATCTTACGGTTGGATGTACGTCCCGACTCTTTTAAAATTCGTTTTAAAATGATTATAAACTCTTTTATGATTAAGTATTCACTTAAAAGTAGGAGATACATTTAGATATTGTGTGAGTGGACTAACTTAGTTAGTAAAACACTCGGTCAAAGTCATGAAATATCTTGAGTTCAATCAAGTTTCATCCAATAGGGAGTTAGGAAAGATATTTTCGTTATTATTTTAGTAAAGAGAAGATGCATATTTAAAATATATATATATTCACCTAAAAGTAGAGAGCTAGCTATTCCCTTTAAATTTAGCATATTTTATTTTAATTTCTTATTATTATTAGGTCATTATCGACCAAAATTTCTAGCTACAACGCTAATTTTAATACAATGTCCACTGCGACGACGTCAACACTTCTAACCAAGTAAGTTAAAATTTCAACCTTAATTTAATTGTTTTATTTTAATAAATTTGTATTTCATGATAGATTGTTTATTTATTTTATTTTTTTTTAATTTTGGGTGCACATGCACTAATGTCACTATCTATGATAAATTCGTTTTTAAAACTTAAATATCTCACGTTTAATTTGGAACTAATATTATAACTACTACTTCTTCTTCTTCTTCTTCTTCTTCTTCTTTTCTTTTTTTTCTTGTGCTTGTCGGACCATTGAATCCCTCTCTTTGCTTTCCGCATAGATTTGATGCGTTGTATTAGACCGCACGCGTGTACACAAAACAAAGCTTTTGGTAAAATAACTAATTATGATTACTTTTGTTAAAGTATTACATAATTATTACATCATAGAATGAACTCCACAAGATAAAGGTAGAATTATTTCAAAAAAAAGAAGATAAACGTAGAATTGAAGGCATGACGGCAGTCGGCAAAGGAAGCTTAATTATTACGATGAATTCTTTTATAATTCATGTAAGGATCAATATTTGAGACATTACAAAAAAAATTAAAAAAAAATATATTGAAATAAAATAAAGACCCGAAAATATAGTGTACGTAAAAAAATACATGCAA
This sequence comes from Lonicera japonica, assembly GCA_021464415.1. NCBI lineage: Eukaryota > Viridiplantae > Streptophyta > Magnoliopsida > Dipsacales > Caprifoliaceae > Lonicera > Lonicera japonica. The sequence continues at coordinate 7,250,663 of CM038467.1, read as the reverse complement.
CAACATATACTGAAAAATGATTGTTGAACTCAAAAAAATCAATCTTCGACTCATGGCAGAGAGTAAATGACGGTGCTTGATTCTTGTTACACTAAATTTTACAGGTGTACATTGATTTAAAACTAATATATTTATTACAATCCACGATCAATCCAATCCAACATGATTTTATATTTTAGAATTTAATCTAATCCGATTTGGTTTCAAAATTCAGACCAAGTTCGAAACCAATGTCTTTTATATAAGGATTATTTAAGTTTTAACAGTATCCAATTAACATCATAATTCAGATAATATAAATAAAAAGTTCTTTTCATTGCTAAAATAAAAATCTAAATTAAGTCATTCCATATTAAAGTACAATTCATTAGTAAAATACAAGAGAAATAAATTGGGGTTTAATAACTTAGTGTATAATAATAATAATCAAATACATAGGGACAAGTATCATTTTTAATTGAGTTTAGATTGAATCAGCTTGACATTAGTTTTGTTAAGGTGCAACCGAACCAATCCAATGTATGATCGGTTTTCAAAAAACGCAAACCAATCAAATTCATTAGTTTCAACGAATCCAATCAAAATTGGATTGGATTGAGTTGAGTTGGATCGATCGATTTTAACGGATCAGATTAAATTCAACACACCCCTACTAAATTATTTTATAACTTTTGTAATGTGTAATAATTTAGATATTGCATTAAATAAAGACTTGAGAAGTATAAATTATATAAACCTCTTAGAACTTTGTACATGATCTTATACATCTCAAAGTCCGCTTACTCCAATTCTAATATAAAAGTGCGACACTTATAGAATTTACTTTGCAAAAAGTAAAAGTGCTGCTTTGGTGGTATTTGTAACTTGTAACACGAATGTGTAGAATATTTTAACGTTTTATACTACTAGATAATTATTTTTATATCTCTTGAAAAAAAACGTCAAGCATTATATTTTTTTTGTTTGAAGATAGTACTATTGTTAAAGCAATTATAATTATTGTCAGAATATATATAACTTTTGATATGTATAATATAATTCTTGAAAACAATACTTAATCTGACAAAGTTAAATTTGCTTCGGCAATAAGGGTAGACTTATTTAAGGGCTAGCCTAGCTAATTAGAGAGATACCTACTTGGACATGTGAAAGATCCTAAGTTTCAATCTCGCTAAGAAAAATTTGAAGTGAATTTTTATTATTTGTAATTAAAAGAAAAGAATTTATTAGCCTTGTTTAATACTGGAGGATAGGTTTGTAATTCAAATTGCAAAGCTGGAATAGAAGTGTGGACAAGATTTGCACGTGACTCTCTGGGTATTGCGCTTAAAGATTGCATACTCAAGATAGAAACCTAGAATTTCCAAGTGATTTTTTTTTATATACAATTTCCAAGTACTTTTGAGACAAAGTGAAAGGAAAATCATATTAGTGTTCCTAAAGTGTGCAAAAACAAATTGCAAAGGAACATTATTATTAACCTTTTACCATACGTGTAAAGAGAAAAAGTAACCCCACCGCTCGTGCTCTTTATCAGATCCCAAGGAATATTGTAATCTACTGCTGTTTTTTCTTTGGCAAGATTAGGAATGTATGGTACCACCAAAAAGGGTTAGTAATATAATCTTCAAAAAGTTTAATCTATTAATATGTATTTAAAATTTTAAATGAAAATAAAAACTTATTGTCACTAACCTCTAAAGTTGGAGTCACCTCCTACCCTTTTCAAGATTAAAAACTTATTTTGTTATAGTTTAAAATTATCTTGTATCCTTGTTAGTATTCTTTTTATTCTCGTAATATGAAAATGACGGGTTCAATCTATATAATTTATTCTCGTAATATGAAAATGATGGGTTCAATCTATATAATTGTGGTGTGGAACTTTTTTTTGTGTCCATTTTTTTGTGGTAGTTGTAGAATTATATATATATATATATATATATAAATATATTATTAGATCATCGCATAGAACATCTCGAACAGCAGTGTAAATTTTAATTTTTTCTATAAAATATACAAAACTTATAAAAAAAATTGTCTCCGGCAGTCTTTTAACATATTTGGACACATTGGATTTAAGTAAAAGTGTAGTGTAAAATACACAGCCTACTTACACTTTCATGTCAGCTTTCTCTCTAGAAATTAATTTTTTATAAAAATTTAAATTGTAATATTTTTTAATACAAAATATGAATTTTAATAAAAATTATATATTTAAAATCTATTCCTCAAAATGAATAAAACAAGATCCAATGTAATTATAAAATTATTTATAAAAAAAATCAATAAAAAATTATGAAAAATTATACCAAATGGTATTTAATGAGTCGCTATCTTATTGGTCATTTCAATTTTTTACACAAGATTTAAAAATGTATCATTAGAGCGTATTTCTTTTAAACTTCATCTTTTGTGTAAAAATTGATTGACACATAGAATTTACACCTTATTTTATACACTACCATTGAAAAAGTTTTATATTAAAAAAAAAGGGGAAAACTCTTTGTAAGGTAATCTTATTGTGTAATTTTTTGTCTCTCACTATTGAACGGATGTTATGCATGAAGATAGGAATCGTAAACATCTCGCTTCTAGATAATATAGACTCGTGATTAACCACCAAGTTATCCATTTTTTTTTGTTAAAAAAATTCATTCAAAGTTTATACATACGAGTCACATATGTATCACATGTACAGGGGTAATCTAGTATATTTCACAATCACATTTTACCATTGACACTTGAAAATAAACTAGAATAACAAATATAATCAAAAAAATAAGTTGGTAAGAGCAACTGACGTGGAACAGTGCATGCAATTTTGTATTCTATTATTTTTTGTTTCGTAATTTTTACTTTTTACTAATTAAGATAAATAGTTTCTATATTTATAATATTTTTCGAATTTTGGATATTAATTTAGGTATGTTTGAATAGATCCTGATAGATTGGTTGTCTTAGGTAAATGATTTGATTTCGAATACCTTCCAAAACAGATTTTAGTTAATCAGGATAGTTTTAAATTTTAGCCCTATAAACTTGTTATCTTCTTATTGTAATACGAAAATTAACCATTGATGAAGTTGTGTCAAAAAAATAAAATTTAATAATTAATTAGAAAACATCAAAGAATTTTTCTTTAATTTTATGTTTTTCTTCAAGAAACAAATGTTGAAAACGATATTCTCCCTCCTTCTCACCCGGCTTCCGTTCTATATCAACAACTCTGATTCTTAATTTTTATAATTAATACTTATTTGTCTCCTTTTAAGAAGGCTAATATTATTTACACCCACAAAATTTGTCTTTTGACCCCCCTCATTTTTAGAAAAATACATGAAAAAGCAAAAATTACAAGCCAAACAGCCCTTATCTTCTAACCATAAACAATTCAGTGATTCTGATGTCTTTCGATCATCCTCCCCTTTTGTTTTGTTGGCAAGCAAATTTCACTTCATAAAATACAATCGCTCACCAACACCCTCTTTCAATATCCTCTGGTCAGAATGATTTATTGTTTTGATAGTAAGATTTTTCAATGTTTGTAAAGGGGATCACCGTTGTTGCCAGAGAAGACAAGAAATTAATACTCCCTCTGTCCCAATTTAATTGTCACACTTTGAAAACTAAAAATTAAGGAGACATAATAATTACTCCAAGAGAAAATATTTATTTCTAAAAATGTCCTTTACTTTTCTCCTAATAAAAAAAGATGGCGGGACGCACAATAAAGAAAGTGGTGGGAGCTTAAACGGTAATATTGGAAATAAAAAAAATGCTGTAATTAATGACTTGCTAAATATAGAAAGTAGACAATTATTTTGGGACATCAAAAATGGAATAGTGGACAATTAAATTAGAACGGAGGGAGTAATAAAATTTGAGGGTATAAAATTAATGGAAACCATGAATATCAAAAAGTAGGCTTGGCTTCTAGATCTACGAATCTCATATCTTAATTATATCAATTTTTTTTCTTCTCCATTGTTTCAACAATTATGAATCTAGCAATTAAATTAATTTTCACATAAGTATCTGTCTACTTTTAGTCTTTGAATATAATTGTTGAAATGGCTGGTATGATGTTTCATCAAAGGTTGTGATTGTAAGGGTGAACATGGTTCTGCATGTTGTCATGGGTGTATGAACAAGAATGCCTTCAAGGTTTTTTATTCCTTGTTTGGCAGTGCAAATGAAAGTGGAGTGAGAAGAAAAAAAAAATTAAAAATTCAATGAGGTGAGTTGGTTGAAAATTTTCTCTAACGAGATGAAAAGAACATTTGAGTGGGTTTATTTAAGAATTCCTTTTAAGAAATGTACTTGCTAAACAAGTAAATGAGAGTGGTATATTATTGTATGTGAGAGGATAATATTATTTATAGCGCGTGATGGGGAGGTTAGTATAATTTACCGCAAATTTTATAGGGTGGTAAAGTGTTTTGAGTGAGCAACCCAACGCCGTATTTACATAAAATGTCGGATTAAACTCTTCTGAAGTGGCGAAGACATAAAGTAATGAAACATGAATCTCTATTTTCAAATTGATCGATTCATATTAAAAAAAAATGATAATAAATAAAAATTAATTTGAACCAGTTAATTAAAGATTAAATTTTATTCTTAAAGTAATTTTACCATTTTAAAAAAGAACATTAATATTGTCAAAGACATCATCTTTAAGTGTCGTATTGCGTATACACTAGTTAAACTGTTAAATTTACTTTTGCAATATTATTACTTTGTTAAAAAACAATAAACATCTACTGAGATAGGGAAACACAAACTAGCCAGCCAAATGAACGTTAAATCTTTTTCTTTTATCAGTTTTTTACATTGCAATTGACGATTCTCTTTTTTACCTCCTCTTGTTCAAATTCTAGATGCCAAACACCATTATATTGGGCTAAAGAATTTTTTTTATGATGGTAAATGTTGTTAAAATGCTAGGTTTAATTAAAGAGTAATGACATTAGCATTCCACAAAATTATTCTACCACTCTAAAATCACTTTTAGTAAAACTTTATATAAATCTTTTGTGACATTTTTTAGTAACTAAAAATAATTTTAACGTGCTAAAATAATTTTTGTAAAATACTAATATCATTATTCTAATTAAATTATATATAAACGTTTCGTAAAAAATAATATGTATCACTCAAATAAATTGATAGGACCATATATATATATATATATATACATATAATAGTTGTCCAAAAATTAAATAGTAGTGGACTAATTTAATTTAGTTAATAATAGGCCAACGCTTTTAGTACATAGGACCGGCGCTTCAAAAATAATACAGAAGTGGTCGGCCCACCTGTTTCAAACTTGGCGGCCCATAGATATAGATATAGATATAGATATAGATATAGATAGGTCCCTCCCTCCTACAGTTTTGTCTTTTTACCCCACCCACGTGCATTCTTTCTTTTATTGTTTTTGACTTTTACCACCGTCCCATGTGCATTCTTTCTTCTTTTTTTTCCCTCTGACAGGAGGAGTTATTTTATTCCGTGGAACTTATCTTCGGTCACAATATTTTTTCCCAGTATTCGAATTCAGTTCGGGAGCAAACCCACCCCTGCTCAGCCCAAATTCTAACGCAAGGTAGTCAAACCCTCGCGCCACTGCTTGTAGATAATGTGCATTATTTCTACGGCCAAGAGACACACTTTCGTTTCCCCTTTTCTCATTTTTTCTTCCTCTGGGGGTGTCAGTGTGCGGTTTTTTTTTTTTACCCATAATTAGGAATGTCTATGGGCCAGTCATCTGGCCTAATATCTATTTGTATACATATTTTGGGGGTTGAGAGTAGCCCTGACCCTTCTCAAAAATCCCTAATCCCATCATGGCAGCACCAGAAAAGACACAAAAAGGAGATGAAACCTTAATTCGAGATGCTTCAGAAAGCAAACTGAAATTCCTAATTTGGGACAGGGAGAAATGTTCTTGGGCATCATATGTTTAACACAAAACAAATCTTAATAATGGGAACGGGTATCAGCAAAACTTTCTCCTAACCAGGGTAAAATCTATCCCCAAGTCATGGGCAACAAAAGAAAAAGTATATAGCAAACGGACGATCGTATGATACGCGGATGTTAGAATTAATCATCAGAATACAGATTGGTAACCTTACACGAGACGCATGAAGCTAGAACCACGCTATTTGTGCTATATTGATCAATATAGGAGCACGGGTGACAAGAATAGTATGGATAACTATCGCATTACCAGATTAACTTCCAAAAACAAAGCAGGTCACAATGAGTCATTTAGTCCGCAGTAGTCCCCTGAGAGTTCTTCTGGTAAACTGCTTCTAAACACTCTTTGGCTCTATGAACTTTTGATTGCAGGTAAAAACTCCCGTTCTTGGCATTCTGCTCAAACAAGTTATCGTACTTCTGCATAAAGAGGAACATGCATTTTAAGCCACAGTAACAAAAAAGAATACCACTTATGAGATTACATGATGAAGAGAAAAAAGAACAAAAAAACAGGAGAGTGAGTAAAACCTGGACAATGTCTTCCCAAGGTGAATTTTCAGTGACACCAAGAATCTGTCTCGCCTCTGATTCGGCCATGGTTTTGCTCCCTCTTCTAATGTTTTGTACTGCTTCCTGAGCAACTCCCGTTTTTGATGCATCTACAATCAATGGTCAAGAATAAAACTTAATCACTATCAAGAGATTTGATCCAATTATTATGTCCCAAAGAGGAAAGTTGGTTCTTAATTTAGGACATCTTAAACAGGAAAATGTGACTCTTAATTTGGGATGGAGGGAGTACTAAAGCAAGGGAATATTAAGCACTACTAACACAACAAACTTATCAAAGAATAGCCGTCCATCTCAATCATCACAGCAACCAAATATAAATTTAAAGACGAAATCAAAGTGAAGGATTGAGAAAAAATGATACTTGTAAGTGCCTGACGATATGCCTGAACCAGAGCCCTTGCCATTATTCCAGAGCCAACGATTATTAATTGGGCGAGCACCTTTGCAGCCTGTACTAAAAGAATAACAACATAAATGGTGCAGGTAAACAAAAACTATCTATCCCAAGCAGACAAGAATAATTGTCACACTGGGTCACTCTGTCAATTTTCAGATCATACTAGACAATAATCACCAAGATTAGAAATACAAAGATCACCGAAAGCAATTAAATTGACATATTTGCCAACAGCAACATTAGAATCTAATTTATAAAGACCTTGCAGTTATCCTAATTTCATACTGTGAAAAGGAGTAACACTCCCACACTGCCAATCAAAGAGGAAGATAACTAAGAAAAAAAGTGAAACCAAGTTCCTTACTTAACTATTGCTAAGGCCAGTCATCAGATTCAAGCTCAAAGAGTTCATTCCTTTCAGATATAGAAGTCAATGAAACTGTCAGGTGGTTACACTAAGTCACTAACAGAACAGGAGTGCAATTAACGTTCAGAAATAATTTCATCAAATCATGTCATCAGACTTTATATCTCTTTTAAGAGGGTTGTTTTCGCATAAAAGGAATCGATGAATTGTCCCAACTGGCATCGGGCAAAAAATGTTCCACAGTATCAAACTATATAGTTCAAGTAAAATCGTAACCGGAGTTGATTGAGAGTTAGAACCATGCCCTCAAAACAGAATATATATAACATGAAAAGTCATAGAAATATGCATTTTCCTTCAATGAATCAAAACATGGATGGGAAAGGCCTCTCTTGGAGAGAGAGGAGCCGCAAAGTTGAAGTCTCATTCACAGTAGTTAAAAGAAGAATAGCAAAACTCATCTTTAAAAGAAAATATATTTTTGATAACATGTTCAAACAACTATGTTCTATCTAAACCAGCAATTACAACTTTTAATACTTCCTATAATATCTATAACCCTACGCTGCAGTCGCTGCCAACCCACAAAGGGCATATAGATAAGAAAATCAAAAGAGAATAAGGCTACATCTTTCATAAATTCAAAGACTATATTTATTACATTACATTAGATACAAAAACAAATAAAAATAGAAAAAATATCACACAGATACATACCATTACTGAAAATTGGAGAAAGAGAGTTCCCAAGTTGAGGCACTAAAGAGATGAATAGCTTCAGAAGGTAAGTAACCTACAAGGACACCAACAAAGTCAGAAGGAAAAGCCAATAGACACGGTATACTTGTAGAACGAGGAAGCACATCTACCCCAAACAAAATGCTACGGAAAATCTGCCAGTTCTTAGAAATCATGCAATAACTTACAGAAATAGACCATTGTAACCCAAGCACTCAACGGGGTCTTACCAATGTCAAAGCTTCTCGGACTACAACATTGTCAACAGGGTGGTTAGGATAAGGGAAGACGTACAAAGTCTACTAAATAGCAGAGGAGATAGGCAGTGTCAAGGCTGCAAGGGCACACTTGTGCAGTCAAGTAAATAGAGGAAGTTGTGAATTAATGTTCCATGATCTATTGTACTACAGAATCCCATCCATTGACCTGAATGTCATATTTACTCCTTGTTATCAAAAGGAATATCAAGCTCTAAGGAAATCTCCATAGCCACTTGCCCAGACAAGCTAAATTCCTTCTAATTAAATTACCCACAACCAAAACCTTCCTCCCTTTTGAATTAGACACTACTAGATGGTCATTCTTCGTCCCAAAGTTCCTTTACAAAGGATGTCCCTCATTAATTTCTCAATTCTATTACACAATTTAACAGAGACCACAAGAAAGAGACAGGAAAGAAACGGTAATACTACTAAGAATAAGTTAGCAAGAGCCTCAGCACTATTGGCAAGCAACCTTTCACCCACCCATCTTGATCTTCGATACACTTTCAATCACTAGATTCCTAGAAGATAGCTTTTTGAGTTCCCCACCCAAAGGCATCCCTAGATGTTGTTAGGAGCATAGAATTTTATAAACGATTATTCTAAGTGACGTGGGAGAGATTCCAGGTTCGAGTTTCACATGGGGGTTTGGGGGAATACGGGAGGACAAGATGTCCTATTAGGGCTTGTTTTGTTCAAGTTTTGTTTGTTCTTGTAATCCAAAACGGCAATTTCACATGGAAAAAAAGATAAGACTGATTGATTACATGTTATTCCTTTGAATACATGTATGAATAACCAAGGCCAAGCTAACTTTTGCATCAAGTTTACATGAGCATGAATATTTGGTTATTTTTTTGGGTAAAAATCAAAGCTTTAAGAAAGCAAACGAACAAGACAGCAATACGAGGGGAATAACCGAGGCTAATACACCAAAAACCTTTCCTCAATTATAAGGTCTTTTTATCATGTAAATAATATACAAACTTACAAGAAACGCGAAAACCGCACAAGGTTAAACTAGGGCATAGACAATAAGAAATAAAGGACAAATACAATAGAATAGCAAAGAAATAAAGGACAAATACAATAGAATAGCAAAGAAATAAAGCAAATAATAATAATAATTAGGGCAAAGAAGAAAAGGGCAACAAACCAGGCGATGGTGGAGGCCCGTAGTAAGACTAACGGAAGAATGAATCGATCGTGAAGAATAAGAGAGGAAGGGAGGGGTTCGTACGGTGGGGGCGGGGGCGGGGGCGGGGGCGTGGCGTGAGAGAGGGGTAGCAAGAGGGCGAGACTCAGACGGACATTATTTTGAAGCTTCACGTAATATTTACTAAAGGGTGTTCTTCCGCATAATCCGTCTCTTACCTGCCAAAATTGAAGTTATGTTAATATCAAGAGTAAACTATTAGTTAGCGTCACTTTGTCCCTTAAATTAAAAAACGTGTGACATTAACTCTTGAATTATTAGCGAGTTTTATATTAGCCTTTTTGTCCACAATTTTTGTTAAGTTGGACGGAACTGAGGGGCATTTTTGGTATTTCAAGTAATTCTTTTTAAAACAACTTTGATTAAAATGTTTTTTTTTAAAAAAAATGTTCAAATACCCTTTCTCTCTCATACACACACATATACATTCACCATTTCACCTCCGTCTCCCCACCATTGCCACCACCGGCCACCTCCTTCTCTCCACCATTGCCACCTCCTGCCACCTCCATCTCTCCACCATTGTCATCTCCTCCACCACCACGATAACGATGACACCACCATCACCATATATTTTTCTCTCTAAAACCCTCACATTTTTCTCTCTCACACACACATAGATCTGATCTAGTTTCACAAATTTAAGATTGTGAAAGAGAGAGAGAGAGTAAGATTCACATATCTAGGTTCACATATCTAAGATTGTAAGAAAGAGAGTAAGATTCATAGACCAATGTTCTTTATGGTGGTTGTCGAAGATTGAGGAGAGAAAGAGTTGTTCTGGGTTAATAGCAGTCGTGATAAAAGATGTGGTGGCGGTGGGTGATTGATTTCATGGGTGGTGCGGGGATGGGTGTGGGTGTTTGAGGAGAGAGATTAGTTTTGAGTTGTGGGAGTTGTGGGTAGAGAGAGAAAATGAGGTTTTTATAAAAAGAAATAGATGGTGATTGTGATGGCGGTGCCGTGGGGGTGGAAGAGGTGGCCGGAGGTGGAGTTGGCAACGGTTGTGCGCGTATATATGATGTATATGTGTGTGTGTGTGTATGTGTATGAGAGAGAAAAAATTTGGGAGTTTCTTAAATTTAGTGGTGGTAATGGAGATATAGGGGGGGGGGGGTTGGAGATATGAGGATGGTGGTGGTGTATGTATGATGTATATGTGTGTGTGTATAAGAGAGAAGAAATTTGAGGGTTTCTTAAATTTACTAGTGGTAATGGAGATATAAGGATGGTGGTGGTGGAGATATAAGGATGATGGTGATGGATTTAAAAAAATCAAACTTTTAGATTCAAAAAAGCTTTAAACCAATGTTAAAAAAAATCAAACCGGTTTTTTTCTTGAACCAATTTTAAAAACTATCTAACTAAAATATTTTTAATTAAAATGACAAAAATGTCCCTTATTTCCGTCCAACTTAACATAATTTGTGGACGGAAGGGCCAACATGAAACTCGCTAATAGTTCAAGGGCCAAAATGGCACGTTTTTTAATTTAGGGGCCAAAGTGACACTAACACAATAGTTCAAGGACCATTAGGGTAGTTTACTCTAATATTAATTTAAAAAATAATATAAAAATTTTTCTTTCTCACCCTAATTTTTATACTTTGAAAAAATCATCACAAATTTATCTTCTCATGTCAAATTCCAAATTTTAAATATTTTTACATTATTTAGTTAGAAATATAGTTCGTTTCTTTAAATAATATTTTATTATTAATAAATTTGTAAGTTGAAATTATTCTCGGCTATCTCATAGTAATTTCCTTAATTAGGAAAATAAACATGCAAGTTATGTATATATATATACATACATACATACATACATACATACATACATGTGGTGCATATTTACGTGGTGTAGGAGATGTATAATTGCTTCCTTCCTTACAAGTACGTGACCAAATCTTAGTTTTAAAATCTTTAATTAGTTTGAATTTTTGAATTTTAAATTTTGAAATTTGAAAATATAGATTTGTTTTAATTATTTTAGGTAATATCTTCTCGCTAATTGTTAGCTAAGGTTTTGGTGTAATTATTATTAATTTGATTATTCCTTTGATTTTTATTATTCTAATTAAGCTAAGAAAATTCTTGAACCTAATAAATCATTATTTATTTAATAATAATTAGAGTTAAAAAGAAAAGCAAAGGGTGCGGAGGATAATTAAGCAAATTGAATTTTAGTGAAATTATGGAGGAAAGAAAAAAATATATATTAATTGAAGGGAGAGAGAGAAAAAGAATGAGGGAAAAATATATATTTATTGTATGTTGTGCTTTTATTGTTTCAATATTTAATTTTTTAAAATTACTCGTAAAAAAATATTGAAAAATAAAATAGTTCGGTGAGAAAATCTCTATCATTTTAATATTTTTTAAGGAAATTGTTTTCTTGAATATCCAAAAAATTAAATATCATAGAAATCGAAAGTAACAAAATATTTTAATAAATGATTTATTATTATGAAAACTATTTTATTTTTCCAATTTATTTTTTCCCTTTTCACAAAAGATAACATATATTTTACAAACAACAAATTGATCTTTTAATATCTTTGGTATAGTGAATTAAGTCTTATATTTACTTATTTGATAAAGATAAAAATAAAATTTGAAAATAAATTTTAAATATGAATAATAACCATTTAAGAGTAATGAACAATAAAAGATTATATAAAATATCATATAATTACTAAAACTGTATTTCTGACAATTAATATTTTGTATCTTGGAGAGATAAAAAATTTAATAAAATTTATTAAGAACGATGTAAATTTTATTTATTATGTTTTATATTAATGAAAAAAGTAATATTATTTAATGTTTTTTCTTTTTGCGAAGAAATTTTATCGTATCTATATTGTTTCAGTAAACTCACCCCACCGTTGGGGTGAAATGCAAGATATTTTAAAATTTTGATGAGGTGAGAAGAAAGTATTCTCACACTGAAATGAGAAGACTGATTTTTTCAGTTCATTTAAGAACACCCTTTCTAAATTCAACCTCCTCCGCCTACTGTTTGACAAAAAAAAAGAAAGAAAAACACCCTCCTTTCCCTAGGATTATTAAATTTTTATTTATTTATCTAGTTTCTTCTTTATTATTTTAGTTTTTCCACGAAATTAGTATTTCATTTTTAAACCAGCCATATCTTAAATTTATAAAAAAGAAATAAAGAAAGCTTTTAATCACGTATTTCAATTCATTATGCTACGCGCCATGAGAATTAATAAATACGGAGTAGTAAATACGAGATCCGTGTGAAATTGTGAATCATCAATAGTTTTTGTAGCCAAAAAATACCAAGGTCTAAATCTTATCTCGTATTTCAAAAAAAAATGCTAAAATTAAAATAAAATAATCAATTTTAAACCCAAAAAAATTAGTTAATTGAAAAAAATTAATAGTATCTGACTTTTGATTATTATTAAAAGGATAGTGAAATATGAGATTAACAACTTTATGGTGCACTTGATTATCAAAGTTTTTTTATGGAAAATTTTGTAAAATATGAAAAATGTGTATTTTTTCATCTTGGTGTTCAATTACCTAATTTTCTAGGCAATTCTAATTCCACCTAATTTCTTAGTATAATTGAATGATGCATAAAAGTAAGAAATTATTTTTTCAGTTTAACCCAAAAAAAAAATTCTTAGTAAGGTGAAAAATGACTCAAAGACTAAAAAGTATAAATCTAGGTAAAATGTAAATAATCAAATATCAAAAGTTAGAAAAATATGCCATCATTACAAGAAAAATGTACATATTTTTTACCTAAAATAAATATAATCAAACACTTTTAAATATTTTTTCTAGAATTAAATTGTTTAGAATATAAATATTTTTCATCGTAATTTCATTTTTCCCATCAAACACGCCCTTTTAGTATATTTTTAAATGACAAATCTAAAGCAACAGCAACTTTTAAGTATGTAAATTTGCTCAGAGCCTCCGACCATTGAAATTGCTCTACTATTCTATGGTGTACATTTTTCTTTCAAATGAGAAGGATATTTTAAACTACTTTTTTTTTTTTATTTGTGGTTTGCTTTACATCTAAAATATTTTTAGTATGTTTTAGTTACTAGTATTATACGTAAGCATGACAAACTTCCAGCATAAACACACATAATTAACGAAAAAAGAATCACTAGTCATGTTGATCGTTGGCATTCTTGATCTTCGTAACAAAAAGATCTCTCGTGTTCACCCTTATTGTTATGGCCATTGATTTAGGGTGTATGGGAAAGAAAAGTTAAATTGTCCTGGCATTTCTTTTGAGGTATTGCATAAATTATGCATACCGTTTGATTTTCAAATAAAACGAAGTTCAGATTTCCAACGATGTAGTAAGAGGAACTTTTGGATTCTTTCGATTCATCAATTAGTCTCCGAATATGAAAAATTACAGTAGTTATAAACGGAAGTTTACATTTATTTCTGGAAAAGGGAAAAAAAAGAAAACAACAGCATCATCATCAATGTGGATGACCGGAAAACAGCCACCAGATCAGGTGATTAAAAATGTAAAATCTCTAGTTCTCTTCATTCATCAGCACCATTATCACAAATAACCCTTTCCTTTTCCGTTTCATTCGAACAATCTTCGATCAGGTAATCATCGGGAGTGGTGAGTATTTCCGAGATGAACTTTATCAAAGAGCTAAGCGCCCCCAAGAAGTTATGATCAATTACGCCTTTACCTTCAACAACATGCGCAAAATCAATAAGCTTAACTTCAGGGTTAGAATTCAGCCCTTTCAATGCCAACTCATTTTCGTACATCAAAAGTACCGAACAAGAATAAAAGTGGAAAATAGTTTGATCCTCAAACCATGCTTTTAGCTCCAGCAATTGTGCCAAAATCCCATTTGAACCACCATAAACCACAGAGGCAAACGCGCAATCTGGGCCCGCACTCAAATCAGACGCATTAGAAGAAACGAATTTCCTCAGAAATAACCTAGTATCATCAGCAGAAAAGCTTTGAATAAGCTTCTTTTCAGGCTTAAAAAAACCCGAGGTTTTATTATCATAGATTTGCATGCCAGATATCCTAAATCCCAATGAAACGCTTGTGGACCCTCGATCTTTCTTCAAGCATTTTTCGATGTAGTCCTCAGACGCTTTTGTGGGCCATGTTCTTGAGCCCATCTTGATGTCCATTATAGATGGATTGAGGCGGGTCGAGACAAGATCTTGCAAAATTAGGTGTGGATGAAGGCCAGACCCATTGGATGCTTCTACAAGCTGAGTGCCATGGAAGATGGGGAAGAATCTGCGAATGTGGTCTGGGATTTTCTGGTTGGAAGAGAATGATGTGTAGAAGGCGACTTCGCTGGACCCACGCTCATCACTCTGGAGAGGCTTGTAGAAGCGCCCGGAATCATCAATGAGGGGGCCGAGCTTTCCACCCCGGGCTTGGTGTCCAGCAACCTGATCGCACGGAACCTTAAGCATGTCCAAAGGATAAGTATAACCGCAAAGAAAAGATGAATTCCTCGATTGACCTGATCACATCCAAGGAAGCATTACCTGGAGGATTGAAGAGGAAATCACCTTTTTGTATGGCACAAATAAAAGATTGAAACTAGTAAACCTCGAAAGTGCACTATGAAATCAAACAAATAAAAATGAACTAAAGATATGAAATTGCTTGCTGACTGAAGTTCAGGGAAACAGAAATAATAATTTCCATATTTAGAAAACCAAAATGGATAAAATCTAAATTCTCAATCTACTTAACCCCAGAAACATATGGAACAACCATTATATTTCTTTTCTTTTTTTTCCCTTTTTTTTTTTTGGATAAGAAACAGAATTTTATTGCAACTCAAAAGATGAATACATCAAAGGAGAAGCAAGGGCCAAATCACAGTGAATGAGAAATCTACTGAGAATTGAGCCCAAGAGAACAAATATTTCTGAAAATATGCCATTAAAATGTAATTGAATGAGGCAGTGAATGAGAAAACATAAACTCTGTAACTTCAGTGCTTTTATGCCTTCAAAAATAACATTTCGAAATTTCGTCCTCAAATAACCCATTTGGAATGACATCATGAACTGTACAGAAGATTACAGATATTATGTTTTAAGATAATAAGCCATTAAGAATCCAAACAAGAACTACAAGCTTTCATTTCATCACTCTTACATATTCTAAGCAGAATTTCTTCTAAGTCAATCACATAAAAGGCGGCAACAGTCATGAAAATTGGCACACAAAGCTAGTAAACAACCCAAGAGAATTTGATGCTGTCATATGGTTCAGATTTCAATTTAATTACAAGGGGTGCTTTTAGATATTTCCTTAAATGAGAATAGCTTCATATGTTAATTAAACACCCACAAGAACAAGCTAATAATCAATTTACTGAGCGGCTCTGCTACATCTTTCCACAACAGTGAAGAAAGATTTCTCGCCTAACATGAGGCGATTGGGGACAACTACATTTCCATAGTAGGTTTTCATGAAGAAATATAGATATATAGATATAACTGCCCATATACGAATACCACAAGTTTTTTCACGGCACTCTATTCAAGGAGACATATTCATATAGTAAATGCCAAGTAAAATATCACAACTACAGAACTTGTGTCTAATGGAGTTTCAATGGAATTGAAGGATACGAAAACTTGCTCGTAAAAAATCTGGTACTACTGAAAATGTTACAATCGCACACGTATTAAGTTTGTACGCACAAGATCATCAAAACACTAAAAAGTTACAAAAGAACAAAATGGGGCTCAACATTTCCATGTATGATTCAATTCATGAGAGAAAAATGATTTTAAATATCTGAGGTCTAGTGGGTTGTTATCTTTCCTTTCTTTTCGGGAGGTTATATACCAACCCCATCTCAAATTAAGAGTCTCACTTTCCCTTGAGGCTGTTTCAAAATTAAGAGTCACGTTTACTTTGAGGGCAAAGTCTATATACAAAGTCTCACAATGATAGACAAGCTTTATCATAAAACCATAGAATAGATCAGGTTGAGATAAAAGTCAAATAGGGGCGTAATAGAACATATGGGGAAATAGACAGCTAAACTCTGTTTAGCACACTGCATAATCAGCTAACTGTATCTGCAAATCATTTTACAAAACATTCTTACAAATTCTAGATTTAAATTAACAATGAATACACATAGATATATCAGATTATCGAATGAAACCCCTAAATCATTATATTAAACGGTAATCCTTCAGTCACAGGAACAGAATTATTGAAAATAAATAACAAGAGAAGGAAAAATCGAACCAACCTTAAGACAGAGAAATGATCAATCGAATCAGAAATTAATTCTCTTAAAAATTGATAACATGAAAAAACGCATGTGATATTTCAGATTGCACAAATATGTATATAAACAAAAATTGAAATGCATGTGTGGGAGGAAGGGGAAAGAGGATCTAATTGTGAGTGGGAACAAGAATCGAATTTACCGATATTTGGCGTATAAATGACTCCTCCTCCTCCTCCTCCTCCTCGTCGTCGTCGCTCCACCAGCAAATGATAGATTATGCCGATAAGATAAGAGGTGGGAAACAGAATGGATCTTTCTTTAGCTTAGCTCAGCTTGAGCAATGGCTTGTTTTAAAGAGTAGTAGTACCGTACTATACTACTCTAAATGCCAACTGACGAACATAATGTTGTCTGATTCGCTGGAAAAATAAATTAAAATTAATATTTGGTCGACATCAAAATTGTAAATTACCATTTAGTCCCGACCATATTGTAAGTCAGAAATTTTATTATCATTTACTATAATCGCACCCTCACTCATGAGTTTTTAACTCAAACTGCTATTGCTCGTATTTTTAAATTAGATGGTTGTAAATTTAATTTATTTCATTATGGCTGGATTTGACGCGTAAGATAAGAGAATAAGATAAGATTATTATTTTATTTTATTTCTTGTTTGATGTTCGTTGGGATTAAATATCGAGATGGATTATTTATTCTACTAAAACTTTTTATCTCACTTAATGAGGGATTAAAGCTTTCTAACTAAGGATATGATTGTTTTGTCTTGTCTTGTCTAGATAAAATTAAATAATTTTATTTGACTCTCTAATCTGGCACGTCAAATACACCCTATAAGATTTAGGTTGTCTTTTCTCACAAAGTGTTGAAATTATGGGATTTGATAAATTATAAGATTTTATAATTTTCAATTCATATTTTTTTAAAAAAAATCTTAGAATTTTTTAAAAATTATCAAAATATAGTAATATAAGTTGAAATTCAATAACATTCTTATTCATTTATGTGTTTTAAAGTAAGAATATCTCAATCACCAATAACAAATGAGAGAGATAACATTAAAATATAGCAATGATATTTATACCTCTCGCATTTGTTATAAACTCTATATCCTTGTTGAAAATTCCGAATCGTTCCTTATTTGCAAACTAAGGTTAGTTTTAATTCGTGAATTTTCTAAACCTTAGAATCGTGTTCTAAATCAAAATTACACCCTAGATTTGTGATTTCAATTCCTTGGTGATTCTAATTTGCAATTTGACGCTTCTAGTGTAACTTAAAAAAAATAAAAAAGAAACAAGTTTAATAAAAATTTAGATTTATTTTTTCTTCGGTTTTTGCGAACTAATTAAACTTATCTAAATTTTTTGTGGCGTTTATCATTAACTTGTCAATCGGATCTTCCATCCCCGTTTCTACCATTTTCATTATATCAAGTTTTTCATCTTCTTATAGGTGACACACCATATTTAAAAGGACTAATTGTATTGTTTTAAGAAGAGAGACAAGTCGATTAATAAAATTTAAGAGTTTTATCTCTTTGGTTTTTTCAAAACCAATTGAACTTATCGGAATTTTTTGTGACATGTATCTTTGACTTATCAACTACCTCTTCCATCACTGACTATGGCATTTTCACTATACCAAGATTCTCAACTCTTTAAAGATGACACAGATCACAGTTCCAATCCATATTCTTTCATTATACTGAATTTTTTGCTTATTTTTAAGTAACGGCAAGGTCATAATGTTTTTCAAACAAATATGCGTTTGCATTTAACTTATCATTGCAAAACCAAAGTATATATTTCATAAGGTAAATAAAATTGTCATCTTATAATAGTCGGCCACTCAATACTAAATAATATTTACAAAGTCAACAACTTGTCGCCGAATCATGTCACAAAACTCGGCCATCAATCAACACATATAATAATACCTAATATTTGATATCATACTCAATAAAATGTCATTAAATACTGCTGTTGAATTTGACAATTCTTTTGGGTAGCTACTATTTGCACTCCATAAAACACTTTGTAACACTCCAATTTTTATTCACCCAATGACAGGCGGATAAATACATATTACTCGCCTGATTATAAGCGTTACTCGCTTGTCATCGAACAAATAAACAAGTAAATTGTTTTCAAATATTTTACAGTATACAAATAGCATCCACCATTTTTTGGCAAGAGGCTACCATATTGTTGTTTGTTTTTTTTCGTTTTTTTTTTAGTTGGATGTCCCTTATGTAGCACTCATGGTCAAAAAGTCAAAAACAGTACGGGGTTATGACTAAAAAAATAAGGGTTCGTATAATAACATCATCCCAATTAAAATTAAGGGGGCTTGGGGCGGGAGGAGTTGCAACTGACCTAGTTTTTAAACCTTCCCAAAAAGCAAACTGATGAAAAACTTAATCAATTTCCCCTCAGATCACCACTCCAATGGTTTAAAAGAAGTGAGCCTTTGAAGCTTTCCCAATATACTGGATAGCCTCTCAATCTTGAGCAATTTCCAACAAAAAAAAAAACCCCAAAATAGGGAGGATAATTTCGAGTTGAAGCCTTAATCAAAAGGCTATCCTGAGCACGCATGATCCATGCAAATGTTCAACATTCGCAGTCATCAATCAGGACTCTTTTGCGTGCTCTAATATACTAATAAAAAAACACAATAACATAAACAAAAAACAAGCCGGAAAATAGATTAAAGATTCCGGCAATTTCCGGCTACTGCCCAAAATTATATTCCATTTTGAGCACCTTGAGCGTCTTGATCCTTCTTGTTATTTGTTTTCACCCCTCCCTTGGGTGGTCTACTCCTGCGAGCCCCACCTTCAGTTTTCTCCCTGACGGGAGAAGCCTTTTTAGCACAGGACTTAACTGCGGGGGCTTCCAATTTGTAACCATCGTCAACCTTCACCTCAGAAGTCTTTTCGCCCTCCCCTTTTTCATCAACCTTTAATAAGTCATCTTTAGGCTCGGATTTCTTTCGTTTGGACGTCCTCTTTGGCTTCTGCTCGGTTGGCATGTTGTTTTCAATTTCCTTCCTCTTACAACCCCCTTCTTCAGTTGTTCCATCAGCCTGAGAATTTGACAATTCATTCTCCACGGAAATCTTTAGTTCCTCCCCATTTTCCTCAGCCTTTGACAAGTCATCTTCAACCTTAACCTCAGAAGTCTTTTTGCCCTCCACATTTTCATCAACCTTTGATAAGTCATCTTTAGGCTCGGATTTCTTTCGTTTGGACGTCCTCTTTGTCTTCTGCTCGGTTGGCATGTTGTATTCAGTTTCCTTCCCCTTACAACCCCCTTCAGTTTTTCCATCGGCCTGAGAATTTGACAATTCATTCTCCACGGAAATCTTTTGTTCCTCCCCATTTTCCTCAGCCTTTGACAATCCATCTTTAGGCTCACTTTTCTTTCGTTTGGTATTTGGCTTTTCCTTGGTTGGCGTTTCAGTTTCAGTTTCCTTCCGCTTACAACCCCCTTCTTCAGTTTTGCCATTGGCCTGAGAATTTGACAAGTCATTTTCTTCCCTCAGGGACAAATCATCCAAACACCTTTCAGAAGCATGAACCTCATCATCCAAAGTGGACTTCTCAATAATATTTTTGCACTCTTCACTCCCAGATTGGAGTTTCTCTATTACATCCATTAATTCTCTATTCACCTGTGTTAATGAAAATACATACAAATGTGTCTTTCATTTTTCCAGGTCTGTTAATTATATGAAACGAATGAGACCAAATTTTTGACTTTCGATAATGAAGGTTAAAATATAACAATAATTCTAGAGACTTGGGATTGTGATTCAAACAGACAACTCCGATGATGGAGCAACAACGCATTGGTCAGCAAGTGGAGTGATACGACTGTGTCCCACCTACCCACCAATGAACTTATGCCACATCATCTGAGTTACATTTGAGTCCCGATATAATGTATATGAGCATGCTCACCTGTGGATTCTGAAGAAATTCAGATATATCATGTGAGCAAGCAGGGCAATCCATGGTGTTCTTTTGAGCACGAAGTGTACGTCCACCTTGGCATGTCCTATCTCTAGTGAAAGTCTTACCAGAAAATTTTGCTTCCAAACAAGGCTTGCAGAAATTATGAGCACAAGGAGTTGTGAGAGGGAGAGTCATCACGTTTTTACACAGAAGGCAACTGAATTCTGCATTAGAAACTTAACTTGAATGAAAACAGGATTGAAATCATATTGCACGTAAAATATGTCCTCGGGCTTAAACAAAACTGAATAGTCAGCCTATTCCTGCAACTAGCGGACTAAATTGAGGGCCTTGACAACCAACTCCAGCAAAGAGGTTATTTCGGACAAAACATTGACAAGAATAAGAGTGAGAGGGAAACCAAACCTTTCAAAAGTTTCTCTTTTACAGACATATATTGTGCACTCTTTATTTCTCGCCTTACCCTCTTCCTTTCCTCAGGATTTCCTGTGGTTACTTGTTTTCTGCTAGGAGGAGGTGGTTTTTTCCACACCCAGCTCTCTTTTTCCTCCTGAGAATTGAAAATCTCATTACAACTAAATGACAAAATAAATACATATATGCTGTGTGAAAACAAGTGAATATGTACCCCACATAATAACCACATGTGTTCTCTTAGAGAAATGAACAAGGGAATTATTGAAATTATAGCCCTCCCAAATTAATAGTCACAGTTCCCCTTTTGGGACGTCCAAAATTTTAGGGCTAGTTTCTAAAAGAAAAATACCAAATCTCACAAGTTGCATAAGTTTTCCCATACTGACCAAAAAGGTAACTATTCCCATTGATTGTTGATTATTTTGAAATTAGTAATTTCTAAAAACGTGTGAAAGTTAAACAGACTTTGACATAATTGTCAAAAAAATAAAATAGACTTCGACATTGATCGAGCTAGCAAAGCCGTAAGAACAGAAGCAGCAGAAGCTGTAAAAAAGGCTGGAGTAGTGGATATTCCATTACAAAAGAAGATAGATGATCAGGGTACGCCATTGATGATTCTTAATTAAGTACGATTCAAGCCATAAGAACAGACACTTTAGGCACAGATGATATGTTCGACAAACCAACCAGCCGTGAGGCATTTGTTTTACGTCTAGATCCATTATTTAATTTTTATCAACCAGCACAAAATAATCTCAAACGACAATGTGTTATTTTAGATAAGAGAAGACACTTTGAAGGTGTCCACTCACATCATAACCCCATGATGGAGACTCTGTCCTCTCTGAAATCTCGATTGCCTTTTTAAGCTCAGGAATTTTTGGGAGTGGTCTAGGCCTATCACCATGCTCATCGCTACAAGAAGAGTTAACGAAGAGTATTAACAAAACAGTTTTCAGAAAAGAACAGTATGAAGCATAGGACCAAATGCTAACCTTGTCCATGGTGCAGGATCATTGTCACATCTCACAAATAAGTATCTACAGACCTTAAAGCCCTAATGCAGATAACCATATCAATAAATTAACTTGTCAAGGCAAATAATAATAATACAAACAACAATGAGAATATTTATAGCATTTACCTGCTTTCCAACTTTGCGCCAGCATTTCTCTATCCTGTAGATCCCATCATACCGCAATCCCTTTTCCGGAGCATAAGCAGAACGCTTCTCTTTATGGGATCTGTTCATCATATCTATTAGTCAAACTCAAATAACAATCAAACTTCAGAAACTATGTCTTTGAAAATACACTACCAGAGTACAATCAGTTCACTGAATTCAGATTATAATGTTCTCCAAATTCCAGATACAGTAATGCACAAGTCCTAACGGTAAATTCGATTGTCCAAATTTTATACATACCGGATTCAATCTAAGCCGTACTTTTCCATTTGTCTAACAATGAACAAGCACTAAAATACTATATTTACCTCCCCCACCCAAAAAAGGAAAGAAAAAGTGCGATAGATTACATGACAAATACAGTAACTTTACTAGAACTGTTACAGGAAAAAGAACAATTCAACACCCACTATCAAAGTATTCAACACCACATCACCTTCCAGCAAAAAAATTATATATCACATTTAACCATGGAAACATTTGAACTATGTTGAAACTTGGAAAGCTCCCTGGCCACTTCAAACAATAATAAAATCAACCATCCCTTTGAAAAGAAACAAGGGAGATTCAGTGGAGTTTGATTGATCTGGCCAAGACAAGATTTAAACTTCAATGGATTGTGGGGTCTGATTATTCATGTTATGAACGCAGGAACAAGTAAAAATGAATATAAGATTTTATGAAAAACTCTGATGGTTACCTAACTACTCGAACCGGGTAGCCTTTGTTGCAGCTAACTCGCAAAGCCTCGTTATAAGACTCAAACTTTTGATCAAATGACTGAGCCTTGTTAGTTCGTTTGTTCCCACTAAGATCCCTCCCACCACTGCCATGTAGAATCATTAAATTAAAAAGATTATATTTAGCATAGTTAGAGATATCTGTAAACAAATTTCAAGGGGAATATAAAGGCCAAGAGACACAGACAATTCTAAAATTGCAGAAATAACATATTAAACAATTTTTCACTTCAACAAATATCCAAAATACTATGAAACATGGGTAGGAATAAACCACTGCCCCCGTGCATGTTCAATAATCAGTCCATGTACTCATAAACAAAATCAAAAATTGACTTTTGCATACAACACAATTGCATGGATGCAATTGGGATCATTAATTTTATTTTATTTTTTGAAAGGACATGAAGAGTAATATAGAGGATTAAAACAGAAAAGGTTGATTCTTTTCAAAATCATATAAAAAGGATCTTTCAAATAACCACTCTCACCCAAGTGGAAGAAGCCATCCAGCTACTTGCTGAAGTCTAAATTGAAAGCTTTCTCTCTCACAGACACACTCAATCTGTTGCAGACCAGCTTCAATTTTCAATTAACTTATCTTTTTTCCTGTATATAACTCCTTATAAAACCTGCCCAATCTCAATAATCTAATTATGTAACGGAAAACTCTAAATAATTTATCATTGGAGACACTGTTGTTGCAAACAATCTCAATACGAAGCTCAATTCTCTGCAGATAGCAGTTCAAGTCTGTCCTTAATAGCACAAATCCCCTAGATCCAGGTAATCCTGTGAATGCTTGTATGCCATGTAACAATTACATTTTCTGAAATATCTAACATCATGTCTTCTATCTCGGTATTATCATATACTACCATAGTTTATCTTTTAGCAGGTGCATGTGCTACCAAGACATTTACAGAGTACACATTCATATAATATTAACACATATTTTATCGTCTCATACAAAATCTAGCTTTTCAGAACCTACATCAAATCATAAATCTTTGATAAATAAAAAGCATGGATAAGACTACACACCATACTTTTTAAGCTACAGCCAAGTGTATCACAACGACTTTTAAGGCTCAAAAGAAGTTCATAAACAGCAAACGTAGAATGCCAATGGATTGTGAGGCACTAAGTGAACTCTATACTAAAAGAGGAACACATAGGAGAAGCATATCTATAAACCCTTCCCAAATTGTTCCTCTGTAAAGCTGACCAAAAATACCATAATAACATTTGATATGCTAAATCATATGTCAAAAGACAGACAAACAAACCTATTTTGGTAAACCATATTGGCTCAAACAATCTGGAAGTTTATTATGACTTACCAATTAAGCGCGAATAACAATTCTAGCAGTTTAATTGCGGTATGAAGCTCGTATAAAACAAACCTTCCTGTGTACAGGAACCATTCCCCATGATCCTCATCGTCCTCGTAACCTCCTGAAAGCACTACTGACTGGGCACCATATTCAGATTGTCCAGCAATACCAGCAACGGGAGGATAGTGAATACCCCATTGTCTACATTCCATGCGAAGCTCCCAACATTCCCCAACTAAAACACCCTGCTTCCTCTCTGGATCATTCTCAGCAAGGATGGGTCCAAAATGGTCTTGTGGGACAGTGACAAATATCCTCCCACTAGCCGCATTAGCCATCCCAGCTTTCTTTGCCCGCTCTGTAGTAAATGCCTTATCAGGCCGGTTTTGATCGTGCATAAAATGATAAATTTTCTGAGGGCCTCCAGCAGCTATCGATTTTGACATCCTGGCCATTCGGATGGCCTCTACAAGAGTAGAGTTGATACGTGGCTGACTTGCCATTTTGGGGGGAATACTGCGACGGCACTTTGCACAAGTACGTTTCCCTTCTTTGATCCATTTTTGGAAGCACTTTAAGCAGAAATTATGACCACATGGTGTCTGAAAGAATAGAGAAGTACATTTCCATCAGTTAAATACATCTAATTCAGTTTGCTAATTTTGCCATCTCACTCCTAGAAACTTTAGTAGAATATATTTAACTAATAATTCAGGTTCAGTTGCTAGAGCAGACAGATTAATTTAAATTGCTTAGTAAGTAGTATATTACAAGGCAGTATGGCACACTCTGATGTTTGATGTGGTGAACTTGTAAAATAACATACATTAAAATGTAATGTGTGTACGTCTTGTGAATCGTGTTCCTTGGCAAATACAAAGTTAGCAAAATGACTGACCAGTCTGACTTTGTTGGATGTCACAATTCATCGCTATATGCATATTTTTAGTTGTTCATTTGTGATAAAATTCATTTAAATATATATGTCCTCACATATATATATATACAGATGGCAAAAATATATCCATCTTGTAAATTAAGTCATGGGTAAAAGTACATGCAACTAGTGTGTACGTGTAAAATTATTAATACTTTGATTTGTACCATTGGGATGTAGATCAATCAAATCATAATCATAATCATTAATAACCATACACAAAATAAAATAATAAAAAATTTACAAGGGAGAAATAAATCCTAGTAGGGAAGTATCATCCGTTTGTCTGATCGATAATCAATACATATACGTGTGTAGTCAATGAAATCAAGGAGCTTGCAGATAAAGAAACAAAATTATCTGCCTCTCACGATACATTAAAAAAAATATTCAAACCTAGATAAACGTGTATAAATTGAACTAATTATTTAAAGACAAAAGTAGAACGATGAAAAGCTCTGTAAATCAAATCGATCCCAAGGCAATCCATAGACGTGTAAAAGAGATTCCAATAACAAATATACTACGAGCCTACAATGATACGACATAACTAAATATAAAAATGTGTATTGATATATGAGTAGAGATGCAGAAAAATGAAATAGAAAGAGCAAAGCTGAGTACCGTAACAGGCCTCTCCGGCAACTGCATACAGAATGAGCACTTGAAATTTTCATCGAGCAGCTCCAAAACATCATTTCCTCCTCCGACCTTCTCCTTCCCCTTGTCCTTCTTCTCTCCATCGCGATCCGGAGATCCTGACTGTCCACTGAGGAGTTCCTGTCGTCTCTTCGCCTTCTGTCTCTCCGTCAGAGAAGTATCCGCCTCGATCGCCCGAATCGCATTGAGGAGATCGTCGGAAACTCCATTCCCGCCGGCCGGAACGACCTGAGCTCCGACAAGCGTCGTACAATCGGGACACTCCCACTGCAAGGTGGACGCTAGGGTTTCGGGGCGAACGGAGAGGCAACTCACGTGCCAAGGCGTGACGCACGTGTTGCAGGTGAGCTTATCCTCGTCGGAAGGCTTTGTCTTACAGAGCATACAAATGCCGTCGGCGTCGCAGGGGAGATGGCTAACGTGCGCCATTGGATTGCCGGCAAAGTAGGTATATTATTTGAATATATTATCTCAATATTGAGGGAGATAGGGCTTGACTGTTATAAAGAGCGAGAGTGATGGATGGTAGAGAGGGTGTATATTCAGTATCAAGAGAGGGGGGCGGGTTTTGAAAAGTGTTGGAGCATTTGAATTTAGGAGATTATCAGGTGTGGTCGAGTTCATTGGACTTCAGTAGCCCTTAGATACTGATTGACTCTGGTGAAGCCAGGGTCAAATCACGTACCGGTCTTGCTTTTATCTCAAATCTCACTCATACTTTTGACTCTGTCCAAAGCCACGGTCACTTAAGGGCCTGTTTGGTTGCTCACTATTTTTTTTTTTTCTCTAAAATTTTAAAAACTCAATTCAAAACTAACTCTACTTTCACATTTTTTAAAATTTATTTCACTATGTTTTCTCTTTCTAAATTTTTTTTTAAAACGCCATAACTTTAAATCCAAAAATTCAAAAATAATAAAAAATATATATTTGAAACCTACTCATCGAGATCTGTAAAATAAGATCCATTGTGACTATTTTTTGAAATTTTTTATGCATTTTTTTCATTGGTTGAAAAAAAGTCAAACAAAATCAAATTCACTTTTCAACCTAAAAACTCTAACTCAAAACATTCAACCAAACACTAAATTTTTAAAAACTTAATTAGAAAAAAAAAAAAAAAAAAAAGAGGCACCAAACACCACCTTAATATACACGATAAATTGTTTTGATTGGTTTTATATATAAATTTGGTAATGGTTGAAGATTTAAAATTATCTTATACTCCGTATCCGTTTTGTCAAAGGAAAAAAAAAAAATCTTATACTCGTTGACTTGAAGAAGACATTTTTATGTTTTGTCAAATTATTTTTTCAAAAGCATATATATATTTTTTTTTGTACAAGCATTTCACCGCTTTAATTCAACAATAATATTCAAAAAACAAATGACAAATTTTAAATTAATAGGATTTTCTTGGTGTTATTTGGAGGGCAAAATTTATGTCATTTCATAAATCTAGAACATGCATTTTTAATTATGGATGAATTTTTACTATGAATTTTTTTTAATTAACGAGACTAGTTAAATATTGGGATGTAGCGTATTTGTGTAAAGTGACTTAAATAAAAATATAATCTTAAGTGATTTTCTTTTGGGCAAGTTTTTAATTCCAGAGTTTATTATTCACCGAAACAAAATGTTGTGATTATTAACAATAAATCACGCCACGGATCGTAATTCAAATAGTGAATATTAATAACTAGAGATAATATGGATGAGAAAAAAAAAAGCAAGAAGATAGATAATAGAACACGCAATATTCGACAAACGAATATTTCACTAATTCTTTGAAAAGATTACAAAATCTATCACAAGAATTTGCACTCAAATTCACAGAAGAAGAAAATCAACAGCCCTTTAATCTCTCTCTCACAACAAGAGATCTCCCACAAATCCCACAGAAAGAAGAATATCTCTCATGCCCTAATCTATTGAATGATTCTATCTATATATAACAATATAATATAGTCCATTCAATCTAGAATAAGGTAGCAAAAAAATCCTACGTAAATAAGGAAACTATTAACAAGGTAATAGAAACCAAAATAAACAAGGAAACCAAGTTTGATAAGGAAACATATTTCTCGCCCAGCTGCAAAACGACTTTTGCAGTTTTCCCGCGTAACTGCAAAAGTGCTTTTGCACCATTCCAGAATGCAATTTTCTAAGTGCAAAAGTGCTTTTGCACCTTTCCAGAACCACAAATCCTCTTTTGCACCATTCAAGCGAACAATCTGATTTTCCAATAAAACTCATCTTTTTCTTGGGTTTGGAACCGAGCAAAAAACACAACAATCACCATCTTTTGCGAAGGTAACAAAAACCAACTGCTATTTTCTTCTTCTTCGCCTTGATGACACATGAAATCTTCTTTTGTATCACCCTTTACAAGGGCCACTCAATCATCTATGTCAATGATCGAGCCACATCCAATTATCTATGTCAATAATCAGACCATGTCCGTATTGGACACCATCACTGGCACGTAACTTTGAGTTGCCAACCGTCTAGAGCCACCACCTAAGCCATAACTCATCCTTGTTGCGTATGCACCACTGGAATATATGCTTCTTGGTTCTCTAGCACCATTATGTACAACTCTCTCATGTAATCTATACAAGCCCCCGCAATGACTTGCCTTCAAGACCACATCGTCGCCATGATACACGCTCATTACTCCACCTCGAGTAGAGTACCACATCCCAATATTATAATCTAGAGAGACTGATTAGTCCACTTTATCTCCGACACATGTTGACATTTATGATTGTTTAACTGAGCCATCAAACAAATCCAGGCGGACTTCACCAACTCCACGAACTAGCAATCTGGAGCCATCCCCCATGTAGACAAACCCGCTACAATCTTCATATGTCTATATAATGAACGTTTTGCAAACATCAAGCGGCACCGCAATCCAAGAACCATCCTCCCTGACCAGTAAGGCTTGCAGGCATCAGTAGGAATCTATAAATCGGCTTCTTTGTCATAAGAAGTCATCGCAACGGTTGCGGCTCCACAGGGTTAATAGCCGGTTTTTCCCTGATGTCATCCTTCTTCCTTGGGCAGTCCCTAGCACAATGGCCCGGTTGACCACATTTAAACAATCCTTTAAAGGTAGTCTTCCGTCCTTTGCTGAACCTTTCTTTTCATTCGCTACAAACGCGCATTCTTGAACGGTATTGATTCGATCCCTCTTTCTCATCATTTTCCGCAAAAGCTTGACACACCTCCAAGGTGGTGAAAGATGATCTACTCATAAAGTTTTAATTAGCGTCTTATACGAACTGGTAGAGTCCAAATAGTTCAAGGCTTTATCTTGATCTTTAATTCTTCACCTACAGCTTCGAGTCTTAATATGAATCAAAAGCGGAAATATGATCCAAATCGGAATTCTCTTCCATCCTCATGTCGTGTATGACTTTAATATAGATCTTATTCGTCATCGTCTTAGCCATGAACAAATCTTGAAGAGACTCCCATAGCTGTTTTGCTGATGTAGCCTCCTTGATTGAAGCATGACCTTGAACCTTCGTGTGAGATGGAGACGAATTTGACAAGACTTCTTGTCCATCTTTTTCCACTTATCGTCAATAACCTCAACCAGTTTCATATCATCCGAATCCTTCTTCTTTTGTTCCACCGTTGGTGGACCTTCTAAGGCATCATCCAAGTCCAGCACTACGAGATAGTCTTTCAACTCATGCCATAGAATCCATGATTCCATCACTTCTCCATCCTTAAGATTTCTCCATTAACACACACCTCTTTGAATACCACCCTCTGATACCACTTGTTGTGAATAACAATAAATCACGCCACGGATTATTCAAATATGAATAAATAACTAGAGATAATTGGATGAGAAAAAAAAAGCAAGAAGATAATAATAGAACACGCAAATTCGACAAAGAATATTTCACTAATTATTTGAAAAGATTACAAAATCTTCACAAGAATTATTGCATCAAAGCTTCACAGAAGAAGAAAATCAACAGCCCTTTAACCTCTCTCTCACAACAAGATGAACTCTCCCACAAATCCCACAGAAAGAAGAATATCTCTCATGCCCTAATCTATTGAATGATTCTATCTATATATAACAATATAATGTCCATTCAATCTAGAATAAGTGCAAAAAAATCCTACTTAAATAAAAATATAGAAACCAAAATAAACAAGGAAACCAAGTTTGATAAGGAAACATATTTCTCGCCCAGTGCAAAACGACTTTTCAGTTTTCCCGCGTAACTGCAAAAGGCTTTTGCACCATTCCAGAAGCAATTTTTAAGTGCAAAAGTGCTTTTGCACCTTTCCAGAACCACAAATCCTCTTTTGCACCATTCAAGCGAACAATCTGATTTTCCAAGAAAACTCATCTTTTTCTTGGGTTTGGAACCGAGCAAAAAACACAAACAAAATACGTTTTTCTCGCAAGTCAAAAGTTGAAATAGATCTTCAAAAAAAAATCTCACTCATGAGATGAGTTTCACTATGTAATGGCAAAAAAATTGGGATAATCTTTGATAAATCTTTAATATATTCTTTTACCCGCCAGGAGTCAATAATCTTGAGAGTGATGCATATTTTTCCAGTTTTAAAATTGGTCAAAAATGAAGATTTATAAAAGAAAATATATATATATATGGTCAGACTTATGGATTTTGAACTCTTTATCTTTGGTAAGAAATGAATAGTTTATTGTCAATAAAGCGCTTTATAAAAATTATCTTCTTATTGTTTCGATTTATATGTATTTCATGAGACACTCGTGTATTTACTATATTTTAAGAGGGTAGAAATGTAGAATATGTAGAATTTGTTATGAAACGAAGCATGCTCTACTTAAGAGGGGAAAAAAGGTGTGCTCTACTTTGAGTTTCCTTAGAAAACTTCTGTGAGGCGTGCAAAAGAAAAATGCACTTAGAGAGAGAGAGAGAGAATTAGGGATAACACTAATATACCTTTATCTAATGCAATAATGTTTCACCAACGGTGTAAAATTGCAGTAATGTCTCTCCCCACTATCATAGTAATTAAAAGAAGGGAACACAGCAATAAAAGGAAATGCGGTCTTTTATAACAGCGAAAAAAGCAAGACAAATCACTCCATTTTGTAAAACACATACCTCTCCTTCAAGACACACTCCCCTCTCTCACAAATCAGTAATCATATACAGTCATACAGATATCTTCATCACTTTCCCTTTATTAGACAGAACCCTCTTTGGCCCAATACTAAAATTTAAACTTTGGGTTTGACGCGTAAGATAAGAGAGTGAGATAGAATAAATTTATCCTATTCCATATTTAGTATTTGTCGAAAATTAGATATCCAGGTGAATTATTTTTCTCACTAAGGGTGTATTTGATGTACCGGATTAGAGAGCCAAATAGGATTATTTAATCCTATCCGGACAGGACAAAACAATCCCACCTCTTAGGTTGGGATTTGCTAATCCCTCTCTCAATGGGATAAGAAGATTAAGTGAGATAAATAATCCGTCCGGATATTCAATCCCGACGAATACCAATTATGGGATAGGATAATTTTATCATATCCCGTTCTTTTATCCAGCGCGTCAAATGCAGCCTAAAGCTTTTTATCCCACCAGGAGAGGGATTAATGAATCCCATTTAAAACATGGATTTTTTATCCTCTTCGATTGTGATTAAATAATTCAATGTTCTAAAAATCATAAATCGGACCTAGATCGGCAAGGAGGAGATTTAGGATTTTGGAGAAATCGAAAAAAAATCGGGGATTAATCAGCAAACCCATAATTTGAAAAATCGAGAATTAAATAAATATAATAACATTTCCATACTCATAAATAGTTTTCAAAATAAAATAATACTAATAAAATATAATATATCTTTCAAATAAACATTAATTTTTTAACATTCAAGTAATAAAATATGCATACCTAAAATTTAAGGGGTGCTTTTATAAAATATAAAACTTAAAATGGATCAAAATAAAATAACTTAAAATATTAGGGTTGAATACAAAAATAAAAAAATAAGCATAAAAGGAATTGAGAGTCTCATTCTCTCCCACTCGTTGAAACCTAAGCCCGCCGCCCACCACCCGTTCTTCTTCTTCTTATTCAACGAGGTTTCTTCTTCTTCTTTCTTTCTTCTTCTTCTTCAACGAGCTTTCTTCTTTTTCTTCTTCTTCTTCTTCTTCTTCTTCTTTAACGAGCCTCCTTCTTCATTTTCTTCAACTTCTTCCACAAGCTGCTGCTTCTTCAACTTCTTCCACGAGCTGCTGCTTCTTCTTCTTCCTCTTCTTCGTTTCCCCATTTTTTTTCGATTTTGGGCCAATTTTGGACCCAGCCGATTTTCCCAACTGATTCATGACAATCAAATCGGGTAACTCTTGATTTTCGATTTTTGGCCAATTTATCGGCAAAAAATCCTGATTTTTAGAACACTGAAATAATCATATCCAGGTCTATAATTCAACACGTCAAACATAACCTTTAGGGTGCGTTTGGCGTGCCGGATAAGAAGGTAAGATAGGATAAATGTCGGATAGGATAAAAATCGGAATTAGTCGGATATGAATTATGTGGGACAGGATATGAAATGAATCGGTCGAATAAGGATTAAGCTGGATTGGACATGATAAGGACTAGTCAGATAAATATTTAATAAATTTTGCATTTGATAGAGTTCCGGATTACAGGTCCAGATATTATATGATACAACTTGCTTTTCTTTTAAAAATTATGCAATTTTAATTGTTCTCCATAATTTTTTTTAACTAATGCAATTCTCCTATTTATAAATAAGTTTCGTAAAAAACTCTTTCAGGAGAAAAGCTTTATATTACATACAATATTTATGAGCTAGGCATTAAGTATAGTTTTTAATTTTAATGCTACCATTTTTTCTAAAATTAAAGTTTCCTATACATACCTTCATTTAATAAAAATACCATATTATACAAGAAATGAATTTTATTAGTTGAGTTACTGTGATTTTGGGTGGTTGAAAATTTTCATTAATAAATTTGATTATTTAAAAGGCGTAAACAAAAAGATAAAAAAAAAATTTTTATATTTATTTTGTTATCCGGTAACCATAGGATAACATAATACAACCTATAGGGTTGTAATATATTTATCTAGTTCTAAAAGGATAAAGTGATAATTAATCATGAGTGCAATTTAATTATGTGTTGCATCAAACGCGGGATATAATTAAAATATCCTACTAACCCTTGTGCCAAATACATGATAGGATTTATTTATCCATCATTTTCGACAACAAATAGGATTAATTAATCCAATCCTGCTTCTAATTCCGCACGAAAAACACATCCTTAGGATATGTTTGATAACAATATAAAAAATAAATAAAAATAATTTATTTTTGTAAAATATTGAAAAATAAATTGGGACATGTGATTATCAAACATACAACAAAAAATGCAAGACAAATCATTCCTCAATTTATTTTCTAACTTCTCACATAAATCAAATATTTTATTTTATTTTCATTTTTTATATTGTTATCAAAAACATACTCTAGAAGGTAATCTTTTAACTCTCAACCAATTAAAAGCCCATTGGAATTCTTTTTTTTTCAGTTGAAGTCATGTTATGGTCCAAAAACATTGAATGAAAATTTATTATGTGTGAGTTTGGTGCATTTCTCAAAAGAAAGTTAATTGCGTATACAAACACCGGAAAAACACTCTGAATAAAATAATAATAATAATAATAATAATAATAATAATAAAAAGAAAAAAAAGAAATCAATATAACATTACTTTAATTAGTAAGGATCCCTTTAATAAAAAAGTTGAAAAACAATTAAAAGCATTAGTAATTTTTAGTACAAGTGGAAAAAAAAATGAGCAATTTGGTTAGATGTTTGCAGTATTCTTCTTATATTACATGAATTTTTTTTCTAAACCCACTAACCAATATTTTTCTACATTAACTTGGTGCATTTAGGAGTTTATAACCTCCTAAAGTGCTAACTAACTGTAAAATTTTAACCAGATTGTATCTTTTCTGCCTAGGAACATTAATTTGTTGCAAGCACGGTTTTGAATTAAGCACCATCGATTGTTGTGTGCACTATAAAATTTGACAACACAGTGTATGACCGTATGAGAGTGCGCGGTAGACAAAAAAGTGTGGCATAGGCAAAACTCAAATATGCCATCAACATGGAAATCCGCTAGTAATTGTAAAAGCATAAAAGGCAGTTGATTTAAGTAGGCAATACTAATTCACTATGTTTATTATTATAAATATTAGTAACGTTATCTCGCGGGATGGGGGACAGAGTGTAATGCTATCTAACATAAATTATTTTGTCAGACAAAGCGCGAGCAGATTGCGGAGGAATCCTGACATTAAAGTTATAAAGAGAGCAGTTTTAGATATAAACAATGTCCACTAAAACAAGAAGCTATTGCAACGCGTACTGGCATGCTTCGATCATGTATGTATATAAAAGTCATATTCAACACAAAATTATGTCTGCTTAAAGCTGAACTAACTTCACCATTTACGACTGATGTGCCACTAATTACCCTTAGACCCCACCACAGTTCACAATAAGACATGCATAGTGCCATTACGAAATATATTGCTACTTAATTACGAGAGCTAATTATAAATGAAACAGGATTTGATGGATTCATAAGTATATTGACACAATCACACATGATTACATGAATGACCGGTGCCGAAACCAGAAATTGGAGCAACGGGGGGCGAAATTTGGTTGAAATTCAAAACACATTAAATCATATTTAAAACCTTAAAATCTTAACGCAATCATAATAGTACTAACAATAATAGTTCATACAACTGAAATTGATCGTTGTGCAGCATCGTAACGCAATCATAATAGTACTAACAATAATAGTTCATACAACTGAAATTGATCGTTGTGCGGCATCGTGGGCTATGAGCTGGTGGACGATGGTGGTATGGTGCAGCCGTGCAGTGGTGCGGCATAATGGAGAGGTGAAAGACTTAGAGGTATAACCGTGTAGTGTAATGGAGAAGAAGAATAATGAGACGGTGAGCTTAGGAAGAAGCTGTGAGCCTGAGATAAAGAAGCAGTTGTGGGGCTTTAATTTGTTAAGTTTATACTTTTCAAATTATTTCTTAAATTTTTGTCCCTTACGGTTAAATACCCTCAAGTTTATTTTTATGCACAAAAGTCCCTATATTTTTTTTCCCCAAAAATGATCCCATATCTAATGAAAAAAATTGAAATCCAACAGGGGCAGGTGCCCCCTGCCCCTGTGTAGCTTCGCCATGTGAATGACCCACAAAAGGACCCAATACACCATCTCTATACATGTAATATTATATACATATGGGTTTTCTGTGCAATTAGCTAGAGTTGAGCAAAAGAAGGTGAAAATGAGAGTGAAATGCGATTCCTTTAACAATGTAAGGCCCTAACACTAACAGCATTGCTAGCCCATGGTAATGAAAGTGAATAAGCACCATCAACGTAATGGACAGCGGCTGTCACCATCAACCTTATTACACAAAAGCAATTATCGATTCTACTTTTGAAAAGTGATGCGATTTAATCATTCAAGATGTAAATGCTTCAATTAACCAAACCAGACTAGAGAAAATGGTCATCAAACAAAAGGCATCTATGTGAAAAAGTCATTGTAAAATACTAAAATCTCAAAATATTCTATTTGAGAGCATGAGGGGTACCGCTTTAGGCTTGAATTCAGGGTGTAATGCGCTTTCGTAACAAAACATTTTGTGTTGTCACTGAAGGTGAGGAGCCCAATGGTAGCCAAGAATCAAAGCATGGGGTTTGTGGGCTTAGCCTTTGAGAATAGGTATTCGTAACCATGGTCCTGCCACTGCTTGGCAGTCTCACCCTTGTTGGTTGAGAGCGATTGTTATTACTGGCTTCTATGCATAGAAGTTCCTTGGGTCCAAGTGGACTGTCTGGAGTATGGCATTTCCTTTTCTTTGTCATCAGCTCCCACAATAGCTTCTCATCTTTAGTTAGATCCTCCTCCAAACCTAACAACTTCATACAAAAAAGCACAGCATGTTAAAGGAGAATGTGGTTTTAGTTCCCCATAGAAAATTAGCCCTCCTTAATTTGGTGAAGATGAAATGTAAGAAGCATTAAATTAATTACTCCCTCCGTCTCAAAATTAATATAAAGTCTCACTTTGACTTTAGTAATTTTTAAGAAAATATTGGTTTCAACCTAATGAATGGTGAAGAATACAACCTTTTTTTCCCCTTGCATAATTTGTGTGTCCCAAAAAGGAAATGGTTCTCTTAATCTGAGACATCAAGAAAAGAGAAGTGAGACTATTAACTTGAGACGAGGGAGTATTAGAGGATAAACGGGTATGTAACTGATGGAATAATGCAATATTGGTGACATAGGAATAATGGTAAAATGCACAAAATATGTGAACTTGTGGACTGAGGGTATTAAATATCGCCTAGAATTTTTCAGTTCCAATTAGCCTCAATAGAAAAATGTCTCACTTTCATCCAAATGAAAAATATTTCAACCCAAAAATTGGCCCAGATACATAGAATAGCTATGGATTAAAAGTTTGTAGGCCCAACTAAAATGGCATAATGTGGTAGTTCATGAATTGGAAAATTACAGGTCGTACCTTGTGCCGGGCATGTTCAACGGGCACCTTTTTAGCTTCCAAATAGAAACCTAGGTGTTCTTTCATTTTTCTTACATTTTCCTCTGATTCCTTCAATTTGCTCAAAGCCTCAATCTTCCTCGCTTCTTCTACTCTCACTTTTTTTCTTGCTTCCTCCAGTTCCAGCCTTCCATCTCTCATTGCACCTCCCATCTCTTCCACCATGGCCAATAGGTGCAGACATGATCCAGTTGTCATTTCAGCCTTAAGAGCCTTGACATACTGAACCATTGGATTACACATTCGTTCAGCTAGATCAATCATTAGGTCATCCACGCCATCCTCTACTGAACCAAGGACCACACGCACGTGATCATATGTGGCTTTAAGGAGCTTTAGTGTAATGAGAAAGGCTCCATTGCTTTGACTTGACTGGTGAATGGCAGATACATATGTGATGGCTCTCTGAAAGAACTTATGAATGGAAACTTGGTGATCAGAGATGATCTGAGAAAGGTTGTTTTGGCTAGAATTTACTTGGCCTTCAATTTGTCTGAGAAGGTGTATTAGTTCTGCTAGTTGCAGTCTTTGTTTCTGTATGAGCTCTTTGCCTGCCATGGTTGCTTTAGCTATGTAGTCTTCCTGCAAAAATTGAAAGGCAAGTGACTACCAACATACCACAACAATCCCATGAAACAACCATTAAAGTTTCCACAAGGAGAGTGACTCATTTATCCAGAATTTGTACATAGTGGCATTATGCTGCACTGTAAAAGCACTGCACGTAAAGAAGAGGAAGAATATACGGATTTTCACTTGCATCAGATGCAGGGTGGAACGGGAACAATGAAACACTAAAATTGAGGTCAATGCTGAGAAAAATGGAGGGATCACCAATGTTACATCACTTGGGACTAGGATGTCACCAAAAATATCCTCTGTTTGGGGAGGTGGGGTGTGTGTGTGTGTGTGGGGGGGGGGGGGGGGGGGGGGGGGGGGGGTTACACCAACTAATTATGGCATATCAGTAACCAATACAGCTAATTTTCCTTTCACTCGAACAAGAAAGTGCCATCAAGAGTCTAGTAGCTCGTGCATTTAGCACCAAACAGTATCAATAGTCTAATGTAATGTATGAAGGCGATATCGAGGTAGTTGGGGATGTAGTCATATCTACGGGTCTCATGTTAACTAGCTATCTAAGTTACTTTTTCTTATCCATTTGATGGATACACAACTCATCCTACGTATGAGATGCTTTGGATAAGTGTTGCTTCACAATTTCCGGTTCTAAGGTTTAACTGTCGGTGTTGGCAGATAAGTTCTAGCAGATGCCTGGAGCCCTGGAGAAAACTATATGCCGAGTTGCATCAGAACAAAGTGGAAAACTACGATAAGTGAATTTGATTCAGCCACAACTCCAGTGTCAACATGTACAAAGTAAACACAAAACCGAGTTCCTGTTATACATCATAGCTACCTTTTACTTCAAATTCAACAAATTACCTCGAATTTACAGATCTTATGATTCTGATCTGCTCCCTCCGTGAAAGACGTTGAACTTTCCCGTGTTTTGGTTCTGATTTCGTTCTTCCTCAAACCCTGACATAAAAGTAAAGTCCAATTGAAACAATAATTTGTTTATAATTTTCATAAACTCAAAATTACATGCATATACCACCACAGAGTGTGTGTGTGTGTGACAGAGAACTAAAATTCATAGGAAGGAGATCACGTGAGTATGTAGATCAGCAGTCATTAATATGGTGCTTGATCTTCCCTCTTCCGCCATTTCAACGGTCTTCAAACCAACAAGCCTCGACAGTGGAATCGCTAGAGAAGCAAATACATCTTCAGCCTGCAATTAGACAACTGATACACTAAATCTTCAAGCTCCAATTTGAATAATACGAACTTGCAGAACAATAAAATCAAATGTTCATTTCCCTCGCAAATTTGAAACTACAATAGAACCATTGAAATTCTACGGGAGGTCTATTAAAATTACTTCAAGCAAACCGGTTTTGATCTGAGATTTGAGGTGATGGAAGGCGATTTTGAGGTGGTCGTGGCGAGAAACGATTCGTGTGAGTTTGAAGCGAATCTCGGACATTGACGGAGATTGCGAGTTCCGGCGACGATTTACCATGTTCCTTTTGGCGGGACAATCGTGTGGGTTGAAGTTGGAAAATATAATTTGAGGGAGCGGACTAGTGTGATTTTCTAGATTATGCATTGATACCCATACGCTCATCAACGTGACTCAAATTTCACAAACTCTACATGAGTGAGTGATGTTCAAAATTTCATGAAAAAAAGACAAATTACACCCTAAAATTTGGATATAGATTCGATTTATTTTTTGATATTTTAAAAAATATGTCTTTTTTGAAGTTGTTACAGTGGTTCAATTGATACCTTCGTCATTAACAATTCCGTCCAAATATTTATGTTTAACCCCTTAAAACTTTAAAAGTAATACTAAATTCCCTTAATTTATATATTTTTTTAATTTTAACTCTACCATTGATATTTGTACGAACACCCCCCCCCCTTTGACCACTCTCACCGCTGCAACACCACTTTCATCTCCACCATCAAATGAGTGATTGAAAAATGGACATTATTGAACACCTCGAGATATAATTGTGATGGATATATATATATATGTGTGTGTGTGTGTCTTGTATGGAACTATATATGTGTGTATATGTGTACGTATGTTGTAGAGAAATAAGATAAGCGATGATGGTTGTAGTAGGGGAGTGGACGAAAGTAATGGTATATATATATAGAGAAATGTGGTGTGGAGAGTGAAAGACACATTTACATATATGTATATATAGAGAGATGGGGGGAGGTTGGTGTAATTTGTGTGAGAGAGAAAGACATATTTGTATGTGCACTCTGTGTGAGAGAGAGATAGATTGAGAAAAAAATAATGAAGATTTTCTCTCTTCATTCTTTATTGCCACCACACTCTTTTTCTTCTTCACCTATTCCCTATCTTTATCGCTGGTGACATCTCCGGCAAAGCCTCAACACTTCCTCCTCTCACTATGACATCTCCGGCACCGGCGAAGCCTTGAAGTGGGTTTGTAACTGAAATAGGTTACAATCCAAATATGTTGTAACCAAAATAAATATACAATCAATTCCCCTCTAGATTTAGTTGCTGGCTAATTCCTACATTTTTCGGCACCTCGAGAAGCTATTAATCTTCGACGCGAACCTCACTAGAATAGTCTCCGCTGACATCGGCTCGTGTACATCACTCTCCGTCATCGAGAAGCTGATAATGAATCTTAACAAAAATGGAAGTTAAAAAATATAAATTAAAGGGGTTTAGTGTCACTTTTAAAATTTTAGGGGGTTAAGTGTAAAATAATTAGACGGAATTGTTAACGGAATTAGGACAATGGTCTCAATTGAACCACTGTAGCAACTTCAAGGAAGACATTGCATTTTTTGAAATATCAAAGGAGAAATTGAATCTACACTCAAACTTTAGGGTTTAGTTTATCATTTTCCCAAATTTAATCATAACATTTCTATAAGGCGATGGAAAATACCACTTCTTGGGGTTTATAATAAACACACTTTCGTTATTTTGTTTATAGACATAATTTGTATCTTACTTTTGTTGTTTTTTATTTTGTTCACAAGCATTCAACCTTACCGCCCCTTAATTAAAAAATCTCCGGATCTTACTTGGTCTCATTATGTCGAGAAACCTAACGCTTACTTGGTTAAAAGTGATCGAGTAACAACTATGACACATGATTGACATTTGGCGAATGGAAGTTACACAATAAATAAGCCTACTACTGATTTTATGAAGATATTCTTGTCTTAATTATGCCGAGTGTAAAGATCCACGCTCAGTTGGTTATAACCGAGTGTCTTCATGCTAACTCGTCCCGTATTGGGCGATCGAAAATTGTACAATAAATAACCATTGGCTAAAGAGGTGAAAGATGAAGTTTTATTTTAAAAACAAGAAAATCCAATATATATTTATCACAAAATATAAGTGTATTTATCACCCTTTTTTTTCTTTTTTGTTTTCATTTGAAAACAAAATAAAATTACAAACAACGCTACAATAAGGAGGGCAAGAAGCCCAACTAAAAGGTAGTTTTTTTTTTGGAGGCCATTGAGGGAATCTGGTGGGCCTACTAGAGGATTTGGAAGGTCTACCTGAGCTAGTGTATTATTAGACCGTTTTTATTTTTTCAATCATATTATACATAATAAATAGTAAAATTATTTATTTTAATGTGGTGATGATATCTAGTAATATTAAATGTATTCTTTTATTTGATCATCTTTCATTTTGGTTATATCCTTCCACCTTCCTCTTATCCATGTATTTTACTAGTCTTCTATATTTTTTTATTTTACTGTTATTTTATTTACCTATTTTAACATAGTTTATACATTCAACTTTTACACAAATTTTTCATATTTAAATATCTTAAAATATTGCTAGAGAACAAAACCTTTACAAGTTGTACAAATATTACACAAGAATATATAATATTGTTAAAGATACTCTTACAAAATATTTCAAGGAATTACTTTTCAAAGTTTTAGACCGGTCCATGTGTTCGGGAGCTATATCGGTCCAGCATGTAATTTTCTGGGAACATATTTTTATCCCAAAAAAATATTTTTTAAATATTAAAAATGATTTTTGCTTAATATTTTTCTATAAATATAAGCCATTGTTTAGGATCAACATTACATAATTCTAATGAGTTTTTTCAGTAAAAAATTATTCAAACGCTATAATCAATTCTTAAGAGTTTTGAAACACCGCTTAGGTTTTGTTTAAATGCCACATAGATCCTATTGTTTTTCAAATTAAACTAGGGTTCTAAACATTTACGGTCCTGCAAAAGTGTATCCGATTGCGATTGGAGACGGGATGAGCGAAATTGCTAACTTGCGATAAAGGAGGTTGCAAACAGGGGTGAAAGACTGTGATCAGTGCATAGAATGAGGCGACAAGTAATCCAAAAAAACGGGAAGCGCTACGCTAAGACAGCAGTGGTTGGATTCGACGTTAAAGGGATTGACGGAATTGTTGCATAAATTATGGAAAAGCAATTTTTGTAAGTCGTTGAGTCTGTAATTATGTTTTGATCATATTAAAGTACTATCAATTAGTCCTGATAATTAGTCCTGCGCAGACAAGAATATCTCGTAAATTCTTTGTGTTGTGAATTGCTTTAGTGTGATTGTTTGATTGATAGAGCTGTTAGAAAACACAACACATGATTTCGACAGTGCTAAAATTTGATTAGATCTAGAGTTTTAATTTCGCATATTAAATTTAATTTTGTTTTTGATAAAAACTCTAAGATCAACCTAGGCAATATGATCCATAATTTTTCTTGCGATTGTACCGTACTCTTCTGAAATTGATAAATCCATACAATTAATGTCTTAATTGTATCGAGTACGCACTCTTTGACTTTGCTTCAGGCAAAGTTAATCATTTTGAAATAAAAGAATAAGAGAAATCTACTTATTCAAGTGATATGTAATATGAGTAGGGGTTAACTCTATTTATATTAAGATCTAACATCCTTACTTCTTTACAAAATCAATGTAGGACAAGTTACATTATATATAAGATGAAGCAATCGCCTTATTCATACCATAATACCAATGTAGGACAAATAATATCTTTATATACTACATATTAACATTCATATATCAATCCTTTACAATAGTATCCAATAAATATATGAATATCCAACAAAACAACCGCATAAAATTAAGAAAACAACCTTGATGCCATGAAGGGTAAATTAGACATTAAACACACACACACACCCATATAGTTGTTTGTGGATTTTAACCCTAGAGGGGGGGTGAATAGGATTTAAAGCAAATTAAAAGTATTTCGAAATAAACTAAGTTAATCAATAAGGATTTTGAATAATCAATAAAAGATACAAAATGAAATGCTGACGATGATAAATAAAGAGATAAAGATAGAGAGATATATAACCACAACACAATCACGTTTTGATTACGCGGTTCGATTTTCGGCTATACATTCGCGTCCAAGTAGTGCCTTCGAGAAATTCCAATAAACAATTTTCTTACGGGTGAAAATTAAACCTTATTATAAAGTGCAATATTTCTCACTACACTTCACACAGGACTCTCTTGCTAACACAATAATAAAATCTCTAACATGTAAAGTAAAATAAGATTTTATGACACACACTAATGGATTACAACTTTAGCAAAATGTATGTTAAAGATACAAGTTAAATGCTTACTTCTAGAGTTATAAATATTTGATCAAAATATAGAATAATGTAATTGCTAAAATCAAGAAAGCGTTAAAATCAAAAATTGATTGCTTGAAGTTTGTAAGATCAAATGATGAATGATATTGCAAGAAGTGAGTTTCAAGGATGTAAAATAGTGCATAAATAGCTTAAAAGAAGAATATGATCGTTTAGGCTTAGAAGTAGCCGTTTAGAGACAAAGCAAATAAATAAAATAGCTTCGCACTGAAACAGTCTCATGTTTAATGACCAACAGGCGCTTGTTATGCAAAACAGTCGCTTTTCTTGCCATAACAACCTCGTGTTTAGCACATGACATGGAGCTTAATCAAGGCATCAATTTTCTTTTTTAGAGTGCTTTAATTTCATCAAAAACATATTTCAAAAATGTTGCCAAAACAAGGTTGGAACTAGGTTTGTTCTTGAAAAGGTACATTAGATAAAAGCATGTAACACTCTTTGAAACTCTTGATTGCCATTATTAGACGAATATTGTTTCGAGTGTATTAAATAGGTTGATAATTGTTAAAGACTGGATCTGGTTTCATCGGTTTAATGATGGTATGTGTACTTGTGGAGAATATCGGTAGTTATTATTTGAGCTCCTACTTAGTAGAGCTCCGGTCTTATAATAGTTTGAAACTTAAATTCTACGCAACTTGATAACACGGTAATTACTTTATTATATTTGAATTGTTAATATTGAGTTTTTTTTATCAAGCTTTATAATATATAAATAATTAAGTTGATATTGTTTTCTCAATTTTAGTGTAAATATTGAGCTTAGTTTTGTTGCACCTCAAGATCCGAACGTCTCATAAACTTTTCGCTGGAGTTGTTCGTTTTTCTATTTCAAACTTAATGATCTGAAGGAAGGCTTTCTTTAAGTATGACCCAAACATTTCTCTGCAAACTGTTTAGCTAACTGTAACAGCTACTATGTAACACTCCGTGTTTCAATAAATGTATTTTTATTAATTTAATTAACTATTTGTCCGATTCATTTGTGGACTTAGACAAGTTCAAATGTTCCCACACGTCACTTTGGTGTTATGGAGTAAAATCAGAAAATTTTGATTTAATTTGGAACTAGTTTGAGCAATTTGGTGCATTCTTGGAAAATTTGGCGTATTATTGAATATTCGATTTTCCTATTTTTCTTATATTCGGTTCATTGACCTAAGAAGGTTCGAATTGAGTTTAGTATTTTCTGACACGTCACATTATAGTTATTAAACCTTTCAATAAAGTTTCATTAAATTCGAACTTAATTTAAGCATTTTTGAGTATTTAGTATAATTGAATTATATCCTTAACGATTCTTACAAATCTTGTTTGTGGTTCCGGAACTTTTAGACCTTCAAATTTAGTTCCATTTTTCCAACATGTCATAAATATCTATTAGGAATATTTTGGAAAGTTTTGTCACTATCGGAATTGAAATGAGCACTTCGGAGGCATTTTTCGAACCCGAAATTTCTACTCGTCGATTGGATTTTAGTCGACTTTGGAGACTC
The DNA here is from genome assembly GCA_021464415.1 of Lonicera japonica. Lineage (NCBI taxonomy): Eukaryota > Viridiplantae > Streptophyta > Magnoliopsida > Dipsacales > Caprifoliaceae > Lonicera > Lonicera japonica. Next base: position 7,206,121 of record CM038467.1, on the reverse strand, counting down.
ATAACTTCTTCTTTAATGATCCAAATTCCACCCTGTAAACTCTTCTAGTTTCATCTTACATCCGTTTATAACTTTCATGTTTTGACGAAAAGCTAGTGCACACTCTTCGATGTTCAAAATAGAGTGAGAAGTAAGCCGATTAACAAAAATCAAATTATGCTGAATTTCGGCAGAGCATTGTCTTTGACGAAATTCTGGTATTAATCTACCACGAATTTGGAGAAACTTTCTCTTGTGAAGTTGTATAACTTTTAATTAGCTTTTCGTTGATATAAAGATCATACCAATCGGAGTTCCGAGTAAAGAGTTATTGCCAAATTACGAATAGTGCACCATAACACATTTGGTCAATCTGGGTTTGACCGAGTCAACTTGTTTGTTTTCGTTTTTGACCATCTTTGACCATCTTCTTCATTCCTTAAAACACCATTTTAGGGCATTGAGACCAGAGGATAGATATATATACACTTCTAGAGATAGAAATGGGTGTTAATAGATGATTTCTAGCTCAAATAAATGGTTTTCACTCCGAAATTGTGGATTTCTCAAGTTTTTGGCGTGGCGAGTCCATTTTCTAGCTCGGTTTTCTTGATCGATGGCTGTAAGTAGTCTTTTTGGGGATCTCTATTTTTGTCCAGAAGTGATTAAGGTGGGAACTTTCCTATCTTATTTGATTTTTGAATAATTATAGTTGATTAAGTTGAAATATTAGATTTTCAGTACCAAATTCACAATTTATCTTGCTTGCATGTTGTATAGCCATGGATTAAACATTTTGAGCTTTGTTATCAATGGTATATTAGTTGTATTTGATGAAAGTGGAGGCTGATTGTATTGTATGTCTACATTTAAGTGTTTAATTAAGAATTTGGTACCGAAATGGCTAGAAACGTCATATATATGTTTAATACTTGAGATTTCTACTTACCTTCCTAAATTTTCAGAATATAAATCACTCTTAAATCATATTTTGACTTGTTATTAGACATGTATTGATTGCTTCATGACGATTCTAATAAATTTAGTGTTTACTCCTCAATTTTGGATTACAAAACCATTGGAATTAATATTATTACCGTAAATTGACGTGTAAAGCATGGTATACACTTATAGAAGCCTGATTTTTAGAATTATAATGAATACATTAATTTATATTGTTCTAAAGCATATTAATTACTCCTATTAATTGTGTGAGATAGCCTTTGATAAACACTATGGATTAATTATATAAATTGTTCTGAAAAATATTGAGATTGTTAGAATCGGATAAACACCGGTATAGAAATGCTTGAGTTATGTTATTGCACAGACCCATGGTAAAGATGGGGTGCCATAAATTTGGTTAACAGTACATTGACCCATGGTAAAATGGGGTGCGTTTATGAGTAGTATATTCCATCTAGTACTGGTATTAGGTCGAGGAGGAGGTGGATGGATGTTTATACAACAATCGTGTAAGATACATATTGATAATTAATAAAAGTATATTGATTCCTTATGTAGAGCTTTCTTTTAAATTGTTATAAATTGGGAATTTTGTTAATAATTGAATTGTGAACTCTCTCATATTGTGGTATGGTCATACATTGCATTTCCCTTTTTCTTATAGTTCCCACTGGGCCATTTGTGGCTCATTCCCTTATTTTTCTTTCAGGTACACATCGTGTCTCCGGTAGAGGTCATCGAGCAGGTCCGAGTTCATCTTAGAGTCTTCTCTGATGTCCCTATGAAATTAGTTGTTGTATTATCCTAATTTGTAGTAGTTGTAATTTCTAATTAAGTTTGAGTACTTGTACTGTCTATGGATGTACGAGTTGTATTTATCGAATTTGGATTGTAATGAATTTAAGAAGTATTTTATATTTCCGCATTAATTATTAAACATGATGGATTTCTTAGTATTTACGAATACTTCGTGCCGAATTTTTATTTGATTTCTCTACCTTGTTTAATTTATCAGATATGTCTATTTGTCTATCTGCTGTTAATTAGATACAACATCCGTTAACACCTGCTTAATTAGGCGGGTTGGTACATACTATAGGCCTATAGGCTTAAATTATGGGATAAGTACTTTGAGTTTATAAGCGTAATCAACGAGGAATTTTTTTATTTTTTTAGTGGGGTGTTTGCATAAGGCAAAGAATTCAATTTATTTAAAGGAGATGCCCAAGCATATAACTGGAGATTCTAAAACTGAATTGGACCAAGGATCATTTAAGTACACATCACTTTGTTAATGCTTTAGGAGTTGATTTGAATGACGCATCGTGAACTAAACAAGCTCAAGATGCGTAATCAAGCATGATGAAGCAAAGTCCAATTTTCTCAAACTGGACTGGACTTTCTGATAGGTCTTTTAAGTATATATATGTTAATGCTCTTGGAGTTGAATTGAGTTAATTGCATCACGTACGCTATGATGTGATCTTGCTTAGCCTTTCGTTCAATTCAACCAAGGAGTATTGCGAGTTTTTAAATGAAGGCTTTAATACGCATAGATTCAAAGATAGAGCATGAAAATTTAAAGAAAAATTTGTCAAATTGCTTATTTTAAGAGTTAAAAAGAGATTTCACGTCAATCAAATATTCTATGGAGTTCATAAAGATTAGGCATGAAAGTTCAATGTGAAAGTATGTTTGAATGTGGCAAATGAAGTTCCAAATCATAATCTTAAGTTGTACAAAGCTCGAGTATTAATTGGAGGTATTAAAGAGTACGTTCAATGATGGAATATCAAGCTAGAGGCTTCATTTGGCTTGTTGATGAGTTATTTAAGCCCCATGATTTATAAATAATTGTTTCTTAGAATTATTATTATTTTAGAATTATTTTGGGCTTATTTTAGAGTGTTTATTAATTTTTTTATTATATTAAGAATATTCTAGGAGTTATTATTTTCATTTTTTTAAGTATGAATTAGTTTCCTTTTTGAATTAGGATTATAAGGCTTTGTTTTCTCCTATTTAAAGGAGGTTCATTATTGTTTTATTATTAAGTTATCATTACTCAAATTGAGTGTTTTACACCTTGAGTTTTTGCTAAAACTTGTTAAATTGTTTGAATTAATCATTCAAGCTATTGTTGATTTATCAATCAATTCTCTACTAATTGATTATGACGTTTTTGACTTATACCGATATTCAATTATTGCATTCAAGGGTTGGGTTTAGGTTCTGCATTCAATTTCTTCGATGAAATTTCAAGGTTCTTGCACTTTTCGTAGTTCATGGATCAATGATCCATTAATCTGGTTAGGAAAAATAATCCGAGGTTGCATCACGCTGGATCAGGTATTATATATGTCAATGTTTTGGACCTTTAGTTTACAATTAGATGTTAGAATATAACTTAACTATCAAAATCTGGGCGATTTGCTCAAATTTTACTACTTTGGACTGGAGATAGGATATGCATTTCTTCTGGCATCAAAGACAACCCGCTTCAAGCATTTTAGGTTTGAATATATCATGTATAAATGAATGGATTTCAATAGATCTATACTCAGATTTCTACGTATCTTATAGATTTTTTTTTTGGTCTAGTTCTGCAATTGCATTTATGGCAAGACATCTTCACCTCCCAACTCTTTTAAATATTTTAACCGTTTTGCTATTACTAAAATTTCATGTTTCTTATATATATATATATATATATTTTATTTTTTAACAAAAAGAATGTTGTTTATTTAAATGAGTAAATAGATGAATTTATAATGATGTTTCACACAATAGGATCATGGATTTTCAGTCACGCTGCTTCTTCATAACCAACCCTTACCACCATCATAGTTTATGCTTAATGTAAAATAATGTCTCTACTTTCTTGATCATGTTGGAATTAAATTTACTTGAATGGTTAAGTATTCAAAACCATCACAGCTCCGTTGGTTGTAAAATGAAAAAAATACAATTTGTGAAGCACAAATTCGGACATGCATGGTGCGACAATGTCATGCCAACATGCAATTTTGTCAGTGGGCGTGTAATTTTGCACAAATAATACTGACAAATGAGTATTTCAACATTTAATCAAACGAATTAGGAATTATAACATTTTAAAACATTATCACCGGGTAACAACAAATAACAAATAAAAAATAAAATGTTCTTTTTATTTTTGAATAAAAGGTTTTAGCTAAGTGCGAAAGTGAATACACCGCTGCTGATTAGTTAAGATTTGAACAACTTTTGCCATTGCCTTTCCCTTTTTTTTTTTTTCGTTTCAAGAAACAAAATTTAAACGCTATTTCCAGCTGTCTTGGTTGGTTTGTTTCTACAAGAGGTAGTGTCCAGATCAGATCTCATTCTACACATTTTATCCATCGCAAAATTGATTATTACTAAAATAGGTAGTTGCTTTGAATTGCATTCATTGAACTTTATTTATTTTCTTATTATTACAATCATAAACTCAATTTTATTAATACCGCAAAAACATAGACACTAATACTAAAGTCACTGCACATAAGACTTGTTTTATCCCTAAGAAAAATTACTTGTTGAAATTAAAATTTTGAGTGAGTATCACTGAGACTTATTTATTTCGTGATGAAATTTGATACGTTAGTTTTTAAAATAAAAAAATAATTTTTAATATTAGAAGAAAATAAATTTAAAATATTTCAAGCAGTATAGTTCCTTGGGTACCTCTCAATTCTATTGTTGTTTCCATCTGAAAAAAAAAAAAAAAAAAAAAAAAAAAGGAAATCTGGGTCCATCAGTCAAATTTTTATTTTTACCGACGTTACATGGACTTGTGCGGAAAAAATATTTGCGCCTAAACATATTTTAGTGTTAAGGTGTTCAACAACACAACCACCTAATTTCAAAAAAAAAAAAAAAACCACCACCACAACAAACTTTGACTATGAGCTTGCATCCTACTCCGGTCCGTTGAAATCGACTTGACATCAACTCTCCCCCCTCCTCCCTCCAAAAAAAAATAAAAATTAAAACCTTCTCTCAGATATTCATTCCCATATACGCATCCATTTTATTTTAATTAATATCCCAATCTATCGACAACAATCTCTAGCTAGACAATAATCGACAACAAAACCTCATCTTCCTTCTTCCCTGTTTCTTCAAGCAATTTCTTTTATTAATTGACTTCTTTTTCTCCATCTCTGGTGTGATGAAATACACGAGATTTTCTCGTGTTGTCTTAAATCCAAATTTGTAAGGAAGGTCGTCTTTCAGCAACTACTATCTCTATTGACATCCCAACTCTTCTTTTTTAAGTGAATCACCCTCCCTTCTTTTATATCGTCATACTTAGGGTTGATTCTTGGAATAGATAGAGAGTAAAAGAAATGGGGAATTGGAGTTGTGGGTTCGTTGTACTTCTTTGTGCTCTTTTAGTATTAAGGATTAGTGCTGTACAGCACCGCCGCGCACAACAAACTGAGCGAATTTCTGGTATATATATGTTATATATATATATAATCTTACTCTTCTCTTTAGCTTTAGCTTGATTAATTCCTTCTTTTTATGTTGTTAGCTTTTATTGTTTTAATAATTTCGTTTCACCCGTTTAATTAATTTTGATTATTTGCTATTGAATCTCAATTTAGATTCATTTGAATCATGTGGGTTTTTGGCATGGGTTAATTTCCTCTGGGGTATTCATTTGGGCTTCTTTTCTCTAGTTTCATAATTGCAAGTTACGGTTGTGTTTTGATTTGAGCAACTATTGGGTTTCTTTGGAGATGGAAGTTTTCTTTGAAAATCGGATATGCCCAACCGTCCTCTACTCGGAATTGAGGGATCCATAGATATTTGCTTCATAATTACATAATCCTTTTCCTTTATGGCACTGTTGAAGATTGCTGTATTGTAGTTGTCATTTCATTTTCCCTTATACTTGCCTGTGCTTTCTTAAGCTGCTTCCCCTATCGATGCATTCCGTTACAAGAAAATTCAGTTTCCTGGTTTTGGTACATATTTCCACAGTGATTAATGTATTGTTTCTTGAAAAAATACTTTGTATCTGTAAATATTCATGTTAGTGGCCTATCTATATATATAACAAAAAAAATGATAATAAGATGCTCAAGTTGGGAAAGAAATAAATGTGGTCAGATTGGAATTGCTACAAAGAAAAAAGTAAATTATCCTTAATTCCTTATTGCAAAACCTGGGCCTGGGGTAAAGCGAACAAAAACACTCAAGAAGTGGAAATGACTATTATAGTGGACTTAGAACCTATCTATCTAGAAAATTGGTTAAATTTATAGACAGGAAGCTATAGACTTACAAAATTAAAAGCTAAAGTATGTTAAGAACAACTATTGTGAAAGAAACAGAATTAGAACAATTAGAAGTGTAAGATATTCAAAGCAAGTGAGAGGTAGCTCCAATCATTTGATCTTTGTGCTGTTCATATTGTCCTGTATTACCCAAACAATAAATATTTTAGAAACACCGAGGTTCATCTTCTTGTGGGATTCATATTATACGGTTTTTCTTTATTGTGCTTGAGTTTATGAATTCAGGCAGTGCTGGTGATGTCTTGGAAGACGACCTGTAGGAAGGTTAAAGGTATTTGTTTATGAGCTTCCAAGCAAATACAACAAGAAGATTCTACAGAAAGACCCTCGATGCCTCACCCACATGTTTGCTGCCGAAATTTATATGCATCGGTTCCTCTTATCTAGCCCCGTTAGAACTCTCAATCCCGAGGAAGCCGATTGGTTCTACACCCCTGTATACACCACTTGTGATCTCACACCGAATGGCCTCCCTTTACCCTTCAAATCACCCCGTATGATGAGGAGCGCCATACAGCTTATTTCTTCCAATTGGCCTTATTGGAATAGAACCGAAGGGGCCGATCACTTCTTTATAGTCCCACATGACTTTGGGGCTTGCTTTCATTATCAAGTAAGCAATCCAATATCTCTCATCTATCTATTACTGCATATTGAGTGAGAGGAGCACTTTTGGTTCCTACTTGAAATTACCCTTCCTTAATTTAAAATAATTAACATCAGTTGTTAAGGGATTTGAACCTGTGAACTTTAACAACAACGTGCAACCTCTGAACTACTAGGTATAGTTTTGCACACATGTTGAGTGTGCCACATGTTCTAGGCCCCAATAAATCTTCAGACAGATTATTAATTCTTTGAGAGATTATTGTGTTCATATCTGTTCTTGGTTTCGTTATTGCAGGAAGAAAAGGCAATTGAAAGAGGGATTCTGCCATTGCTACAGCGTGCTACCTTAGTTCAAACTTTTGGGCAACAGAATCATGTTTGCTTAAAGGAGGGGTCCATCACGGTCCCTCCGTACGCGCCTCCCCAGAAGATGCAATCCCACTTGATTCCTCCGAGCACCCCTCGGTCCATCTTTGTGTACTTCCGAGGCTTATTTTATGATGTGGGAAACGATCCTGAAGGCGGTTATTATGCAAGGTATACTTTAATAAGGCACCATTAGTGGCATTTTCATAATGATTAAACTTTGGCCTTGTCCATAGAGGAATCTCAATGAAGTACGTAAAAATGGGGGTAACGTCTAAATCTTTTATTGTAATCCTTTTATTTAACATTTTTAATTCGGTAATTCCCCTCCATGGAGGGGGCGCTAAGAAGGAGGGGAGGGGGGGGCGAGTCTATTTTTGCATATAAAATGGGCGGCAAAGTCAGGATAGCACAACTAAAAATGAGCTCATTTGAAGATTAATCATTCAACTATACTAATTTGAAATTCAAGCAGTTTATAAAGAAAAAATTACATTTTCTAATAAGCTATTTAAACGGAAAAATTTCATTCAACCTTTTTTTGAACTTCACAGAGGTGCACGAGCAGCAGTATGGGAGAACTTCAAGGATAACCCACTTTTTGATATCTCGACTGAACATCCAACAACCTACTACGAAGACATGCAAAGAGCCGTTTTTTGCCTGTGCCCTCTCGGGTGGGCTCCTTGGAGTCCAAGATTAGTTGAAGCGGTTATATTTGGGTGCATCCCAGTCATCATAGCTGATGACATCGTTCTGCCATTTGCAGACGCAATCCCCTGGGAAGAAATTGGGGTGTATGTAGCAGAAAAAGATGTACCGAATTTGGACACAATTCTTACAACAATTCCACCAGAAGTAATACTGAGGAAGCAGAGATTGCTTGCCAACCCTTCAATGAAACAAGCGATGTTGTTCCCACAACCCGCTCAATCTGGAGACGCTTTCCATCAGATTTTGAACGGACTTGCGCGTAAACTTCCTCATGATAAGAGTGTTTACTTGAAGCCGGGCAAGAAAATTTTGAACTGGACTGCGGGTCCAGTGGGTGATTTGAAACCTTGGTAATTGATTTACATATAACACGAGAAGGATTTTGCGTATTTTGTTATCTCCTTGGTTGCGTCTCAGGAACTTGTGCTGGAATGAAGGTGTGCTGATTTCGTTAGAAGCTTGGAAAACCTGAAGTTATCCAAATTGGATTAGCTTTTACATTGGTTCTTCTGACGGAGTGTTTGGGCTATTTTGAATTACTTAAGAACGGAGAATGCTATTCGATTGAAAAGCTTAGTGATAATTGTTCCAATTTCTTTTTGTGGATTCTTCCGAAATTAATTGTGGTGAACAGCTTCTAAAAGGCTTGAAGAAAGTGGTAGTAGTAGTAGTAGTAGTTCAGTCGCCGAACAATTATGATAATGATAACATGCAGTTCCAAAATCACTGTCATCTAATCACAAACTTGTGCGGTATTTCAGGCACCGTGCGCGTCTATGGAAGGATTAGCGCAATTAGTAGGGATAAAATAAAACGGTTAATGATATGGGTGATTTTATTTCTATTCCTATGTATATTCATCCATCCTAAAAATAAGGAATTTTAGCCTTCTTATAACGAAAGTGCCACTAAAATTGTCCTACTAAATTATATTAATATTACATAAAAGAAAAAAAAATACCCTTATGTATTTAACTATACATCTATAAACTGGTTAAGTTATACATATACACTAGCATATTACATGTGCGATGCACGGACGTTGTATAAATTATTTTTTATAAGTATATATATATTGTATTTATTTTTGTGTATACATATCTATACTTATGTAATTATAGTCAAGTTTTTTCAAATATAAAATTTATCAAATCAAATAATAAACATGAGTTTACATAAATGACAAATAATAGTATACATTTGTGGGAACATGATTTTAGTATTCTCTTGTGGGCCGAATTGGTCTTAGAATTTTCTTATGGGCCGAATGGGAAGGACGAGGTCAAACTATTATAAAAGATAGAGAGGAATACAAATGAGGCCTAACAACGTAAGAGACAGTGTAGAATATTTGCCGAGTAAAAGCGATAGCTCGCCAAGCAAAAGGAACAACTGCCGAATAAGAGACAATCGACTTAAGAAAGGTTCCCGACATACAGATAGAGAATATGCCGATATAAGCCTCCTAACCAATGAGAAAATGACGCCTATGATGATATAGCATGATGAATGATCACTACAAGAACAAATGATAAAGTGACACGTGTAAAGTATAAAGAAGTTAGTTATAATAGCTGTGCCTCCCTCATTTGGAAGAAGGGGAGGAATGCCACGAGGACCACAAGGCATATCCTGGATGGTCATTTTACTTGTAACCTAATCCAGTTTGGGGAGCATGAAATATAGATCTATAGAGAGAAAATGATACTTTCTGGAAAAGGATGAGAAAAATTAGTAGAAACCCTACCAAAAAGTTAAATCCAGTTACCATCTCTATCAGCTTGGCCAGACTTGCTCTAGTACATAAACACACCACCCACAACATTGAATAAACAAATTTTATTATATCATCTAGTAGATTGAAATACAAAAGTTAGCTTTTGTGTTCATTCCAATTGTTTTCGATATGAGACTTTAATTGTCATTATTAAGTATATATATAAATATGAAAAATGAAAGACTTTAAAAATAAATAAATAAAAGTTTCATAATAAAAACTATTTATTACTATAATTATTACTCTATTTTACAATAATAATTATTATAATAAATAATATAGATTATTGGGGTAATTAATATAATAATTAATAAAAGAAAAAGTATTAAGTGTGTTATTATTACAGTAATTATTATAGCAATTAATAAGAAAGATAGTATTACCTCCTCTGTAATACTATATGATACATATATATATATATATATATTACGTATATAAACTAGTAATATAAATACAAATATTTGAAGGGTTGTTGAGATCTGATAAGAAAATCATTGGCTTGAATTTACAGAGAAAAACTTCCAATCTTTCTATGCGTTTCTTGCCTCATTCTTCAATTGAAGAATATATCTTAATCTTATAAATATACAATATAATTTACCATAATTCTATGTAAAAGGTGGTATGGAATTTAATGGCGAAATGACAAACACTGCACTTATGTAAAAATTAGGATTAGGGTTTCAAGAATTGAAGATTAATTAGGAATAGGGTTTAATGAAGTGGAGAAGACAAAGGTATTTTTGGAATACCATATTTTTTAATATTAAAGTATTAATAAGATAATATTTGTAAAATTTAAATTAATAATATTTTTTTATCAGTCTATCTACGTTCACGGATTAATTTAATAGATAACGCGGATTAACTGCAAAAAATCGCGGATAGAAATAAAATCACCCTAATAATATTAGCAAAAGTAAAAAATAAAAAAAAATACTCTACTACAAAATTATTTTGTGACATTTTGTGACAAAGAAGTGTTTCAAAAGAAATATATAATGTGCAAGTAAAAATAATTTTAAAATATTAAAATACTTTTATACAATGTTAACATTATTAATTAAAAAAACTCAAAACAACTAAAACAGAATTGTCTCTTTCTTTCCTTATCTACATAACTATTTATTTATTTAAAAAAAATAAATAAAAATTTACACGATGTTTTACGGCATTACGTGGTACCTTTTTCAGCAACAAAATAATTTACTGGAATGGAAATAGTCAAAGTTTTGTTAAGATTTGAGAGTAGGATTAAAATCTACTCCAATTCAAAAGGTTTTAATTTTAAAATACTGATATATTTCTCACATTAGCGAGTCGCAACACTCAGACTTTGTTTATTTATCACTTAATTTGCTACTTAAATTTGAAAACTTAAAATTTTTAAATTTAAGTGGTTGACAAAGTTGTTCACTAACTAAAAAAATTAAGTGGTCACTTAATTTTTACCACTTAAAACTTAAAATTTTAAAGGGCATAAAAGGTTTATTTTGCCCCCTCTTTTATCAAAACCCTCCCTTTCTTCATTTCTTCTGCGCCGTTCCTCTCCGCGCACAACTCGTCCATTCTTCGCTCCCGTGCATAGCTTGTATGTTCCTCTGATCTGTCCAGCGTCGTTCTTCTCATCTTCAGGTGATATACACATATATATATATATCTCTTTATTTGTCCAGCGCCGTTCCTCTCACCACACATAATAACGATGCATATACATACATTATATATATATATATATATATTCATGGACTGATTGAATGACGTTCCTCTCATCTATCTTATGTCGTTCCTCTCATCTTCATGTGATATCTCTCTCTCTATATCTAAAGCACACACCACACATAATAACAATGCATATACATACATATTATATATATATTCATGGTCTGATTGAATGGAGCTTGATTTTTAAAAGAAATGTCTTGTGGTGTTTGGAACTTTACAATCACACACCCACACGGCCACATATCTGCCCCGTGAACCTTGAGTCGGGATGGTGACCCTCGCTTGTAGAATTCCTCTTTTTGCTTACTTGAGCCGGTGGCTAGATAGGTGGTGAATAAAGTTTAATTATATTAAGGGCAAAATTGTCATAATAAAAAAAATTTCAGTTTTTAGATATGTTATATTCAAACAAACAATATTTTTTCAGATACAATTTTCAGAACTAAACAAACAACTTTTTCAATTTTTAATTTTTTTATTAAACGCCACCTCAAATTAATATTAAAAAAAAAAGGAAAAAAAGAAGGTAAAGTCTTAATGAAAAAAGTTTTGAGTTTGAGGCTGACGGACATAACTTTTGGAGCTAGGTAACGAGAGAGGGATTAATTTAAATATATCGGAAATATGTTACAAAAATTCACATCGACACCCCTGTCACGCGTGACAGCCACGCGTCACTGCCGAGTGTGTCTATGCTCTGCTCTATAGGCAGCCAATTACATTCAGATTACATAAAATTTTACCTTGTCATCTCTCTAGTCTCTGCACCGCTCTCTTATCTCTTCCTCATCTATTATATTATTCATCAGCAAATACAGTAGAACCAAAAAAAAAAAAAAAACTAACTGAAAAATGGCGGTCCAGGCTCCCACAAGGATTCCGATCACCCAGGCCTCAGCGTCACCTTCTCGTTTGGTAGTTCCCTCTGGCAATGCAGGCCTCCGTCGATCAGCTGATAATTTTTCCCTCCGATCTTCATTCTTCTCTCCATCTCTTAACATCCTTTTTCCTCCTCCTCTTCATCCAAGATCGGCACCAAAATTCTCGATGCGTCTTGCCTCCAAACAAGCCTATATTTGTCGTGACTGCGGGTAATCTCAATAATTATGCATAAATATATATATATCTTACTGCTTTTAGTTAGATTTCTCGACTATTTACTTAATAGGAAGGGTTTGGCGGTGAGTTTATATCGTTTGATTTTATTTGTTGATGACGATGATGCGATGCAGGTATATTTACAATGATACAACTCCTTTTGAGAAATTACCTGATAATTACTTCTGTCCTGGTATGAATTTCTACTTACTTACCTTAAGTTCCCGATTCTCTGTTCGCTGTATAATATTGACATATATACAGATTTGTAATGTGTATTACTACTCACTAGATGTAGCACTTATTAATGATTTTATAAAATTTGTTACGAGGGAGTGTTAATTTGAAATGTAATTAGAAAGAAAAAAGTAAGGATTTTTTTTTTATTTGAAAGAATTATAATACTTAATCATTCATGTGATTTTCTTGTGTATGATTAAATCAAATGAAGGGTTGGGTTTTATTAATAGAAGGAATTATTCTTATATGGATAATTGGATTGGGCTTGCAGTTTGTGGTGCTCCAAAACGAAGATTTAGAGCATATGAGCCTCCCGTAAACAAGAATGCTAATGCTATGGATGTGAGAAAGGCCAGGAAAGCAGAGCTCCAGAGAGAAGAAGCCCTTGGGTTAGTACTACTCAAAACTAAACACTACACTAAAACGATCCCCACTAACTTCATTAAAATTTTGTTTTAGAGTTGGAAAAATACTACAAATCTTAATGAAAGCCCATAGAGAATGGAGCACGTAAGCTAAAGATCTTGGACAACTTGTGTTTGATACTAAGCATGAAATTAGGGCAGTAAATGTTTAAATTATAGGCAATTCACTTACATGGAAAAGCATTTTAAATATTTGATTGTATCTATTTTCTAAGCAGAAAATATGTATTTTTCCCGTATAGTGATAATATATTTTTTAACTTTTGGTATTTGATTAAACCATTTTCCACGTTACCTGGGACTTATTTTTCTTGGGGTAAGAAGAGAATTTAAGCTCTTACATGTATGCATCTTATGCTTGTACCATGAAACTACAAACTAGTTGAAATTAGAATTACTAGAAAATAACCAAGCCTCTTGGCCCAGTGGTATAAGGCTGCCACTCGGACAACCTTGGGTCGACTTGGAGCTCCCAAGGTCGAACCCCGGCGTTGTCAAAATAATATGCTTGGCCAGCGGCAGCCACGAACCGCGAGCGGAGATTAGTCGAGGTGCGCGAAAGCTGGCCCGGACATCCCGTGGGGAACCAAAAAAAAAAGAATTACTAGAAAATTAGGCAATCAAATACCACCGAAATCTTTGATATTTTGCCAAGTTTTCCACGAAAAACTTTAGAAATCAAAAGCTCCCCAACTGTTACATGAAAATATTTTATTTGTTATAATTTGTGTAAAGTTCTTTCAAAAATTAAATGTAGAAAAATAACATATAGGTGGTGTTTGGTTAATGTTTCTAGACAAGTTTTCTAGATAAGTTTTTTAAAATTTGGTGTTTGGTTAAATGTTTTGAGTTAGAATTTTTATGTTGACAAGTGAATTTAGTTTTGTTTGACTTTTTTTTAACCAATGAAAAAAAAAGCATAAAAAAATTCAAAAAATAGTCACAATGGATCTTATTTTATAGATCTCGATGAGTAGGTCTCAAATATATATTTTTTATTATTTTTGGATTTTTGGATTTAAAGTTATGGCGTTTTAAAAAAAAATTTAGAGAGAGAAAGTGTAGTGAAATAAATTTTGGGAAGTGTGAAAGTAGAGTTGATTTTAAATTGTGTTTTGAGAAAAAATTTTAAAATCTTGTTCAGAAATAACAACCAAACACAACCATAGAATTTTGTAATATGCTTTGCTTTTCTTCGTGTAATTCTACTGATCAGGAATTCTGTTTGATTCTCGAGGTCCTCGATGACTAGTTTAATGGAAATATTGATGGACAGCTTAAAAAAAACCATTTTGCTTCAATCTTCGTATAATTCCATTATTTCATAACTACTGATACGTTAAAATTGGTACTGAAACGTATTTATATAAAATGTAAACCAAAATACTTTCCACTTATTTTAACAACTTGAGCTTTACAATTTTGACAAAATGTTTATATTGATGATGCAGGCGAGCGTTGCCAATTGCAATTGTGGTAGGAGTGGTAGCACTGGTTGGATTATATTTGTACATCAACACCACCTTCTAGATTTTTATTGATAGAGAAGCCACAATCAGCCCTCGCACTTTCCAGAGTTTACAGCTACCATTCTTGTAATTTTCATGTAGTTTTGTAGAATATGTCTTTTTCACGTTTATTTCCCCTGAATGTGAGCTTAATAATATTTATTTGTCTTTTATCAATATACTAGGATATGCCCATGCCGATGGCACTACGATTTAATTTGTGTAACCACTATGTACCGAAACATGAACAGAAAAACAAATCTTTGTTATACAAAAGATAACCTTGTCACCATCACAGAGAGAGATTGATAATTATGTTACTCATCCTTAAAATTATGAACACCATATAATTGACACATAAAATTATCATGTTTTCAACAATTTAAAGTGCACTTGACAAATTTACTAAATCAAGTTGTATCATAAAAATTGGTTATAAAACTTTTTAGATTTAACTTTCAAAATTAATTTAGTTCTTATCTACTAAAAATAACTTGAGTTTTTTTTTATATATATAGAATAAAAGCAAAGTTAACTTAATAAATTATTTACAAATGAAATTATGAAAAAGTTTAAATAACCAATATTTTCATTTAAAAGTATTAGACGGACGATATAGTTTATAGGAAATGTAGATATATGACCGTTCTTATTTAGTCTAAATTAAATCAAAATACGATATTTTTTGCAATACAAATATCTTCAATTTCTTCAATAAAAAGAATAAAACGTTAATAATCTAACAAAATAACATTTTTTTAAAAATAATACTTTTGTTTTTTTATTATTTTAGAGAATACCATTTTTTTTTAAAAGGAAGATAATAACGATAGTTTGTGAATTGTTGTCTTTTAAGAAATGTATTAAATTTGACATTTAGAGTTGGTTATAATGAGTGGTATTATTGTCATAATCTAAGTTAGATAATGGGTGGTATTATTATCAAAACTATATTGTACTCTGGCAAAGACATAATTAATTTAACAATAAGTAAAAATGTAAAGCTAGATAATGGATAAATGTTGTTGTGAGGTATATTGATTACACTTCAAAAGAAAAAAAAAGTTTTGATTTAAAAATTATATAAAAAAACGAAAGTCTAAAATAATTTATTTGTTATGAAAGTAAGAATTATTTTTTTAAGAAGTTTCTACTTAAATCATAATATGAAGTAACATAAATTTAAAATCACCAAAATGTTAACTTATATAGGTAAAAAAATATTTTTTTTATACATAATTTTATAATAACAATGGATCTTATTGTATAGGTATTCATGAGTATGTTTCAAATATATATTTTTTATTAAAAATATATACTTTGATTAAAAGTTATTATATTTTAAAGTTTAAAGAAAAAAGGAGAGAGAAATTGGGTTTGTTTTGATTGTGTGTGGGTGGAATATATTAGTGGATGTAGTACTTTAATCCAAAAGTGCAAAGTGAGTAGAAATAAACAAATCTAAGGTGAAAAATGCTTTTTGGAGATAAACCACATCCTATGATCTAAAATATGTGTAAGGAAAAATAAATTTATCAAACTAAATCTAAACCTTTGATCAGGTAGAATTTCAAAAACTCTTTAGTAAAAAAACACCTTTCCTTATTTTATATATATATATATATGTTTATTTGTCTATGATATAAATTCTCAACTCGGATGGAATCACTTGCGACAAAATTCTCTCCTTCAACTTCAACTCAAGTGACCATTGAAACTATTTAGAGATGAGAACTTGGGTCTTACTCTACTGATGCGATGCAAATGCATCACCTCGAATAAAATAAATTTGTCACTGGGATCAGAAAGAAAATTTCTTTTTCTTTTTGTTTTGATGGCTATATACATCATTGAATACCTAACAAAACCTTCATTCTGTAATACATGCATTTTGTGAACTAAAAGATAATGATTGGATTATATTGAGAGGAAACAATATATAAGTAGAAAAATTCCCTCCATTCTCCTTCCGAATGAAGGAGTTTCAGGTTTCTACTAGTAAAAAGGTTTTTGCTTTTAACCGTGCATCCTTCATACACATTTTTCTCTACAGTCACAAGCTGGCATTCTAATAAAAATTACAGGTAGTTTAGCATAGTCATTAAGCATTTTATGCAGTATCTCATTGCATAAATAAAATGTTTGTACTGAAATATCTGTGGCCCTTCTCATTCTTATTAAAAAAAGAAAAAGGTGGATCATGCACTAAAACCCTCAACTAATTTCTATCTCACCGTTAATCCCTCTCTGTAGAGAATATATTGAGGTACAAAGTAGTAGTACAGAATTTCAAAGTTTATTGAGAACCTAATAGAAATAGAGGAAAAAGCAAGCAAGTCAAGAGGCCATTGAAACATCAGAAACACCTCTCATGAATCTCACATGAAAATCAGCAGCACTAGCCAAAGATTGAAGTAGAGGATGATGTCTCCTTCCTTCATTATTAAAACAGTAGGAAGGAGCTTGCCATTTCGAATCTTCGAGCACTTTTCCCACCTCAAATGTCATCACATGTGCCGTCATTCCTGTATTAATTTTACAGTTCCATTTTTGTATCAGTACTAAAGCTGTGTAGCACAAATAAATTTGAAGGGCGCAATCTGCACGCTTGAGAGTCAAAATATGGCAAAAAAGTTGTCAAGCAAGTGATAGTTTCACCAACAAATTTTGCCCTCGACTGACTAAGTTATTTTATACTTTGTTATATATATATATATATATATATATATCAAAGTAACATTTTTGGGTTAAAAAGATAAAAGAGGTAGTAGTAGTTGTAGTAGTAGTAGTAGTAGTAGTAGTAGTGGTGTTGTACCACTGAAGAAAGTCCAAGAAACAGGTCTGTTAGAGACTACATCCTCGTAGTACCAAATGAAATCAACCTTCTCCCAAACATTGCAGAGGAACTTATCCATATACCTCTGCCCTAGGTATTTCGCTCCATCCAGCCAATTGGGAGTGAGAATTCCCACCGGAAAATTTAATACCTTGCATTCTTTGTTGGAATCCAAGGTATAATAATAGGAAGTCCCGTTGTTCCACTCGAGATCGTAAACGAGCTTCCCCAATTGGTGCTGGATAATGTTGAAGTTACGGCCATTAGGCCAATCGTACCAGAGGTCCGTCTTTTGGAGAACTCCGCTGTTGCTGTTGTTGATGAAGAGTATGGAGTGGAATTGTGGTGGCCAACTCGTCGGAGTTGGGTCCGGAGGTGGAGATTTTGAAGCGTTACAAGCAATGGAGGCGAAGAGCACAAGGGAGATGAGAGAGAAGCATTTGGGGTTCGTTTCAAAAACAAAAGCCATTTTTTGATTTGATGAAAAAAGAGTACCACCAACTAGGGGTGTTGTCAGAAATCCGAAAACCGAAAGAACGAATCGATCCGATCCGTTGCAATCCGAAATTTCCCGAACCGAAAAAAAAACTGAAACCGAAATCAAAAACCGAAACCGAAACCAAAACCGATTGATTTGGGTTGGTATGGGTTGGGGATTCGGGGTCCCCGAATTGGACCGAAAAAACCGAATCTTTAAAAAAATATATTTGCTAACTCAATGTAATTACTTAAGTTGTCTTACAATATGTTGAAAAAAAAAAAAAAAAACTTTCTTACAACATTTATATTATATAAATGACTCAATCCTATGGATTATTTACATTTATAAATATTTACTTAAGCTAATTATTAAAATATATACATTATATAATTTTTTTTTAGCACCTTTTGAGTAAATTTATATTTTTAGTGCAATTTTGAACTAAAATTTTAATAATACAAAAAAAAATCGAATGAAACCGAACCGAACCGAAACCGAATAATTTGGGAAGGGTTTGGGTTTCATAGGTGCGAAAATCGAAACCGAACCGAATCGAAACCGAACTATAAAATTTGGGGAGGGTTTGGGGTACTCTAGTTTCTACCCCAACCGAAACCAAAAAGACCCCTGCCACCAACTACGAAGTGAGTGAATTAGTGAGAGAGAGAGAGAGAGATGAGGTATGTGAGGTTAATTTAGTATTATTGCCTCTATTTGACGCTGTTCTGTTTGTATTTATTTCTTAGTGAACTACCAATTTTGTCCGGGACAAAATTAAAGGAATATAAATTGCATCCGTCACCGTGCTAAATTACGTCTGCAATAGCTCTCACATGCTAAATGTTGGTTAGACTAACAATATACTATTTTATTACATATAAATATGTTAATTAATTTAACTATTGAAATTAGTCAAATATAATTTGTTCACTTTATATATTATATTACCCATATCTAGGAAATATAACTAGTGTGCCGCTTCAACAAATATGACGTGATCGGACAATTATTACCATTGTAAAATTCCCAAGAAACAGGTATTTTGGAGACAACATCTTCATAGTACCAGACAAAATCAACCTTCTCCCAAACATTGCAGAGGAATTTATCTCTGTAACGCTGCCCAAGGTATTTAGCTCCTTCCAGCCAATTGGGAGACAATATACCCACTTGCAACTGCGAAACCGTGCATTCTCTATTGGTGTCCAAGGTATACATGTAAAAAGTGCCGTTGTTCAATTCAAGATCGTACCTTAGCTTCCCCAACTGGAATTGGACTACGTAAAAGTTTCGTCCATTTGGCCAATCATACCATAGGTCTGCCTTTTGAAGGATTCCGGTGTTGTTTGCAAACAGGAGCGAGTGGAATTGGTCTGGCCAAGGCGTCGGGGTTGGATCATCATCATCTGCTGTTGATGCTTCAAGGATAGGGGAGGTTAAGAGCAGTGAGAGGCAGAGTGCGAGCTTCATTAGAAAGGCCATGGCTTATTCTTCTTTCCTTCGTAGGTAGGTGCAGAGAGAAATGAAGAGATGAGGTATGTAAGGTTACTTTTACGAGTTCTCTCTGAGGGAGTTTGTTGGTCTATTTATTTGCTTTGAAGTCTATGGTCCCCCTCAGCATCTCCACCTGTCTATGTCAAATTTGTTAAATTACATCACATAAGCAGTAGTCTTCCACTGCACACCGCAAAATGGTCCTGTCTTTAGTACAAGTTTCTCCTAGATGAATGAGAAATTCCAAGTAGCAGCTAAATTCGTGACACATTCCTCTATAGCTTTCTAATACATGCCTTTACAGAGAATACTTGATAATATGAAGTCTCTGTTTCTTTTTTATTTTTGAACAGGCAACTGTCTTTATTTTTTCCTAAACGAAAAATAGTATATCACTTGTTTCTTCTGATATAATTTTTCATATCCTTTTCTTAATTTTCCTGCTGTATTCTCAGAAATGAACCATAGCAGGAATAGAGATGGGAAGGAAAGGCAATAAACCTAAAGGTACCATCTTCCTACTTTTAAGACAGGTTTGGAAGGATTGAGATATTGGTGATTATTCAGGTAACGACCCACAACACACATTGGTAGTGTAATAGTGTGGCGCTCGACTTACATGATAGTTCAATAAACTCAAATAACCTACTGGTCATTTTGAGTTCCATTCAATATTAATTACAACCCATTTCCCACCATCATTTTCTTTCATCTCCTTGTTCTCTCACCAATGCAAATGCTATATCATATATTTTTTCCGTCACCTAATTTGGCCCAGTCGCAATTCATGTCAGTCCAATCCATTTTGGCGACAAGTTCCTAAAAACAGCCTATATATCTTTGTCCCAAACAAGCTTGAAATTTGTTAGAAAATAAATTCAAGTATACAAATTACCGCATATAACATAAATGTAAGCGGATACATGGCAAACATTGCAACAATTTTCTTACAGAAACGAGCAATTTCAAAAAAAAAATAATAGACTGCCCTAGAGGGAAGGCTCTCCCATAGTTATTGGCTTTACAATACAGCCTTATTTATCCTAGGATCCTGCTACATAACACGCCCACAAACATAGACAACTTCATACTTTTAACTCTCTATCTGCTCTGAGAAAATAGAATAAAGAAAAAGAAAGGTATTCTTATAAATCTCGTGGGTTGTACATCGAGAAGAGTTACTGATTACCAACAATAGGGCCGTCTCGGCCATTCTTGAAATCATCCCATCCTCTCACCCATGACTGCCCAGGCTTTGCCCTCGTCTCAGAAGGAGCGTGCCTATCTAGATTGTTCATAACCTTGCTCCTCACATTGGTGAAAACCTGATGAAAATTTAACACAAGCAATTAGTATCTACATATATCGAAGAATATGTGGCACATCAATGCATGTGCAATTGTGTACCTGGCAATTCTTGACAATTAAACTGTTCGTAAAATATCTTGAGGCAATGTAATTAGGTTTGATCAAGTGGTTATGTTCCACATTGCTTAAAGTAATATGGTCATAGGTTCAAATCCTGTTAGAACAATAGTTTATTTTTCTATTTTTTTTTTAAGGTTAGAACAATAGTTTATTTTTCTAAATTAAGTGTGGGTAATTTCATAATTTCATATACCTACCAAAACATAATCTATAAGTGATTCTGTAACTTACTATATCGTCATACACAAACACACACACACACACAGAGGGGGGGAGGGAAGAGTGGTGGTTTGTATTTCTTACAGGATTCATGTTGATAGCCTCAGGGGGCTGCTCCTGGCCAGTTATCCACTTCCACAAATCTGGGTTTTCCTGCATTTAAAAGAATAAATATATTTCATAATAATAATACGAGAATAATATAATCAACCAATAAAAGGAGGAAAAGTTTATTTGGCAACACAAACATCACACTCTTTTTTTAAATCAGAAGCGGATATCCTTTAAAGACAATATGAACTTTACAAACATTTTCTTTTGTGATAAAGCTAGAACTAAATGAAGTATAACTATACCAACCAAAGGTTTTCTCCGGCTAATGTTAATACGGGCAAATGTGTATATGGTTTGATGGGTTTGGGTCAGGTTTTCCATGTTCTTATTTGATGAAAGATTTCAATTCTTACTTTGTGGAACCTTTTTTCTCCTCTGGCATCAAAGTAAGAACAACTTTTTTGCCTAAAATCCTAGTTGAAACTCTAAGACAACTATTTTGCAATTCCAAAACTGAGAGTCGGTTTCGTCATTTGGTTGCCCAAAGCCAAGATTATTATGATTCTGAATATGAAGTATCCACACTGATCACTTTCCTCACTTATCTAAACCCTAAAGACAAATGATTCTCCATTCAATTCCCAAGGACGAGCTTCTAGGATAGGCGCCAATACTCCTAAAAGGCTCCCTAGCATAATTAGAAAAATTGTTGAAGTAGAATACTTCACAGCACTACATATATTTAAAGCAGATAAAAAGAAGTGTAGTCCTACTCAAGTTGATGGGGGCTTAGAAATCAAAATTGTGAAATGGAGAGTTAATTGGACATTGAATTCTGGAAAAGAAAAGGAATGACCACAAGAACCAGAATCTCAAAAAAATATGCAGTAAGGGGAATAAAGATACCAGGTTGAGGACATCAACAAGTGCTTTAACTCCAATTTCATCCATAGAGTGGATATGATCCTCCACCCATTTCCCCAAAATCAGGTCTAGCTCGAGGTACCCTCTCTGTTTACTCCTATATATGAGCCTATATACACCATGTAATATATCCTTACATAAAATAAAATTAGAGAAAAAAAAACAAACAGACAAAAGAAATAAACCCATCATCATTTTATTTATTTAAATTAAAAAGATAATAATAGTGAACAGAACCTGTTGAATAATCGCCTTTTGCTTTCATCATTAGAGAGGTCGACGTCGACGTCAACGGACTGAATGTAATCATTCGAAGAATATAAGCGAAAAAAAGAACCAACAGAAGTCCTGGAAAATAAAAGGAAGGGGTGAGTAATTATTACTAAAAAATACAAGGGCATAAATACATATATTTCGTATTGGTTGTAACCTGTAAAGAGCATGGGAGGGGAGGGGAGAAGTGGCAACGGAGCTCCGAGCGGGAACTGCCGGCGAATTAAGGACTCTAGGGATAGTAGACAAGAAAACCCTTCTCAAATTCGCCATTTTTTTTAATTGCAGTTGGAGTCTTGTTGATGCTTATAAATTATAATAATGTTCGTTTAGTGTTCGGTTTATGAGAGCGTCGTGGCGGTTTTGCATCCACTAGGGGGTTCAATCTCAATTTTTAGGTGAATTAACCATTCATCTCTAAACAGTGTCAGTCGGTGGGACCTGTTTACGAAAATTTTCACAGAAACCCCGCCCTTTATCAAATTTATTTTGGAGTTTTTTAAGTTTGTCCTCTGTTATTAATATGAAACTCAAGATACTTTCTATTTTACTAATCTTTTAACTTACCCTTACAAGATTTGACGAAATACTAACTCTGTCTAAAAAAAATATATTTAACCATTTTGCCCCAATCTTACATAACTGTTCATCTTCTTCAAAAAATAAAAAATTCAAAACTCCATCATTACAAACTCCATTTCTTCACTTCCATCTTTCTCTCTCTCTCGTCGAGCCCCTATCATTCCTCCCACGACGGCTTTTTGTGATGCTTCTTTTGATTGTGCTAATTCGGAGGCAGTAGTGGAGTGTGTTCTAGTTAACTCAACAGGATTTCTTTTGGATGGGATTGGGAAGAGAGTTCTGGCTTCCTCGGTTTTAGTAGCAGAAGCACTTGCAATCAATGAAGTTTGCAGACTGGTTCACGTGAAGGATCTATCGAACATTTCCATTGCTAGTGACTGCAAAGTAGTTATCTCGATTCTATTATCTAATCTTATGCCGCCGTAAAAAATCGAGGCGATTCTTGTTGATATTAAGGCACTCGTGTAATCTAGAAATATTAATTGGATCTTTGTTCCTAGAGATTTTAACCGGGTAGCACATTTGGTGGCTATAGAAGCTCACCTCAAGTCTCTTCTAGTGAATTGAAGTCTTTTCCGGTGAATTGAATGGCGTCTCCCTCTCGAGATTTATCTAAGCTTTTTACTAGGGTATTGTCTGTGTAGCTTTTCTACTTTGTTTTGTTCAAAAAAAAAAACCGGTAAATAAATTGGCAAACACAGTTGAAAATTGTACCTATATTTTTCAGCTTGGACATTGTGTACAATTTTACAAATCAATAACTTTATCAATTATGTTGCTGCATGTGCACCCCCATTCTCTTTATTTGCCGGTAAAATACTACTAATCTGTAAAAATCCAAAAACATAACAGCGAAAATAATTACAGCGTATAACAGAGAAAATCTGTTTCTGTCAGAGGAAGTATAAAACCACCCACAGAACACACACAAAAATAAATAAATAAATAAAAGGGGCATAAAAATAAATAAACAAATTTATCAAACTGGAATGTCAAAATGTGCTCTTGAATCAGGGATGGTTACTTGTCCTGCAAAACGAACAAGTGAATACCACAACTCAACAGCATTTCATAAACTAAATTTCCCTTCACTTTCCAACACTGTTCTACAATGCAAGCCCCTTCATCTCAAAAAAGTGGATCACAAACACAGCTTTCTCTGAAGCAGCACCATCTCTTCTCTCACCTGTTTCCGTCAGAGGAAGAATAAAAATGTAACGTACCCAAACCAAACAGAGCATCAAGTCTTCAGTCAAACTACTTTAAAAATTTATCTCACGCCTCTCCGCAAAAAAATTGCCAGTAACAAATTTTTCAGGGAGCAGGGCAAGCCAGACTGCGGTATCAGCACCTTCCTCCGGTGAAATATTGCCGGCAAAACCAGTCATGGCAGTCTTCACCCAACCTGGGCAATAGCAATTTATATATATCTTCTCACCATCTGGTCGGTCCAAAAGTGCTTTTGCCAGTACCCTACTGTAAGCATTAACCGCGAGTTTTGATAGCGAATAGTCAGTAAATGTTTGCGGCCATCCACCCGATGTCCAAGTGCCGTCTTTTACTTGTTCCAAAAACGTGGTCATGGTCCTGTCAATAAATTCCTCTGTGAGCGAGTCCACATCTTCTAGTTGCTGTCTCAAATTAATATCTCCAATTCTCTGACAGAGTGAAACAACAACTTGTATTACTTTTAGTTGATAGCTAATAACCTTTTTAACTTAATTACATGTGACACACTCAATGCGTGTGCAATACTGTACTTGGTAATTTTGATACTTAATTTGTTTTTAAAATCTTTTGAGGCAATGTCATCATGCTTGATTAGGTGGTTAGGTTGCTTGATGTTTAGTGTAATTGGTCAAGGGTTCAAAATTTCAAATCTTGTTAGAATTATGTTTTATTTTGGTAAAGGGAGGGTAATTTCGTAGCTTCAAATCCTTACCAAAATGCGCTCAAGTCGCTTAATATAAAGTAATAGATGACATATAATTGATTGAACTTTCAGTGCCTATTTTGCTGCTAGAAAACCATCCTACTAACAAAAAGAACCATTATGTATGTCTTCTCTTAGCGAATTAGAATGAGAGAAAAGGGAAACAAATAAATGAAGAAAAAGAAACATGAAATCTCTTACATTTCGCCTGCCGTTGAGTCTCCCCAGTCGCGAGCTTATATTAACTATACGAGCACCTGAAGCAGAAGGTCTCATTAATGGGATCAAAGCTTTAATTACATTTTTAGTGCCATAGTAGTTGGTGTCAATAACCTTCTCAGCAAGCTCAACAGAGTTGTCTGTTCCATAATTAAAATTAACCCCAGCATTGTTTACCTGCAAAAGTTTACATCTAATCAGTTCCAAGGAGTGAACACAGCAAGTATGGTACTTTTATTCCCCCTACTCCAAAGATTTTATAAACATAACCTATTAAGCCCTAGAAGATTTATAAAGCTAAAAAAGCATGACAAATGTTAACTTATCCAAATAGCTGCTAATTCCTTATATACTAGTCAAAGTGGGCAAGCTTAAGGCTCAGAGGGAGTATAAATTAATCGCAAAACAGTTTTGTCGCGTCACAATCTCTAGCAGAAGCATGTTTGAACCACACTTTAATCGATCCGGTGTCTTTTGTTTAGGGTTTGGGTGGGGGGGGGGGGGGGGGGGAGGTGTTGGAGAACTTAACAAATTCATAATCCTTCTGGAATAGGAAGGAAAAACATGGCAACAGTCTATTATTTATATTGTATTGGCAAACAAATGACTCAGCACTTCTGAATGATATCACTTCTGAGGAGGAAAAACGTGCCGCTGTCTTACCAGGATATCTATTCCACCATAAGTTTCTTGTACCCAGTCAGCAAACGACTTAATAGATGAAGGATCCACAATATCCAGTTGATGGCATACCACATTCAAACCTCCTTCTTGTAAGACCTTTGCTGCTTCTTCACCAACAGCAGTATCTCTTGAAGTCAGAATAACTGTCAAACCTTGTATTGCCAGTTGGTGTGCAATCTCGAATCCAATCCCTCTGTTAGCGCCAGTCACCACAGCAATAGTTTCTGCAGACCACCACCTAATTTCCCAGATTAACATAATACTATGCACACGCTATCACAAAATCACTGTTCTTAACAACAACGCTGTATTATCAGATGCCAAAACGTGAAAAAGGCCATCACAAATTTACCTTCTCAGGGACAACGTTAAATTAAGGTAGACCAAAAAGTAAAAGATCATCACTCCAAGTTTGACGTTCTACTGCAGGATGCCAAAGTAAACTACACACAAACAGACTTAATTAACCTAAAGTTAACTCGAAAAATTGGCCATCCCTCATACTCAACCTGCATTGTAAAGGTAAAGAGCCCAAGCTTTTCAAGTTGGCCGATACTAGGGAAGTCCATTTAACCTAAAAGATGAACTACATAAGCTTCGGGTAACCCAAGTCATGTCCAACCACACGTAGAAACATAATTCGAAAGCATGTGCCTATCTCAAACTTGTAAGGGCATATCTTAATGGTTCTTACTAGGGCACATCCCTGTAGAAGTTTTGCAATTTGATACTCTTTAAGTGTATATCTTCTGCAAACATTATCATCCATGGATCTAGTAAAAAAAAAGTGGTTGATATTGACATACACCAAAACCCTGTCTTAACGCTATGTTCTTTTTACCCATGGGTACAAAAAAAAATACATTGGCTCGGACCTTAAGCACTGAGTATGTGTGCCGAGTCAATGTTGAAGTATTAGATAGTGTTTTGGTGTGTGTCCAAACAAAATTACTAGAAGATAAGCTAATGGCGAAATTTCAAGTAACCAGTACATGTATAATTATCTGCCTGACGAATATTTCGAAATTACTACATTAGAGTTCTGCAATTGCGTATTAGAAGCCCATAATTAAATCATAATTATGTGTTTATATAGAAATTATTGGAACTAGGGTTCGCAATATTGTATTGGAATCCAGTAATTGAATCGTAATAGTGTCAATTTTTATTTATATATATATATATAGAGAGAGAGAGAGATAATTACCTCTGGTGATCAGAATAAGGAATGGTGCGTAGAAGAGAGACCTGTAGACGTCTCTTTTCTCTTCGCTCCTTCGCCCTCTCTTTTTTGTCCATGATCTCTCTCTCTCTCTTTTCTTTTATTCCCCTTTTTTTCCCAGTCATGAAATCGCAACGGAACGAGATATGTTTTCCCGTTAAAATTGGGAGCCGGGCAGCCGGCACAACTACTGTACTACCCGTTTCACGGTTCAAAGTATCACGTAATACTAGGGGTGTTAAAAAATTATACTGTATCATCAAATTGAAAGAATACGAATCGCAAAATAGATTGATTGGGACCGGATTATTTGAATTCAATTTGGTCCGATCTGATCTAATTTTTGAAGAACCAAAATTATCCGGTCCGGTCTTATATTTTAATATTTCGGTCGGATTGAAGCGGGCCGGATCGATTTTATTATATATATACATATAACTATTTTTAATATATATTATTAATATTAAAATTTAACTCTAAAACAGTAAAGCCGAAACTCACACGCCGCTCTCCTCTCCCTCACCCGTCTGGCCGTCTCCTCAGACCCTCACTGAAACCCCTCTTTCTCCCTCCTCCATACCCATGGTTTCACCTTCTACACCAATTGATCCCGCTCTTCCCGCCAATCCGGTTGATCCTGCTGATCCCGTGCCTGAAGTTGTGTCCCAAAGCTCCCTCCCTCTCCTTCACTTGTATTTTCCCTGTCTTCTCTCTCTCGTTTCTTCTAATTTTTCCGATTTGACTACGTGTTTTGAGCAATGTTGGCTATCAATCTATATATATATATGTAGATATGAATAAATATGATTGAATTATTTTTTAAGTATGGATGCTACGAAGGTTATTATGAAAAAAAAAGAAAAAAGAAAAAAGATTTCTTACGGGTTTGTTTTTAATTCAGAAAGAAAAAAAAAGGAAGTTTATTATTATGTTGTGCTTAGAAGGTTGAGTTGAGTATGTCGGGTAGAACTGTAGAAGCAGAAAAATGTACGTCTTTGGTGCCTATCCATACTTAGCTGGAACATAGATTAGATGTACATATATACACTTTGGTAAAACATTTCTTACGGGTTTGTTTTATTTATTTGTATTGAAGCCAATATGTTGTTCCCCCTATTCAGAAAGGGGTATTTGCAGAGGCACCATAAGTGTAATGTTTTTCCTTTTTTTTAACTCTATGTAGAATTCGTAAGTTGTAAGATTGTGATAAATTCTTTCCCCCTTCTCTTTTTTTCACTTTCCTCATTACTTCATATAGAAGATTTTGGAAAGGTAACTGGACACTGGACATTGTATTGTTAGAAGTTGCATTGCCATATGATTATAGTGAATCATTGCTCAGCTTTGAGTGGAATAGTATACACCTATTGTTTATAATGATAAATGTGGTCCAGTAATATACTAGGAATGTTGTAACGTTTTGAATGTTTAAAAAAATTATGACTTGGTTGTTATAAAAGTGTTTAATTTTACATTTGCAAAATGTGTTCTGTTTAGCATCTGCCAAGTAGTTGGGATAAAGTCTATATTAGTGAATTATGGAATCTGTGATATAGTATTATAGTCTGTTTCTTGTGGATTGAAAGAATTATAATACTTAGTAGTAGGGTTTAACAGTGCGTGCCTTTTTGCAGTTCATCATCTAAAAGCTAAAAGTTGCAAATGCTCAAGGTTATTGAAATCTGTTCTTCAAAACTTGTGCCAGATTCATGTTGTCAATTTGTTCTTGTTTTCATGGGGATTTATGTGCTAGAAAATATTCAAATTACTCCAATAATTGGCATTTTAGTTATAAAAAAGCCCAAAAAAAGCCCAGACCGAATGGACTGACAGAAACCGGACCAGTTTGGTCCGGTCCGGTCTATGAAATTATAAGACTGAAATATCCGGTCCAGTCTACTGCTGTTCGATCCGGTTGACCGGACCGTGCACACTTCTAGGCAATACCGATTCGATATGCTGATACCAAGTCAGAATGAAAGTAACTGTGACAGTGTGACACGATATATATAAATACCGATATTTCATTAAATTGGTGATATTTCATCGAAACTATGTTGAGTCGCTGATATTTTATGAAACTTCACGATATTTCACCGAGTTGACTTGGTACTACTGAAAAAATAATATTGATTTGTTTCAAAATAATTTTTTAAATCTTTGCTTAATTAAATTGGTAACTACTGAAAAAAAAATATAAATTTGTTTCAAAGTAATTTATTAATCTTTACTTAATTAAATTGTTAACTATTGAAAACAAAAATGTTGATTTGTTTCAAAGTAATTTGTTAGTCTTTACTTAATTAAATTGGCTTAATCTTTTGAGTCATTTAGCCATTCATTTCATTTTTACTCCATAAGTGCTAATTTTCAACTTCCTTTATATCCTCATTTTTTATCACTGGAATCCTGGAGTAATGATGTTGAATATAATATATATCGTTATTTTAGGCTTATTTGAC
The DNA here is from genome assembly GCA_021464415.1 of Lonicera japonica. Classification (NCBI taxonomy): domain Eukaryota; kingdom Viridiplantae; phylum Streptophyta; class Magnoliopsida; order Dipsacales; family Caprifoliaceae; genus Lonicera; species Lonicera japonica. The sequence continues at coordinate 7,176,576 of CM038467.1, read as the reverse complement.
TTATATTTGAGATATTTGTACTTCAAAAGATTGTATTGTTATTTATTTATTGAATTATGATTTTAAATTGTATTACTAAGTGCAACAAATGTTAGTATTTCAATATAGACTATATAATTAATACTAGATAATGGTATTATGGTTATCTAATTGATCGATCTTATTAATCTCATACTTTGGAATTTTTTAATATTTTTTTTGTAATTTTTTGGACCTTTTAAATAACAAATTTGTGCGTTTCACCGAAACCGATATGATACTGATATCCGAGTTAAAAATTGAGTGGCCAAATCGGCTTCTAAAACCGCGACTTTGAACCATCCCATTTATTATCGATGGGAGTCTGTTTTTTAGACCATAAAGGCTAACCCAAGTCCAATAGTCTCTGCGCACATGGCAATTGGTTTTTTTTTTCTTTTGAATATGAATAATGGGGTAAGGATTAGGGTTGGCGACAATTTGGTTATCAAACTGATTTGGTTGGTTTATAAACTAAATTAGCATGATCGAAAATTGTTACTGAACCGATATGGTCGATAAATCGAACATTACTATGAACAAAGCAGAAGAAAATGAGAGAGAATTAAAAGAATACGATTTTAGAATATTGGATAGTAAAGGTGTGCAGAAATCGAACCAGGCCGATCAAACTCGACTAAATTATAAGGGGTTTTTTGTTTTTTATTTTATACGGTTCGGTCCGGTCTAACATTTTGTGGACTGACTCCCATCAGTTCAATCTCATGTAAAAAAAATAAATTATAAAAACGAACTAAACCGATTATATATTTTAAAAAAAAATATATTTGTTGAGACATAACTTGTCTTTCACTTTCCTAAGTAACAAACATGTCAATCTAGCTCTCCCACATTAAAGTTCAAATTTCATCTTCTCTCATCACTAAAACAAAAAATGTCAATCTAGTTTTTCTCTCCTTCTCTATACTATTTCGAGATCTACCAATTTCTTTTTCTGGTCAGAGACTCGTGAGTGATTTTTATGGTGACATGGTTTAGATGTTTGTTGGTTAGCAATTTAAAAATACTATATTCTCTCTCGATTCAGATTTGTTCATTATGTTTATATCCACCTTTTTATTAATATCCACCTTTATGTTTATATCAGACCGAGAACCTAACCGAAACCAACGACATTCGAGACCACCGATTTTGCTTCCTATTAGTTTGGCCTTCAGTCTGTAATCTTTTAGGACCAAAAGTATCGGTTCGGCCCAACTTTTCCTCTCACAAGTTAGTCAACCGGACCATGAACACCCTTATTGAAGAACAAACGCAAATGACTACGATTCTACAGTTCTACTTCTTTTTAGCAAGAATCAAATCCACGAAATATATTTTCACCAATTAAATTAAGCTTGTCATTTAAGTCTTTAAACCCGCTAAAACTACTCATAAATTGAATTCAAAAACTGAAATTGGTTCATAATTTTCACAAAAATAAAATCATTCAATATACAAGTTCCCTATAAGCTTAACAAAAAAAAAGAAAAGTATTTTAGATCTAACATCATTAAAGGGTACGGATTGGTGTACCATTTTGTCATTTTTCAATGATTTTTCTTTATTACACTTGGATCAAGAAATTGGAACAAACTCTTGAAAATCAGGTTTTCAACATGAAGATAATCAGAACCCAAATATCTAAATGATTGGTGTTGAAATTGGTGTAGTAGGAGCATCAAAGGTTTTAATTATATTACTTTAAAGTGTAGTTAAAGAAAATATATAGAGGGTTTATTTGATGGGATATTTGAATATTATGAAAGAATAATAGGGAATGTAGATAGACATAGGAAGGAGATTTTTAGACACAGTGATTTTTAGAGTGAGATATATAAATTACATAGTGAGTTTTGTAAGTTTATTACTTGAGATAACATTTTTTTTAAAATTAACATATAATCTTATATAATTGGTAGGTCGATTAAAACCAACTATTCCAAAAACACATAACGTTACCAATGTTAATTTTGGTCGGTTACTGATCAAATTTATTTCAGTTCGGTCAATTTTTAGTAATCGATTTGAAAATGCCAGTCCTAGTAAGGATCATATGTTTAGGGGGAGGGGGTGTGAGTTGAAGAGCTAAAAAAATTGTCCTTTTCACAATTTTTAACACTCTCTAATCACTTGCCTAATCGTGATCCTTAACATTAATGGTATTTGAATCTTGAAAATATATATAAAATAAACAATTGTGTGGTTGAATTAAAAATACTTTTTTAAATTAGAGAAAGGCATTGGGATGTATCACGGCCTAATTGTAAAATATGGTACGGCTCATAATCTTAGTGGGGTATTTAAAGCCACCGCAACACGTGGCTAAAACTTATTACTAAATTTACAAATATAACTATAAGTTTTTTTAAAGGTTATGACGGGTATGGTATAAGAAATAGGCATACGGTAGGGCATTTTTTCTTGTGATCGCCTTTCCTACCAAAAAGTTAACCTAACCAAGTCCGAATTTTTTCAAGACTAAACCTTTAAATGTTTTTTTTAGGGTTCATACATGCATTGATCCAGTTGAAGAATTCGCTCCAAAATGACTACTTTGCCTACCATATTTTCCTGCCCGCCCCAAGTTCTCTCTACGCCTATAGTGAAAAAGCTGGAAAAAAAACAAAATTAAAGGGACATACAGGTAACACACATGTGTAAGTAAAAATTAGTCAAATGATAAGTTTATCCATTCTACCATACCAAATTAAGTTTATCTATTAAGTTGTCTCTAATGTGGCTAAAGCTATGGTAAATTTACCAATTTATCATACCCACTATGGATGGTCTTATATGTTTTTAATGACATATTATAGTTTTGAGCATTTTTTAAAAAATATTATTGTCAAATCAATAGTTCTATACTAGAATAATTTCATCCAAACTTAAAATTAACAAAAATAGGGTGGCTTGTTCTCTCAAGGAACTATTGTTCTTGTAATATTATCGATCTCCCTTTCTTTTTCATTTTGTTGATCTTGTGTTTTTCTGTTTGTTGTGTAAAAATATAAAGTTAACATATATTAATTTAGAGGTTAATAGTATGGACAAAACACAATTTTAACGAGGGCACATCTAATTGGATTAAAACTTGACTTTTACCACGTTATTTTCCTACTAAGTAAGACCACACATTTTAATATTTTAATGTACTTAATGATAACTTTGAAAGGAGTCTCCTGAGCAATGAGGACTCACCTCTTGGACAATATAATCGATCAAGGGGGTTAGGTGAAATAAATCACAAACTTGAACATTTGTTTTTGGAACGAGTTTGTTTTGATGATTCAATTGACAACAGTGATAGACTAAACAGAGATATCCATGAACTACGCTACAAATAATCATTTTTGGTTTTCATTTTATTGGTTTAGTATTATTTAGTCTTGTAAAGTTCTTTTAATATTAATAATGTTTAAGGAGTTTTCCCCTTTGCTTATAAAAAAAGGAAAACCTAATCTTTAACCGTTGTTAGCGACACCATCATATATAATAGAACTCTCTATTTTAACCATAGTTTGCCAAGTGTCCCTAATAATTATATCATTAAAATTTATGAACTCCACATTCCCACTTTTCTTGTATGTTTATTATGTATATTTACTACAAGATCATGTTAATAATTATAATAATTTTCGATTAAATTGTATAAAGAAGTTGCAAGGCTTTCTCCATAATGGCATATTTACAAAAAAAATATATTATGTTTTGATCCTTATTTTTTTTCTTCAGAATTTAAAATAAAGAGTCTGTTTTGTTTCATATTTTAATATTATACTATCAAAACAAATAGAACATAAAACATGTATTTCCTTTCTTTGATGATTTGGTGCAAGATTTAATTGTTATTATTTTTTATACCTAAAAAAATGTTAATTTTTTAAATTGAACTTTGTCAAATAATGTTAATATTTTATTTTTAGGTTGAGAATGGATAAAAGGCGGTATATGTCCCAAAATTTAATATTATTTGTTTATATTTAGTTATTATAAGATATAATGGACAAAAGGCAGTATATGTCCCATTTTTAGCTTTAATAGTGAGATTTCAATTATTAAAAAATAATTATTTAATTATATAGTTATTATAAGATATAATTATGGTGATTTAGACTTTGGGTGCCGCTTGTTCTTGCATATCAGACATTTGGTGCCAAAGTTTTGCATAATAGGTTTTTTTGGGTGCCATTTTAGATGGAATTCGTTAGTCAAACATTAGCTCAATTAATTTTTGACCATTTTATCCCTAAGCAATAGCAATATATTTTGTCTTTTTATAAGGGTAAAATGGGTAAATTAGGTCAAAAATTAATAGAGCTAACGGTTGACCATGTTGACTGACGGATTCAGTCCAAAATAGTGACTCAGCGAAAACAATGTGAGTTATTAAACCCAAGTGCAAATGGTCAGTCAAGTAATAAATACTCGATAAGTCCGAAGTTGATCCAATGGGAGGAAGGTAATTCTTTGAGTTAAGAAAGTCTCTTTCAAGAGGAAGATGAGAAAATAAAGGAAAAGATAAAAGACTTGAAAAATAGGAAAGGAAAGTGAACCTAGATTGAAATTACTAATTAACTAAACTAAAACTAAAATAAAATATAAATCTAGGGTGTAAAAGTAAAAGGAACCTACAAACGTAAATTATCTATCTAAAAGACTTCCTAAATGTACTAAAGGAACATGCAATTAAATTAAAAATAAATAAAATTAATAAAACAACATACTAACTAAACAAATCAAAATATTAAATGAACTTATAACAATGAAAAACAAACGTTAGGAGTATCCGTAATTAGGGAGTACGAAACTAGTCAAATTAGGTAATCAAAATATAAGTTTAAACAATATTTTTCTCTAAGATTTAGTTCCTAAACTCTCCAACCATTCAATTATATTGCTACTACAAGTATATGATAGCCCATATATGACAAATACTATATATATATATATATATATAAGCTTTGAGCATTAGAATTCGACAATAAAGTTTTTTGACTTTGAAAAAGTGTAATTTAGAACCTAATATTACTATTGTGTGACAAAAACAATCCAAGTTAATTAAACTTCTCAAAAATCAGTAGCTTAACACTCTTATAAGGTTTGAAGATGTTTGAACATGATTCAAAACAAATACATTTTAAAAATAACGCCAAAAGCTAAAACTAACACATTTTCTGCACTTATGTGAATAAATACCAAAATAACGCCAAATCAGCCAATTAATTTAAGAAAATAATCCAACTAATTAGAGGATAAAAACCATCATCAAATCATCCACGTTAGAATTTTTGTGCAAAAATCCGTGAATCGACGTTTTTACGGTTCTTAATCAAATAGAAGTTTTAAGTTAAGTTATGAAACATGTTTCAAATGCATGAAAAAATATGAAAATACTCATATATCTAGTAGGTAATTTATAACTAATGAAAAAATCATATTCAAACCTAAATTGGATTACATTCAAAAGTTAATTACGCATTTTTTACTAAGGACCCCTAACTAACGATTTAGCCAGACATAATCAAATCAAACAAGAAAATAAACTTATAAATCATGAAAAATAGTATATAAATACCTAATAATGTAAGAAAACATATTTGAAAACTTTTGACTTTGGAATTTTGCAATTCCAATTTAAAACGAAGATTTTACGACTAAAACAATAAATAAACTCAAAACCGACAGAAACTAAAGAAATTCGACTAAAACCATAAAAATTATTGGAAAATCATATTAATAATGAACAATAATGAATCACACATGAATAGCATAAAAAATATAAACTATTTAAATATAAAGTGAGAATCAAGCATTAATCGACGAAAAACCGAAAAATCGACGAAACTGACCTATAAACCCTAGAACCAGCCCCTAAAATAAGGGTTTTAGGTTGATTCCATAATATATATGATCTAAAATAACTAATATATGAATAGCAAATTAAAATAATAATTAAAAGCAATTAAATCAAAAGAAAATAAAAAATTAGGGTTTACTGGGATGAAGAACATCAATTGAAATTGAAACTTAATATAATGATGAATTGAATATTGATTACACCAATATTTAGGCCTCAATATATCATAAATAAACTAAACTAACAATTGTTTTAAGGAATTAAAAAGAAAAACACTCAAGTTCGATTGTTAAACGCAGCGCAAAAGCTCTCGAGAAAGTCTTGGAGCTTTCAGCATTTCTCTAAATCGACTCGTACCCTAAATTATGAGATATATAGTATTTTATAATGTATACAAGTGTTTAGGGTCATGGGTTGAATAATCCTTGAAGAAACGGGCCAAAAATAACAAAACGGGCTGAAATTAGGTGTGGGGATCAATCCTAGTGTGGGAACCGATCCCCAAAATTTTATTAATTTTTTTTTCTTTTGGTTGTTTCTTTTTGTACTCATAACTTTTTTGTCCGAACTCCGATTGTACCGTTTTCGTCTATGCTTAAGTAATTTAAAGCTCTACAACTTTTATTTCAGGAGATTTCTTCAAATTCTCAATGGAGAAAAACTTTGATAAGTTACAACTTTGTGCTTTTTACTGTAGTTCTCGGTTTTTCTCAGAAATTTCCGGAATCGATTCAATTAAATTTATTTTCTCTTAGAATTACTCTTGGACACTTGCATTCACTTCATTCATACCTGAGGACTTGCTATTCTCTTCTTGCTAGTACTTTGGGAGTAGTTTGTAGAGTTTTCTTCGCCTTGGGTTTCGGAATGGATACCGACTTCTTCTTACACTTTTTTGCATTCAACATTCTTTCTTGCATACAACCTCAGTTGCTTAACAACTTTAGGCTTGCAAAATGGCTTAGTAACACATGAATACAATGCAGTGCCTTCTTTTAATGCTTAAACTAAATTTACATGCAATTTTTTATTTTAAACAGTAATTAGAAGTTAATTAAGCCTTGTTTAAAAGATTATAAATGCAATTTTTGGACTTAATCAAATAGCACAGCTAACGTATTGCTAGCCCTTGTAATGGAGTGATAGGACAATATATATCTCTAAAAACAAACACATAAGATAAATAAAGAAAAAGGCAATCATAAACTAAACAGTTGTATTAAGCTTATGCAATAAGCCTTAAAACCTCTAGGTTACCCCTAATAGGACGAGTTGTGTCTCGTGACGGTTTTCAATGAATATACCTACAAAATTTCCGATTGCAGTTCAAGTCTTGTCCCAAAGTCGCCTATCATGCATAAGTTATCTCTCAAATGGTTCAGCAAATACCTAAACCGACTTAGTGATACATTACTAAGAGACATACAAGAGACTTAGTGATATTTAGTGACCTAAACTGACTTACTAAATAATTTTAAATGCAACATTTAATGTACAATTATATTTATAATATATATACGCTAACGTTAATATTATTTTTTAAACAAATTATGAAACATATAATTTATTTAAACAATTATTTTCGGAATCAATGATTCATATTGGAAAATAATATAAGAATGCTTAATATATTTTGTAATTAAATATCTATTGTATATATATAAATTTTAATTATTTAAACAAATTAAAAAACATATATTTTATTTTTAATTAACTATATAATATGTCTATATATTGATATAAATTATTTAAACAAATATGAAACGTATATTTTTTTATGTAATATATATACACATAAGTATTAATATTAATATTATTCAAACATATTACGAAAACAAATAATTTATATATAAGTTTTGAAAGAATTAAATTTATTAATTACGAAACACAGTTAATAACTATTATACAAAGTCAAGGTCACTTAATATTTTTGTTTTATATTTTTATTTGAATTAGATATATCTTGAGATGGCAACATGTCAGAAATGGGGCGGGTTTAACCAATAACAAACTCGATCTGCAGTTACAATAGCTCCCCTCGAACCCGATGCTTGTTTTGTTTTTAAAACCCAAATCCACTCCGTATAAATATATTAAAACTCAAACCCGTCTCAAATTTTAACTAATTAAATCTTGCCAGATCAAATACAAAAACATAATCCACCCTAATTTTAACAAAATATTGCTGAATCAACGATGCATAAATTTAAATCAAGCAAAATTAAATTTATTTCAACATTTATTCACTAAATTTAAAAGAATCATGAAAAAAATTACATGCAAATAAGATGAGATCGGATTTAGTTAGAGAGTATCGAGATCAAAGGAAGGGATTGAGCTAGGGTGTATTGGGGTCGTATCGTATAATATATTTATATATATGCGGTTGGGTTGGATTTTTTTGATGCAAAACTTTAACCTAGCCCGAACCTGATCCGGGTTATTTTTTTAAATCCCAAACCTGACCCGAGCTAAAAAAAACCAGGTCGCGCCCATCAGGGTTGAACCAGTTTGGGTTGGGTTTTATTTACATCATTCTATATTATATTATAAAGCCAAGATGAATTTCAACTGCAAGTGAAATTGTGTCAAACTTTTCAAATGCCTATTTTCCCCTCAGAATTTTGCTTTTCTCCCCTACAAAAAACTTGCTAACAATGTGTTCTACTCGGTCGTCTTATACTTTTGTTAAAATTTCTAATGAATCTTATACATATGTGTACCACACGCATCGTATGTGTAAGTAGTCTAGTATGTATATATCTAGTGATAGGATGGTGGGAACTTTCTATTTTATGTATTTTGAGGCGAAGATCTATCAAATATTGTTATATTAGATTACACATGATAATTAATATGATAATTATACGATGTTTTTGTTAATTTGTGGTAAATAATGGTGTAATGTAATTTATTATTGTATATATGCATATATCATAATAAATACTCTATATTATTTAAAAAATTAAAATAAATAGTTTTAGTTTTGAAAAAAAATCTCAAATTCATCTTTTTAACATCATTTAAATATAATTAAAATGTTAAATCACTCATTTGAAGACTAAAAATATGTTAATTTAAAGAAGTATCCACAATAATTTATGGTGAAAAATATTTACCATCCACTACTATATATATATATATATATATATATACACGTACAATATCGAATTTGAACATGATAATTGATGTTTCCTTAGTAAACTTATCAATCAAAAATTTAATATTATTATGCCTTCAAAACTTCCAAAAATTAGAAGAAGGGTATTATTGTCAATACACTCTAACCACCTAGTTGAAATACAACAACTGACTAGGTAAATAAGACAAACTAGGGCCTCGCTAATTTCTCATCTTAAGGCATCCTTATTATTATAGAGATAAAAAAAAATAGGGTCTTAATCATAGCTTTCCAAACATGACTATATATCATACAAATATATAATACAAGCATTATAATATGATGTGTCATTACTATTAATCTTACTTTTTTTTTTTGAACACAACTATTAATCTTACTTAAATAATTAAATTAGCATATCATTTAAAAAAGAAAAATTCTCAACATAAAAACAATGTGTCAATGTCAAAGTCTAATCAGATCTAGATTTTGGCATTAAACTCGAAGATAGTAACATTGCAGATGGGTTACGATTCAGTTTAACTTAAGTTAGCTCCTTTTTATTATTTATTTTTCCTAATTTATTCTAATGTTCTTCATTTTACGGGTTAAAATGTTAATTTTTTTTCATAAAATACGGTAAAAATAATTTTTATAATAAATAAATTTTTATTAAAAGATTCAATTTATAAGCGAATGAGATAATTGTCTAAAATTTTAAAGAATATATATATATATATATATTAATTTTTTATTATACACACTTTCGGTTTGAAATTTTTTATTAAAATTTTGTAAAAATGATCAATTTATATTATATAAATTATTTCTACTAAATTTTGTAATTTTTTATTTATTATTTATAACCCTTAAAGTAAAAAATATTAAAAAAATAACTCCTAAAATAAAAAAAAATATTAAGAAAAAGGATAACAGAGAAGAGAGAACTGAACTCCAATTTTCCTCCCTTCCCCAGGAATCACTCGGAAGCCAAATCATGTTTTCGTACCTCTAAAACTGTGAAACCAACTTTAAGAGAGAGAAAAAAAAAAAAAAAAAAAAAAAAAAGGTGGCTAGGTAGGACTTTAACATTGTTGTCTCTTCATATTTATTGGCCCGTCCGTCGGTCCGTCTCTTGATAAATTATTTGCCAGAAAACAATTTTTATATTCTCTTTCCGTCGTTTTCTTACCGGCCCTGATATGGAATAGCAAAAATAATTTACCACGTCGTGCCCGAGGGCCGAGGCCACACCTCCATCACCCGTTTCCCAGTCAAAACTCCTTGTTCTCACTTGTTTAACACCTAAATGTTTTCAATATCGTCCTTTTTGACGTTTTCTCAGCTCGGCGATGGCGTAAGCAGTGGCCTCATCTAAATTGACACGTGTATAGCTCCGTCGACACATACTTTTGTTATGGTTTTTTCTCCTCTTTTAGACGCTCAAATTCTAAAATCCGGTTAAGGCGAGGACAATCACCGTTTTTCTGGTATTTTCTCTCTTGCCCTTTCTTTATGCAAGAAGAAAGATTGCTTTATTTATTTATTTATCTTCTTTTAATCGTGGGATTAAAGAAGAACATAAGGGTTTACGTCGGAATGTTCGACACTCTGATTGATTCATATATTATATTAATGTTAATTTTAATATGCCAAATAGTAAGTAAGTTGAGTTGTTTATCCATAATCACGAATAGAGCTAGTGAATCTTAATTTGGGACTAGTTTTACATTGATTATCACTTCCGGTTTACCGTCTGGTAGTCTTTTTGTGTCTATTTACATGGATATTGTGCAATTTCTTCTTCCCCAAGTGACCATCTTTAGTAGTCTACCAAAGTTTTTGCTTCCATGGATTTTAGTTTTTTGAAGTAACAATCGTGTGGTTTCTCTACTTAAGAAATTTATCTAAGTAACTCTTTGACCTTAGGTTCATTTGGTTCGAGTTTTGAGAATAGAATGGGGCATCCTACATCATTTTCTCATGGCATTTTGGATGTTTTGCCAATTTTTTGTTCGGATTGGAATACTTCTTTCCTTGAACGTTGATATATTTGGTTCAAACTAGAATATGAATGAAATACGTGTGAATTATCAATACGTTATTCATTTTATAAAATTAAAAAACAAGTCCCAACTATTTTAGAAACGTAAAATTTAAGTTTTTATTATCAATAAATATGAAAAGTCATTCTATGTATTTAATAATAAAAAGAAACAAATAATAATAACAAATTTTTGTTTTGTCCTTTAAAGGAATATAAATGAATTTTTTTTAGTCTATGTAAGTATGGATATTTTGGGCTTAACAAGAAATTTTAGAAGAAAATCTAAAAGATAATACCTAAAGTAATCCGGGCAGAACTTTGAAGGAATACTTCATTCTTGGAATGATACATTCCTAGCCCAAAACTTGAACCAAACATCATAATCATTCTTGGAAAGCTACTTTTCTACTCTTGCATATTTGCACCGCGGGCCGATTAATCATAAACATCGTCCCATGTTTTGTTTCTCCAATTATTATTATTTGGTACTCTTTCCTTTATCATCCGCGTTGGACTTTTAACAATTGATGAACATTTTGGGATGTCTGATTAGTGGCTTTTAAGATCATGAACTAGATGATTGTTGTGCACTTTTTCTGAGCAAATTAGATATATTATCTGCTCAGACATAAAGCAAACACTGATATCTTAAACTAAAAACCTTGGATCGGAGTCGTATATGTGTCGTAATTTGGTAACAGTATTGTGTGCTGTAAATTTTACCTCCAGGGCTACGATGGTACATGTTCGTGAAGGTTGTTTTTTTGCATTAGCTATTTTCTTGTTGGCTATAAGTGCTCATAATTCTCAAGCTCGTCTAGCAAATGAAAATGGAGTAAAATCTTCGACATTTTTATCACCCAAGTTTGTACTGGGACCTGGATCGGTGGCGAACAAATTTTACTACAACATTGATTTTCCAAAAGGTCATATTGCCATCAAGAATTTCAATGCTGAAGTAGTTGATGAAGCAGGGAATCCAGTACCGCTTTATGAAACTTATCTCCACCACTGGGTTGTTTTAAGGTACTATCAACGCAAAGGTGTTGAAATTCCAAAGTACCATGGCAATTTAGGGTTCCACCAATCGGATATGATCATTGTGCAAAACTCTGGATTGTGTGAATCTGGACTTTCACAATATTTTGGCCTTGGATCTGAGACACGGAAAACAGATACACATGTTCCAGATCCTTATGGAATAGAAGTTGGTAACGAGGAAGAAATTCCAGCTGGGTACGAAGAAAGATGGTTGCTTAATGTCCATGCAATCGATACACGGGGTACTGAAGATAGGTTGGGGTGCACTGAATGCAAGTGTGATCTATATAATGTTACAGTGAATGAATATGGCCGACCTTTGAAGCCAGATTATATAGGCGGATTGGAATGTTGCTATGATGAGAGGCAATGCAAGCTTAGAAAAGGCTTTGTAAGTGCTAGAAGAGGCCTCTTTATGAGGTACAAAGTGGAGTGGGTTGATTGGGATAGCTCCATTGTGCCTGTTAAGATTTATATCTTTGATGTTACGGATAGATGGAAAAAGTCGGACGAATCAAAAGGCCTCACTGCAAGACACATTTGCCAAGTGAGTGAAGCTTATCTTCTCTCTATTCTCAAATATTTTTGCATGAAAGTGTTAAATATCACATCCTTGCTGAAAAAATGTAGAGATTGAGTTGGTTTTTACTACAATCAATTTTTTTGGGGGGGTTAATTTGAATAAGTTTTTACTATAAACCATTTATATATTGCTGTCATAGCTATTTCGCTGTGAAGATTAAAGTCTTTGAAATAGGTTGACAGATCATCTGTTCGTTAATTGATATGCACATCTCTTGGGTGATATACACATCAACGAGTCCATTAAACTTGAATAGGCATATGGTGATTTTGAAGTCCAAGTAGTAGCAAAAAATGTACACCCTTTGCCCTTTAATTATGGTATTTTATTCATCTTCTTTTTTTCTTTTTTCTTTAATACTGAATGTGCTGATTTGCCTTGATACAGATTGAGTATCAAGTTGATTCTTGTGACTCTGGTATGGTTAATGACGGTTGTACTGATAAAAGAAGGGTAAGCCTGAGTATACCAACTGGTGGTGATGTCATCTACGCCGTTGCACACCAGCATGCAGGTGGGATTGGTTCAGCTCTTTATGGAGAGGTGATTATTATAAACTTTAATATCCTTTCTGTAGTTAATCATCTTCTTTGTTACACCTTTTTCATATTCTTCATTGCTAGGTATGTTATAGATTCTCTTAGCACCTTTAGTTCCCTTTTCTTAACGATCTTCTGTGATTATTAGTTTCTAATAGGATGTAATATGCAGTCTATGAAGCACTGCCACGCTGATATAAACCATTAAATCGGAAAAAAATAAAATTGCAAGATACAAGACATTTAGGGGACATGCGAATGAAGAACTATATCTTCTCTATAATTGAAGTATTAACTAATATTAATATAGCTATAGTTGAGCGCTTTGATGGAGTCAATGTCTTCTTTCGATGGAGGGGTTGTATTTATGTACTTATATAGGCTCATCTCATTGTTTGGTTTTTGTCGTGAATCAATTTAGGATGGAAGGGTTATATGCTCATCAACACCAACTTACGGAGAAGGAAAGGAAGTAGGAAATGAGGATGGTTACATTGTAGGAATGTCCTCCTGTTATCCTCGACCAGGCTCTGTCAAGATATTGGATAAGGAGACTCTAATACTGGAGTCTAACTATAGCAGTTCTGTAAGACATACTGGAGTTATGGGGCTCTTTTACCTTTTGGTTGCAGAGCCGTCGCAAAAGCCTAACTCTTTCGTGCATTCTCCCTTTTGACGTAAGCTTTCTCTTCCCTTTGCTTCATTATATCCCTTTTTATATATTTAAAAAAAAAAAAAACGCGTCTTTTTTACATGTTATATGGACCAAGCTAGCCAAAATTCATGTTTTACGTTTCCAGTTCTCGACATACTAGTACCTTGACCTACAATCTCCATGTCTGGGTCCTCTTGAAACCTATATGGCGGCCTTAAGATTTATTCTTCTATGATTTGGTTTTTACTACATATAGGCTTTATCTAAAGGATATTATAAAAATAATATAAAATAGGAGTAAGATGAAAATTTCAAAACATATATGGCTAAAGATGGAAGTAACTTTTAATTATCCGCAATTTGCATGAAGTATATGCATGGAATATGCCAGAGTAACAGGCGAATGATCAAGGAAATCGATAGCCCTAACATATGTTTTTTTATGTCAAAAATCGTGTAAATGAAAAAAAATGGCATTTTGCTTGTTTTATTTTTTAAGGCAAATGGGAAGACGGAGATGCCAAATTTTGTTTGGGTCGGATCTTTGTTTGTGGCAGCTGTAGCAATTGCTGCTGTTGTTGTTGTTGTTGCTGCTTATCGCCGAAGGAGCCCAAGACAGGATGGATATGAATCAATACTGATATAATAATTGTATGTTTTATAATATAATGAAACAGTAAAAGTAAAACTTATGGGATTGTTGGCTCAATCTATAATTAATATATATATATATATATAGCATATTATGTTTGTCTTTGCAATAAAGCTTTTGTTTATACACATCACATGTACTCAACCAAACTTATTATTATTTTTATTATTATTTGTAAAGATCGTTCACTGGTACGTATGGCCTATCTTATTTTTGCCACAAATCAAATAGTACCCTTAGAGCATTTTTAATATAATAATTAAAATAATTTTTAATTATTTTTATTAAAATTAACAATGTAGGTTTTCCCAATGAGCTATTTTTTCTCAATAATAAAATTTGTGTGATCCATTATATTGATTGGTCACAAATTAATTAAATTGAATTTTGTTTTAAAAAAAAGGACGGAAAGAAGATTTTAAATTTAAAAAGGTTCTCTTATACCCAATAAAATTGGTGAGTCTTTTATTTTGATTATTGAAGAAAGTTGTTAGCTTTGATTATAAAAGGAGTAGATTTGGTTATTGATTAAAAAGTTGCTAATATTTGATTGTACAATTATGGCTTGTTTGTTTCAAGATTTAAACCATTTTGGAAATGTTAAATTCCATTCCAAAATGATTCCTGCGTTTGGTTCAAGTTTTAGGTCTGAAATAAATGATTCCAAAAAATTACATTTCCTCCTAAGTTCTCCCATTTAAACCATAAGAAATAAGTTATTACCAAGGGACATTTTTTTTTAATTTTTCTTGTTAGGACTAAAATAACACTCTTTTTTATAAATAAACAATTCTTTTTTCATCTGTGTATGAAAATATTATTTGGACCTTTTTTTTAGTTACGTTGATGCAAAAAAAATAAAATGCTTGGAACTTTTTTCTTTTCTTTTTTTTTGTTGTAATTTTTTTTATTACAAAAATTGTAATTTTTTTAGGATAATTATTAGGCATGTATAATTTATTATAGTAATTGTCCCTTTAAAAAATTAGTAGGAGATATCTTCTTATCTTATAAAAGGAATGGTACTTTTGTAATTGATTATTTATTCCATTACTATTCTTGGTTTAACCAAACATAGTGAAAGTAATGTAACATTCTAGGAATATAACATTCATGTATGAGCTGAACATTGGAATGACATCTTAGATAATAAGAATTTTTTTTTTCAAGAATCAAGTATGCTCATTTCATTTTTAAAATTCGAACCAAATGAGCCCTTAAGTAATATTTTTAACCAACAAAAAATGGATGAAAAATGTCATTTTGATTATAGCTAGGAGACACTCTTGGGCCCATTTTACAAACTTGTGTACTACTGATCGAATGAAACCGTAAGGATCACAACTTGTATATTTCGTGGTTGGTACATCAATTTATATAAAAGTTTGTCAAAAGTTTCAAAGACGTACAATTTGAAATATAGTTGTGATAATTAACTACTCGGATTATTTCTCCTGCGCACAAATGCGTACGCATTTGTGCAAAGGAGTGGGCTCCACCTGCTTTCCGTGAGAGAGAGAGAGAGACGCATTTAACGGAGTGGGAGTTATGGCCTAAATTGTTGAAAATATAAAAAGGAGAAAACAAGAACAGTCTTCTCAACTAAAAATAAATAAATGTTGTTTCTCTCTCTACTGTCTCTTTCTCTCTCTCTCTCCGACCTCACCTCTCCCTCCGTTTAGCTCCATTGATGAAGCTACAAATTAAAAAAAAACTAGAAAATAATCTCACACTTTCTCTCACTACTGAGCTCAAAGAATTGAGATCCGGATTTCGCGTTTCTCTCTATCTCGACTGGTTCTAAAACAGAATTTTTGCCGATGATGACAGAGAAAGCCACATGAATTCTTCACAACTGATGCTGACCAAATTAACCCATCCCCTCATGGATCATCGGCTTATTTTTGCAAGTTTATGACATCCTGTGGAGTATTCCAGGACATTGAAATCCATCAAAATTGTATACTAGTTGCTGAAATCGCGGAAAACTTAAAAGTGAGAAGGCTTTTAACAAATGAAGTTTAATTTACTTTGTCCAAATTTGATGTTGGGGATGAATCTTCCGGTTTGTAATTAGTTATTCGATTAGAATGAAGAATGAAAATGGTGTTAAACAAGACTTGCTTCAGTAGTGAGAGAAAGTGTGAGATTATTTTATGTTTTTTTTTTTATTTGTAGCTTCATCAATGGAGCTAAACGGAGGGAGAGGTGAGGTCGGAGAGAGAGAGAGAAAGAGACAGTAGAGAGAGAAACAACATTTATTTATTTTTAGTTGAGAAGACTGTTCTTGTTTTCTCCTTTTTATATTTTCAACAATTTAGGCCATAACTCCCACTCCGTTAAATGCGTCTCTCTCTCACGGAAAGCAGGTGGAGCCCACTCCTTTGCACAAATGCGTACGCATTTGTGCGCAGGAGAAATAATCCGATTAACTACTATATCTTGCATATTACAATACATGTAAAATTCGTATTTTTTTTTAATTTAAAAAATAATTGAAATATTATTACGTGGATCAGTAACGAAACTTCTGTGTTCTTCATGTTAAAAAATAATTAGAAAAATAAATAATACTTGAACACAACCATAAGCACTGTGTCTATAAAAATAGATATGTCTATATATAATAAATTATTAGTGCCCACTAGGGATAAAGAAACCAGTTATAAAATTTTAATTTTGATCTTATTATTATTATTATTTTATAAAAATAGTAATAACATTTAAACTTGTAATACTTGTTTTAAAAAATGACAAACCGGTCATTTTTTATTTTTTTTGATACTAACGTTCTACGTGGAAATAATTCATCGTTCAATTGCAAATTACCACCGGTATTATCTGACACGTTGATCAAATCTATAATGTTGTTCGCTCGTAATATTTATTTTGACAAAAATAAAATTTTACAATTAAATTAACACTTTCTTTTTGTTTATAATTATCTTTATTGTTACATTAAAAAATGAAACGTGTCTTGTGAATAAATTTGGGATGTAAATTAACAATCCTTTACATATATTAAAAAAATTGATGTGCTTGGTCTAATACATAAAACCATGCCAGAAAGAAGCATTGGACATGGAATACGCGACACTCCTTTCAATAATTGATCCACACCAATCACATGCCATTTTTTGGCATGATTTCATTTCTAGGCTTCAGTAATGCTTGTTTTTTATTTTTATTTCTCATTTTTTATTTGATTCTTAAATATTAAGTAAGAGTGTAATATTCAATTTTTAAAAATAGAATATAACTGACAATACTTTATTCACATTTTAAAAAAAAATAAAAATATATTTATTCGGTATTTATATCCCAAATGAAAAGTGTGAATGGAACAGTTCTTTTTTTCTTATAGAAAAAATAAATGTAGAGCCTACTATCTACCTATCTCTTCTGCCCCTTACCAACTTCTAATTTACGAGAAAATATTTATTATAATAGTTATAACACCACATGTTATCATATATTTAATTAAATTAAAAAAAAAATTAATGATAAATATAATTTAAAAAAATGCACACTTTTTAACAATCTAATTAAGGGGGGGTGTATTCAATTCATATTTTAAAAGATTCTAACTGACTTTTTAAAATTTGTGGATTCTGTTAAATTCATGGATTGTTTTAAATCCTTATAGAATCTAACAGATTTTAATGTATGGATTCTTTTGAATTTATGCAGATTTTAAGAAGCCGGTGGATTTCTGCAGATTTTAATAAGTCCATTAAAAAAAATAAAACATCAAAAGACAAACAATCAAATAAATTAATTACAAGTTTAAAGTAACATTATCAAAAATGTAAAGACAATTAACAAAATACATTATAAAAATGAATACTGCTCTATTAAAATATCATTATGATTATCATAACCCTCTTCATTATCATTGTTGTACTCTTGATTTTCATTCTTATTATTTTATGGCCACCTATTTACTAAAAAAAAATCAAGATGACAAATTTTTATGATTTTCTTATAATCATTAATTGAATTTTATGCTTGATACTATATTTTGTTTATATGCTATTATTTTTATTTCATACTAATTATTCAATTCTTAGTATATATGTATTTATTAATGAACTTAATAACATTTGTTAAGCACTACAATCACGCGCAATGCACGTGCATAAAAACTAGTTATAATAAGAAATAAAAGGATAAATAATAAAAGAATTTTGATTACAATTTTAAATTAATAAGCAAATTATAAATCCATAACAAACGGTTTGTATCGAGTCTAAAAACCCAAAGGATTGGGGTTTTTTTTTTTTGCCATTTATATTCGATTTTCATCTTTTGTCTAAAAAAAATTCATAAAATGGGAGAAAAAAACAAAGGGGCCGACATTTCTATAGTTTTGAAAGAATATAACTAATTAGATAACTAAAACTTTAAAAGTAGCCGTATCTAAATCGAAAAAAAGCTTTATTAGATAGAGTGAATGAATTATAGGGATTTAAATAGATTATAGAGACGAAGAAAAAATAATACATATGATTTAGAAAAAGAAGAGGTTTTAGATAGAGATAATGGAGTTTAAGGGTTTAGTAGATTATAAAGACAAGAAGAAATAATACCTAGGGTTTAAAGAAATATGGAAAATAAATTCATGTGAAATCTTTTATTTGAAGAAAAAATTTGTTAGTGGATTTGTTATTCATAAAAACACTCTTAAATCCATCAAAATCTATGAACTTATAAAATTATTCAAAGTTTATTGAGTTTTGAATAGCATAAGATTTTAAAAGATTATTTTTAATCTTAATTGAATATAAAAAATTACACGTAGTGTGCTATCATCTAAATATAATATGTATTAGGGATTTTATTGTGTAAAGTATGTATAATGGGCCGTATTGGGCCTCCTTAATTATAAACCCTATGCACTATTGTATTCGTGCTCTATTTAAAAGGGTTATCTAATGAAAGACATAACTAAGTTATTCTCATAACACATTATCAGCACACTCAGAGCAAATAATCTTAACCCTAAAAACTTCTAGCTGCCACCGGTCACCATCTCTCTTACTGCCCAAGTTTCAAGATGGCCGACTCATCTTGACTTGTATTTGGCATTTTAGACTCAGAAAACTTGAATACCATTGATGGTTTCTGATGTAGAAACCTCTTTTGTGGCCAAAGAATACCCTACCACACCCACTGACTTCAAAGACCTAACAGACAAATGACTGTTTGATAAAGTAAAGGCAAATGTATTAATATTTCTTAAGAGACATATTGATCCCAGCATACGCTGAGAGTACTTTCAGTTGAAAATACCCAAAGAACTATAGGATGCCCTTAAGGAATGTTTTAGGAACATTCACGACACTTTGCTCCCAAAATGGTCAATGACTTTAACAAGGATATATTGCGCCTAAAGGCACGGCTCAACTTACGTGCAAAGGATATCACAGAAGATGATATGATTTAGAAGACTCTTTTCACTTTCCCTACTTCAGCACTTATACTAGTGAACCAATATAGGCTCGAATATGATAAAAAATGAATCACAACATTCAATAAGCTGATCAACGTACTGCAAGTAGCTGAAAGATATAATGAGGTTCTTTTGAATAACAATGCCAGGCCCGTCGGAAAAAAGATAATTCACGAGGCTAATTATGGGAAGATGAACATTTGAAAGAACTCTAATGCAAAAGGGGTTGGACGTGCTGATCCCTACCTACGTGGCAACAATGTACAATGTGAAAAAAGACGTGGAAGTCGTGGAGGCTCTTCAAAAGTATGGAGAATAAATGGTGTTATTGGACATAGTGATCAAGGAAACAAGATACAAAATGCACATAAGAACCCTCCGGTCAAGCACTAAAGTAGTAGCCAATCACAAAAGATATCGAGAGTCTAAAGAACAAAAATCTCATTTTATGAATGAACAAGACAATTACGCTGATGTCAACCTCACAATTATAGACTTTAGTGGTAAGAAGGATTTTGCTCAGTTAATAGATGCATTCAATTTTGATTAATATGTTTTATTCACTTTATTTTTCATAAAAAATTGAACAAGCATATTGCCTAATATTTAATTAAACTATGGTTTTATCTTAAAGTTTATGATTGATTTAATGGATTAGATTTCTCAATAAGATATTGAATTGATTATCGTTGGTTTTATAAAATAAATTTCAGACTTTATTCTGATGTATTTGATTTGTTCGATTTTTTTTATATACATGATTCAAATTTTATACTCGATTTTATTACTGCATGAAAGAATCGAGGATAACTTTAATAATTGATTGATAGTGGGAACATCATAACCATTCATTGAAATAGGCAATTAATAACTTATAATACGTATGTGACTATGATAATTAAATAGTCATAAAAAGCGAAGAACTGCTCAACCATTTTATTACTAAAATAGTGTTAAAATCACATACGTTCTATATGCATTAAGAGCGATCCGAATTTTGTTAATAATATTCATACCAATAGTAATAATACAAAAATCACATGTAAGAATGGAATACAAATATATTTATTTTATCTCTTAACAAATGTGTAAAGAAACACATTTTTAGATAAACTTATAAGTTATTATAGTGGAATGTACTCTACTATGATAAGGATTGTCGAATCTTATGATATCACCAACGATGTACTATGGGACACTGACTCATACATGCTTTGATATCTTGCTTACTACACGCTGGTCATGATGATCAGTTAAAGTACTAACATAGACATCCCCTCTTTTTGAGTGACAAATAAATGGGACAAAAATTCAACACATTGCAACGTGTTGATACTAGTAATACTCAAAAGTAATCATTGACATCTAAAGTATTTGAAGCAATATCCCCTTCCCATTATGCCTCATTAATCATGTCAAAGGAACGACACACGATTTTTTAAAGCTTGTTTCTTTAGAAAAAAATATGATTGAGGCCTTTCTATGCTAAGGATATAAAATAAAATATACTATTTTTTATAAATAATATAATGATATATTTGTGGATTAATCCATCTAGAATACGGAACGATTCAAAGTACTTTATGAATCTAGTGGATAATTCGATATTATGGTCACACGTCGAATAATTGTATATAAAAGATGCTGCATTTACAAACATCTTAGCACATATTATACGCTTAAGAGCTCACCACCCTGATTACTGTACCATTTCTATAAGACTTGATAGAGCCGTAGAATTTACATTAAAAGTACCTGATGATTATTACATAAAATCAAAGTAAATACTCTTGTTCTCCATGTACATACGCATAAAGGTTTCACAAAAGCAACCATAAAAAGAATATAGATGGTATATAGGGTATTGGTTATGTGCACCATATTGCCTATATATGCCTGAAGTTTATGCAATATTGCATGCAGCTTTATTTATTTGTTGCAATATTCAATGTTAGACAACTATTATATGCATACCAGTTGATAACTGAATATTAGTCTGATATTTTATGCATATGTGCCAATTGCGTTCCCATAGTGCATTAAACTGGGCCCGCTAAGACAATTAAGTATTATCGTTTGACACAAATCCTCAATGATAATTCGCCATTTGGAACCATTGTCAGATGATCTTTTTACTGCTAAAAATTGTAGATTGTCACTTTAATGAGACACTCTTTCCGTCGTTAGGGGGAGATAGGAAAATAATTTTTCAATGGAACGACAGAAATTACCATGATCACCACTCTGTCTCATCTTGATCCTCACACTCACAATGTACAGTGAAGTAAAAGGGAGTAATTAATCTTTCAAAAGTAACAGATTCAATGTCTGATGCATTTAGTGATATCGAAAAGAGATCAACATATTAGCTGCAATATGCTTGCAAGTTTAGAAGTCCCCAACAATGAGCATAATGTCGCAGAAAGAGACACTGCAACCACATTTAGTGAAGGTGTGGTTGATGCCATGACTCCCTAAAGGAATAAAGGAAGGTCACTTGGTTCGATAAATACTCACACAAATGAAGAGGTGGAGTAAGGCACAAATTGATCAATTAATCATTAATGTAACAATCTCTTTCATGAGATTATCTCCGCTTATACTTATATCCATGAATCAATACTAGGGGACGCCCCGAAGTTATAAATAATTCCAGATAATAAATCTCAATGGGTTAAGAGATGGCATACGAATTAATGGAGAGATTCTCCATATGATTGATGGTACATTGTTACTCAAATAGCACAATGGTGTTGAACATCGCTCTGTTGTAAAATGTCACTAAGTGGCAAAATTGACCTAATTAGAAATAAACGATTCAGACATAATTATATTCTCTGGCAAAGAGACATGTATTTGGTCCGGTAGTGCTCACCATGCCAAGTGTAAAGCCTGTAAGGACATAAACAATTATTTGTCATAAAATGTAAATGAAAAAAAAGAAGTCCTGAAATAAAAGGCTCACCTTGTGGCGCAAGGTTTCCTACAGACGTTCTAGAATTGCCTAAAGGTTTTAAAAGTTTCGTTACTTAGTTAGCTTGATAATTTTCGAATGACTATAAATGCATCTCATGAATGTGGTTACTGCATATCTCTATGAGGATCTTGATTTAGATATATATATATATATATATGCATATATATATATATATATATGAAAGTGCCTGATGGCCTTATAGTACCTAAGTCAAGTGAATTTAAACAACATAGTGTGTTTGCAATTATGTTAAAACGCTCACTTTATGGATTAAAATAATCCGAACGGATGTGGTATACTCGTTTAAGTGACTACTTGACTGAGAAATGATATAAGAACGATGAATTATGCCCCTACGTATTTATAAATAAAATAAGTTATGGATTCACAATTGTAGTTATATATGTTGATTATATAATCATATAGGTACTTTTGATGAATTAAGAGAACCCCTAAACTATTTGAAATCCAAATTTGAGATAAATAATCTTGGAAAAGTTCGAATTTTGTCTAAATCTTAATATAGAATATTGACCTTGTGGAATAATAATCTACTAGCATGCGTACGTCCAAAATATAATTAGGGGTTTTGACATGGACAAAACGCATTTTATTAGCACTCCTATAGTCAATCGAAGTTTGGATTAAATAAACGATTCATTTCGTACAAAGTAAGATTACGAAAATGTGTTCGGAGATAAAATTTTCTATCTAAGTGCAATATGCACATTATTGCACTTAACACATTACATTCGACTAGACATAATATTATCATTGAATTTAATAGCTATATTTAGCTCAGCACCAACACAGCATAATTGGACAATTAAAATGAACCATTGGATTGCGATCGTTCTTTCCCTACATAAAGGAAAAAGTGAATGTGACGGCAACATCTAAAGTAAACAATGATGCCAAAATAGCCACCCCTTACATTGGAATCTCAAATAAAATCTTAATTGATTTTGTTGTGTTGGGTATCTCTCTTGCCCACATTAAGCTCTAAGGAGAATATGGCAAACTGGTTCCCCAAGTCTTTGCCCAAGGTTATATTTGAAAAACATGTGAAAAGAATAAGAATGCGTAGACTTTCCAAACTTTTTTGATCAATGTAAAAATCAGGGGGGAGTGTAGACTTAAGGAGAAGTCTTAACACATACAGGTCATCAATTGCGTTGTACTTTTTTCCTTCGACCAAGGTTTATTTTTTTCACTGAGTTTTGTTACTTGGTAAGGTTTTTAACCAGGTAATAATACATGCATAAGTTTTTCAAATTCCTTGATTAATGTAAACAGCAGTGTGAAGTGTATAGTTGAAGGGGTGTTTAACATCTATATAACGTTACGTTATACTATTTTCCTTAAACCAATATTTTTTTGATCCACTGGATTTTGTTAGGTTTTGAACGAAGTAACACTATGTGCAAATTCTATTAAGCGAAATAAGGATCAAATAGAAGTATAGACTCAATGGAAGAAGTTTAACATAATTATCATAATGTTGTACTCTTTCCCTTCGATATATGTTATTTTTTCCACAAGAATTTTGTTACTTGATAAAGTTTTAACGAGGCAATAAGATATATACCATTCTATATTTGACTCAGCATAAGGGGAACGTTGAAGAAAATTACACGTAATGTACTATCGTCTAGATATAATATGTATTAGGAATTTTACTGTGTAAATTATATATTATGGGTTATATTGTGCCTCCTTGTAAACCTTATATACTGTTATATTCATACCATATTTAAAAGGTTGTCTAATAAAATACATAATTCAGTTATTACCATAACAACCACAAGATTTTAAAGAACTTTTTAAAATCTTAATTGAATACAATAACATTTTAAAAAACTTTCTAAAATCTTAATTAAATACATATAAACTTTCAAAATAAAAAAAAATCCTATAAAATCTAAATTAAATGAGATAATGGGTTATAATGCCTCGCTCAGTAATGTTTTATAACTCTAAGGACGGACTCATGTTTAATAAAGGGAAGTAATACTAATTTCATAATTTGGTTTTACAATATGGACATTTTTCATCATATTAATTTATTTTAAGAAAAATGATAAATATTGACGGACAAAAATACCCTGCTATATCATTTATTATAATTATACAAAAGATATATTATTTTCTCTCTTATATACACATAGTTTAGAGAGAGAAAATAGAGAACAAGAGAAAGGGAGAAAAGAATCGCAAGAGAGGAAAGAATGAGGCCGACGGTGAGAAGTTGTCTCACCAATAATCTCACATTTTCTACCACCACCACCACCACCACCACTTAACTCTCCGATCGTACTGCAGAGAGGAGTGTCGTTCTCATCTTTTTTTTTTTTTTTCTGGATATGCAATCGTAAAACATATATAACTTTTGATTGAACCGTTGGACTTGACTGATTTTTGAATATGTTGTTCAGAAGACAAGGTTACTACAAATTATGCGAAATCAAGACGATTAGAGGTCGTTTTGCTATCGAAATCGACCAATTTTAACAACCCAACAGGATTTAAAAAAATAAAATATGATCGAAACTCTTTTTTTTCTTTTTTTTTATGAACCCTACGTCGATCCACATATATATACATATAAATAAATTGAGTGGATGTTGATCTCATCAATTTTATTTTTCTTTGTTTTGTAATGATGTTAAAATGATTTTAGCACATTTTGGTTGCTGTCCAAGTGGTGCTACTTTTTGATTGTTATTTAGGTGGTGCTAAATGCATTTAGCATCTTTTGGTTGTGGTGCTAAATGCATTTAGTACCTTCTAGTTGCGGTACTAAATACATTTAGCATGCTGTCCTTTTGATTGTGGTGCTAAATGCATTTAACACATTCTAATTGCGGTGTTAAATAGATTTAGAATGTTATCCAGGTGGTGCTAAATACATTTAACACCTTTTGGTTGATGTCCAAGAAGTGCAAAACGCATGTAGCACCTTCTAATTGTTATTAGTGTTATGATAAGACGTGAGATATTATAAGAAATATATATTAATATCTTTTTTATACAACATCTTTAATTTGTACAATTAATTTTTAACATATCTATCATAATTATATTATTATTAAAATAAACTCTTATGCTTAATTGTCTCGAATTAAATACCCCTCCTGAATTATAATAACACATAACATTATAACTTCTGTATAGAATATTTTCTTTCAATTTACCCACGCATCATAACCACCACCACGTCTTTGCAAAGAGGTCCATCCGTTAATTACACGCACAAATATCGCAGTCTTCATTTCTCTTTCTCTCTCTCTCTCTCTCTCTCTCTCTCTCTCTCACACACACACACACACACTGTGTGTGGAGGCACACTACAATCTCTCTCTCTCTTCTCTCTCTCTCTCTCCCCCCTTCCCGGCCATTGTCATTTGCTCCTTAACCCCCAAATCACTTCCGTATCAGTTTACCACAATCAGATTGCACTACTTCCACCGGTAATTTGACCCGAAACGAAGCCCTCGATTTAGCATTCGCTTAATCGGGTCGATCTTCCTCAATATATTCTCTTCCTCTACTGTGTGCGCGCGTTTCAAAAAGTTTTCGAATCCAATTCCTTTATAAAATATAAAATATAAAATACAAAACATTATTATTATTATTCTATGTTCTATATATACTTTCCTTTTTATTTATAAATATATATATATATATATTTGACGAGTAGATCTGGACAGTTTGGATACGTCCATGCTTTGACAAATCGAGAAGTTTCTGGAGCATGTCTGGTGGAGGACAGGACCACCGGAAGCAGCCACCGGCGCCGGCCCGACCATCCGCTTGTTGTAATCCGGTGAAGAAGCCGGGACCGGTGTCGATGGACCACGTCCTATCTGCATTGAGAGAGACAAAGGAAGAGAGAGACACCAGAATTAGGAGCCTGTTTAGTTTTTTCGATGCAGCAAATCTAGGTTATTTGGATTATGCGCAGATCGAGGCTGGTCTTTCTGCGCTACAGATTCCGGCAGAGTACAAGTACGCGAAGGATTTGCTGAGGGTTTGTGATGCCAATAAAGATGGGAGGGTGGATTACCAGGAGTTTAGGCGGTATATGGATGCTAAGGAGCTGGAGCTTTATAGAATTTTCCAGGCCATTGATGTTGAACATAATGGCTGCATTTTGCCCGAGGAGCTTTGGGACGCGCTTGTTAAGGCTGGTATACCATACTTTAACTTGCTATCTTTTCATAATCTGGGGTTTCTGTTTTATTTGATGTAATTGGCTAAATTGCTATGGTTGATTGCCTGTTCGACCATGCTTATGATGACTATCTATTGACTGATTAGTTGTTTGAGTGGTGAGACAGAAGATTTTTAATAGGTTTGTGCGATAGAAGTACTTATAATCCATGTAATTCATTGATCAGAATGTTGTAGAACATGTAATTTTGTTTTGCATCTGTTGCATTTGTCATTTCCATTGAGTTAATGCAACTATGCAAGGGCTTCTGTAATTGTTAGAATACCTGTTCTGCAACCTCAGTTCTATAGCTATTTATCCGAATTTGGTCTCTGTCTATGTAGTGACGCGGGCTCAAATATTTGGAATCTGAATGATGTTAAATCTTGTATATAGAATGGTGTGATGTCAGTGGAATTATAAGCTACAGAGGACTAGTAATAAAGTGTGGATATGAAGAAAGTATTTTGCTTGGCAAGTTTGATGAGATAGATTGAGTTGCTGCTTTTATATCTTTGACACCTTACTGAGGATCAAACGAGTAGTGTACATTATGCAATTTGAAATTGTGGGTTTTGACCAAGTTATCATGTTCTCTTCTCACAAAAGCTTCACATGTTCTGAAAATCAGTCAATGCTCGAGCTCGAGTGTAATGAGGATTTCTTATGGTCACTGACTGATATGCAAGTGACTAAACATTGTTTCAATAGACATTAGTCCGCACTTTTAGTAACCATGACACAATCAACTCAAATTATTGGTATATAAATGTTCTAAGCATGCATTAGTAATAAATCAGTTGCTCCATTTTACCAAAAACAACCATTCTGCATGTTTTGGAATCGGGTTTAATATGTATAACAATCTATGATGCACAGACACACATGATGCAGCTGTGTTGATTTGGAAAATCAAAAAAGTAGGATACTGGTGGAAAAATAAGAGTATAAAAAAAATGTCATTTTCTCTTAATTTTCATATAACCGAAATACAATCTGGAGAAACACATCACATAGTTATAGCACCTATGTACTTTTTTATTTTTTATGAAGGTTAGGGATTTGATCCTTTAAGGACCAGGCAGGCAGGCAGGGTCCCTGGTAGAAAGAGTTTGATCCTTCTCTTATAATTTTTATCAAGCTAGCCCTCATACTCCAAGAACTCATGGCTTCAACGTCCATTTTGCTATTAGAAAGCTTTAATGAAATATTATTTAACTAAATTTTTAGCCTCTGAAACTTTAGGCTGAACATAAGTCGCTGTCAAAAGATATCCTTCCAATTTTGGATTACGAGGTGTTCTATCAACTCTCATGGGTCTTATCCTTTTCTTTTCTTAGGTCCATCGTTGTTCTCCAACTTACAAAAGTTATCATCTCACGTTGATACAATACGGTTTCATCAAAATAACAGATAAGGATCAACGCTTAACCACAACGCGTGGTCTCAAAGAATCCTTCATTTAAAGGCTTGAACATGTATTTGAATTCAATATGAACTTAGAACGTACATATATGGTGGAAGACATTGATCATCTGGTTACTCAATGAGTTCTCGTTGAGGAGTCGGTGATCGCTCGACGCTTATGTGACTTGGACAGTTTGGTCTTCCTGAGTGTATGTTCTTGCTTAGTGCTTGTGATTCATGAAGTGCAAAGAACCTTCCTAAGTTTCCTACAAGAATCGTTCATGAAAATTTAATTGAGCAGATTATATACTCAACTGATGTGAATTAGGCTGAGTCAGGTGTAATTCGGATTCTGTACCATTTTCAGGAATCATAGGTCATGCATGAAATAGAGCCCAATTCGGTGGATTATTCGATCAAATGTAATGAAATAAAGGTTACGGTCTTTAATTCAATGCAAACCTGGTATTTTGCTATATTAGAAGTTTACTTGCAACATTTAACATGCGTGGCCACTCAACCTTCATTCAAAGTTTCAGAAAGGAACTCTGAATAAACTCTTTCTTAGTCTATTGTATCTCTTTAGAAAGCAGGACTATTCAATATTTTATCAGTGTCCTTTAGATCCCAATCCCATAGTTAGGAAAAGTGCTAAAAAAAATGCAGGGTTTAATGGGCTTGTCTGATTTTTTTTTTTGATAAGAATGGCCTTGTCTGATTTTCAACCTTTTCTCTATCACATGTGTGTGGAAAAGAATACTTATCTTTCCTATTGTTTTATTTACCTTTTGGGTTGGAAGCTTTGTAGCTGACGATTAGCCATGTCAGAGAAATAACCATGAAGTTTAGTGCTTCAGAGACTTCAAGTTCAACAAGGCCTTTGTATCTTGCATGTGCTGCTTTAGGATGACATGTCGGGATCTGTATTTTGTTTTTTTTGACTTTCTCTGTTTCTGCTTTTGGTTTAGTATCCTGTTCTTCTATTTTTTTTCTGTTGAAAGCAAATAAAGAGTTATATCTTTCCTACACTTTATAGCTGCTCACTGGCTTATCCATTTAGCTTATCCTTACGGGTCTTTGAGTGGGTTTTGAGAATTCTCAAAGGGAATGGACTATCATCTGGAGAGACTTTTGAACTAACTTGTAAGAGCAAGCAATGTTCTGAAAATCCCTAGGTGGAAGCCCGGCAGTGGGAGTGCACCTACGCAGCTATTTTTTGAATATCATACTACCAAGAAATCTAGCTTTAGTTCTTAAAAGGGCATTAGGTTTCCAACAAGACATTTTCCATTTTTCCATAATTCAAAAACAATTGAAAAGGAAAAAAAAAAGTGGAGAAAATCTCCCAGACTACCTAGTGCCTAGGTGGTCTAGGCCTTTTAGAACTCCTGGTATATAATTAGTCTTTTATTGGATTCAACTGTCAGATCCCATTCGGAAGGGTGCAAGCAACCCCCTCCTCAAAATTTTCTTATGTCTTCTCACTTCCAAAGTGCATATAAAATTATAAATAGTTACCTTACCAATAGGAACAAGTCTTCCTGGATTCACAATGTTCCACAGTTTCTGTTTATGGAAAAAACTTGTTCCACACTGTTTATCAAATCCTTTCTGTATGCTGAATTCTTGAACTTTTTTATTTTAATCTTCTGTTTTCTAGCCATTGATTCTTTTATTAGTTGTCTTCATCTTATAAGGCAAGGCAGTTTTTCTTTTGCAGGGATAGAAATTGATGATGACGAACTTGCTAGTTTTGTAGAACATGTCGATAAGGATAATAACGGGATTATAACTTTTGAAGAATGGAGAGATTTTCTTCTCCTATATCCGCATGAGGCAACTATTGAAAACATCTACCAGTATTGGGAAAGGGTATATCTTGTAGATATTGGGGAACACGCTGTAATTCCTGCAGGGATCAGTAAACACGTTCATGCTAGCAAATATTTGATTGCTGGTGGAGTTGCCGGAGCCGCTTCTCGTACTGCAACTGCTCCTCTTGATCGCCTTAAGGTGGTCTTGCAAGTTCAAACCACACGGGCTTCTATTGTTCCTGCTGTCAAGAACATATGGAATGAAGGTGGTTTTGTGGCATTTTTTAGAGGTAACGGTTTGAATGTTGTGAAGGTTGCACCTGAGAGCGCCATTAAGTTTTATACGTATGAATTGTTGAAGAATTTCATTGGAGATCTTAAAGGGGAAGACAAGGGCGATATTGGAACTTCTGGACGACTTGTTGCCGGTGGGTTGGCTGGTGCAGTAGCACAAACTGCTATTTATCCTATGGATCTTGTTAAAACTCGGTTACAGACTCATGTTTGTGAAGCTGGTAAAGTTCCCAACTTGGGAAAACTGTCCAAGGATATATGGGTTCAAGAGGGACCAAGGGCTTTCTACAGAGGGCTTGTACCATCTCTTCTTGGGATTATTCCTTATGCTGGCATTGACTTGGCTGCATATGAGACGTTGAAAGATATGTCGAGGACGTATATTCTTCATGATGGTGGTATGATTTCTTTTATCTCTTGGTCCTTGTTTTGAATTATTCTTTTTGGGGCTTTTTTGACTTTTGCCCCCTGTGCTTTATGCGAAATTATGCTTGCCCCCTCTGTTTTCATAATCATTAGACTTTGCCGCCTATGTGCAAGGGAATCTCAAAGAATTACATAAAAATGGGAGGCGAAGTCTAATTTTGTTAACATAATGCTTTGACTTAATCCCCCGTTTTTACGTAATTCTTTGAGATTCCCACCGGGCAAGGGGAAAACTCTTAACGATTATGAAAACAGGGGGAGGGTAAGTCTAGTCCGCATATAAAATGGGGCACAAAGTAAACAAATGCCTTCTTTTTGATAGCCACAATGTGCTTGTTTTTACGATGATATGATTCTGAACAACTTTGCATTGAATGTAGAAGAACCTGGGCCCCTTGTGCAATTGGGTTGTGGGACAATTTCAGGAGCCCTTGGAGCAACGTGTGTTTATCCATTGCAGGTTATTAGAACGAGGTAAAATTGCACATTTAATTTACTATAGTACCCGCGCATTTGAAAAAGAAAAGAAGTTGAAAAATAATTTAATACACAACTCATTTTTATGAGAAGTTGTTAAAGAGCTTGGTGATTTGATGATATGTTTTTACTACTTATTCGGTTTTTCTATGGAGTCCAATTTGTTGGCCAATGGGTAAGAAAATAGTTTCCATGAAAAAACAGAAAAAGATGGAGAACATTATATCAAACTTTTTCCAACTTCTCCTATAATGTAATCGTTTTTCGAATCTTTTCCCCTCTTTTTTAATCAAATGAACCCTACTAGTTTTGTTTCGTTCATTCGTTCAAAAGTTTGCATGCTAATCGTATTTTTTTTTTTCAGAATGCAAGCTCAACGCCATAATGCTAGTGCTGCTTATAGCGGAATGTCTGATGTGTTTTGGAGAACCTTTCAGCATGAAGGTCTTAGAGGTTTCTATAAAGGGCTTTTCCCTAATCTTCTCAAGGTTGTACCTGCAGCGAGCATTACATATTTGGTTTACGAAACAATGAAAAAGAGTCTAGATCTTGATTGATGGCATTTGGACGTTGAAACTGGTAATGCAGGTGCTTGTCTGATGAAGATTAGAAGAATAAGATTACTAATCAAACAGGTGAGATACCATTGTTTTGAGTTAATATGGGTAGTTGTTAATTTTCGATTTGGGATAGCCACAAGGGTTTTGTAGTGAAGAAGTTTCTTGTCGGGCTTGTCCGATTAATTAGGATGAGAGTTTAGTGTCATATATAATGATACGGCTGTTGATCAATAGGTATGATTATTCTGGACACTTGCTACATTTGAGCCCAAAATGAATACGAGGGTGCAGAAGAACTTCCCATTTTCCTTTTAATTTATATGATGACACGCAGAAATGCTTAAGCTTAACTAATTCCCATTACTGATTGTTGCTGTTGGATCTCCTTGGAACTTAACCATCTGTATATCAGCTGTTAGGAGCTGTAGATGCTTTCTTAAGGCTCAAAACCTTGTTATAGCAGATTAGCAAGGCTGTTCCAGAGATCAGATTATGAGGGTGACTTAGAGTCGGTTGCCTATACACGTGATTAGTGGGATAGACATCAAAGTAAGAACATCAAAGACATCGAAGTTAGAATTTTAAATAGAACTGTTATATTGAATATTTACACAGTGCTTTTGATGCCCAAGGCATTTGTAGACATTCCTTGAAGGTCCAATACCCATTTTATGGAGATCTTTTGGAGGCATTATAGTGTAAGATATATTTTTCCTTGCGTGATTTCATAATTTTGTTTGCTCCTGTGTGCATGAATCGTAAGTATATTAGCTGGGCGGTGGTTAGGCTACTTATATATATATACATATATATATATATATATACTTTGTACCAATGGATTGGTAAAAGCAAAGTTGATTTCTTGCGTTTATTTGTCTCTGTCTGTTTTCCATTTGAATGCAACGCCAAACTCACTATTCTTTATGCATAGACGATATTGTATGTTTGGTACCACCGTTGGAATACTCCATTGATTCTCATAGACACGCATTTGCATATATTCGGAAGATTATAAACATAGAAAAATGCAAACGCTCAACTAGTAGAAAACACAAAGTTGATTTTGATTGAGACATTAAAAGTAACATGCACAAGAGAAAAAAAAAAAAAGAAAAAGAAGCAGCCCATGGAAGTAAGGCATTGCCTTCCCTTTGCCTCTACGACTTGCCTTTTTCTACATACCATCGCTCGATTAAACAGAGGAAGACCACATCTTGAATCTGCCCGTAAACGGTATTGTCTGAAAGAAGAGAAAGGGGGGGGGGGGGGGGGGGGGGTTACCGTCTGAAAACACATGTAAAAAACAAAAATGGTGAAGCTTTAGGAAAAGCTTTAGTTTATGCAACAAAATGGGAGTAGAGTCAAAAAAGCGAGCAAGATGTGAATTACAGCACATAAAAAACTACAATCCCTTTGGGTCGTCCACTTCTTGCTGGTCATTCCATTCCATTTCGTTGGAAGGTTAGTGACGATCTCCGTGTTCCAGAGGCACTAATTTATTTAGTGGGACACATTATTAAAGAAAGATCAAAATGTGGAAATCAAATTCTGTTTTTTAATTAAGAGTTTTATTCTATTTTTTGTTTAGGTACTAATTTTAAGTTTGCCAATGAGAGAGATAAATTTTGTAATTATGTTCGTTAAACTTAAAAGGGTAGTTTTGTGATTTGATGAACTTATAGTTAATTCCATACAGTTAAAAATAAATGTGGACGTGCCGGAGTGGTTATCGGGCATGACTAGAAATCATGTGGGCTCTGCCCGCGCAGGTTCGAATCCTGCCGTCCACGCTTTATATTTTTTGATGGTTCTGTTTCTGTCTGTTTTTCAAACTAATGGGGGAAATCAATTCAGACATATATATAATTCAGCCCAACTGTGGAAATCAATTCAAAGCAGTAGATGGAAAATGAGAAAGAAGAGAGACAGAGTGAATGATATTGGCGTGCAAACAGTCTGCAAATCTCATACACAAACTAAAACGATGCAAAAGCATAGAACAAGTCCACCAAATCCATGCCCAAACCATCACCAGAGGCCTCCTCTCTCTTCATTCCACTTTCCTCCTCACCACCATCCTCCACTCCTTCACCTCCTTCCTCCCCTTCCCCTCTCACCGTCACCGCCACCGCCCCATCTCCGTAAGCTACGCCGTCACCATCTTCCACCTCATCACCAAACCTTCAACTTTCTGCTTCAACTCCATTGTTCGCGCCCATACCCTCCTCTCCTTCCCTCTTAATGCTCTCCTTTTCTTTGCCCAAATGCGGCGTTTATCTGTCTCACCCGATACCCACACCTTCCCTTTTGCTCTCAAGGCTTGCGCCCAACTCCGGTCACTTTCTCTTGCTGCTACCCTTCATTCTCAATCTTTCAAGTTCGGCTTCCTGGAAGATGTATTCGTATCTAACACTCTCATTCATGTCTACTCTGTTGCTGGCTGTATTCATGATGCACGTAAGGTGTTCGACCAGAGTTCTGTAAGGGATATAGTTTCGTACAATGCGTTGATTGATGCATTTGTTAAAGCCGGTGAGACTGGCTGTGCACGGGAATTGTTTGATAGAATGCCTAATAGAGATGCGGTGTCCTGGGGTACACTTATAGCCGGGTATGCGCAAGTGAATCAATGTAGAAAGGCAATTGAACTCTTTGATCAGATGATTCAATCATCGGTTCGTCCGGACAACATTGCATTGGTTTCAGCTCTCTCAGCCAGTGCAAAGCTTGGGGAGTTAGAAAAGGGAAAGAAAATACATCATTATATTGAACAAAGTAGAATTAGAGTTGATATCTTCTTGTCCACCGGTTTGGTGGACTTGTATGCAAAGTGCGGGTGCATCGAGACTGCTAGGGAGATATTCGAATCAAGCCCAGAAAGGAACTTGTTTACATGGAATGCAATGCTTATGGGGCTAGCTATGCACGGTCATGGCAAGCTACTTCTCGATTACCTATCTAGAATGGTGAAGGCTGGTATTAGGCCCGATGGGGTGACCTTCTTGGGGGTTCTTGTTGGCTGCAGCCATGCGGGTCTTATTGATGAAGCTAGGCAGCTTTTTGGAGAGATGGAAGGTGTGTATAAGGTCCCTCGAGAGCTCAAGCACTATGGATGTATGGCTGATTTGCTTGGACGGGCTGGTTTCATTAGAGAAGCAATGAAGATGATAGAGGAGATGCCAGAGAAGGGAGACGTGTTTGTGTGGGGCAGTTTGCTTGGGGGATGTAGAATACATGGGAATGTTGAGGTAGCGGAAAAAGTAGCTGAGCGTGTGATGGAGATGAATCCTGAAGATGGTGGGGTTTATTCGTTGTTGGCTAATGTTTATGCAAATGCCGAAAGATGGGAGGATTTGGCAAAGATACGGAGATTGAGGGATTGTAGGAGGGTTAATAAGAATGCTGGTTGTAGTTTGATTCAATTGAATGGGGTTTACGCATAGGGTTTTGTGCAGTGGATGCTTGGCGTCTTCGAACTGCAGTTTCCCTCGATTGTCTTAGTTATTTTGTCCAATACAATTTACAATTGTTCAAAACATGTTGTATCTAATCATTTGAAACAGAATTTGTCTTGGTAATTACAATTTTATGTGAATTCCACTATATGCATTTCGGATTTACATCACAGTTTTTCTGTAATTGCATTGGGTAGTCTCTCGGCACAAAGTCAAAAGGATGTGAGTGGATAAATGAAACAAGATTAGTGTTGTGGTTACCGCATAAAATCAAATTATAATAAGCACAAGATGGTGACTCTTCCTCTTTAACGCGCATACAAAACTCTTTACTTTTCTCACGAATCACTTGCAACATGCCAATGACAAACTGCAGAATGGATGGACCTTTTCCAATACGCGACGTTTCACTTGATTGACTAATACATTGTATCAATGAGAGATTAATTAATAATTACTGTAAATCTTTGTTTTTCTAAAGTCTTAACCAATTTGGTGAGATAATTATTTTAACCCTGTCAAGTGACTAATACATTAAATCAACGATAGATTAATTACCGTAAATCCCTGTTTTTCTAATGCCTTAACCAATATGGTGAGATAATTATTGTAATCCTGTCAAGTGACTAATACATTAAATCGATGAGAGGTTAATTACCGTAAAACCCTGTTTTTCTAATGCCTTGGTGAGATAATTATTTTAACCCCACGAGGGTGAACAAGTCCAGATTCCGTAACCGCCACCTTACCAATGTACACTGACAAAGTTTAACCCCCGTTTCTAATATGAGGAACGACTAATGCTCCAAAATTGTACTCCTAAAGGGCATCTCCTCCACTGCATAGTATAAAAAATGTAGGGTAAGAGTAAGAGGTTAAACTTAGCCCATCAATATGTGAGAAAATTGCACCACTTAAACATTAAATATACTTTAAACGAAACACAATGTATCATCTCACAAGGAGTTACCCAAACAATACTCAGTATATCGTCCCAATAATTATTAAACAAAAGCAATTTTTTTTATAAGACATTAAATCTGATCTTGAATTTCCATGTTGGATTTTGATTGGTTTGTTATTTAGCCCATTTTGCTTAAACGATGTTTTAAATATCGTCCCAATGAATTTATTTTTTAAAAACCTCTGACGAAATACTATAGATTGTCCTTTGCTAGAGCTGGACAGCTTACGGTTTGTCTTTTGGCCAAATAGTTTGTCAAAAGCTAATTTTACTTTTGCCTAAACAATTTGCTACCCTGTTGCCTTTTTGCATTCCATGGTGTAACATAAAATGAGGTAAACTTACCTTTTCCAATAGACAAGTAAAATTGAGAAACAAGATTTAGCGGTATAGAAAATATTTATTAAATTTTATAGCATAAAAAGTAGACAAAAATCTAAAAGCACCCGGAGTGGTAAATCCACAAGAAAATTTAGTTTAGGATGATTAAATTAAACACATCTCTCAGAGTAATTATGCCTTCAACCTGCTGACTACCTGCTTCGGTGACAATAACACGCCGCACAACTGTAATATGAAAACACAAACATATCATTTTATATAACCTCAGAAAAAAAAATAGTAACTCAAACTACATAAAATATATGGTAACAAGTAAAATGCGGATACAGACCTGGATCTGAAAGGAGTTCCATGACACTATACAAGGAATCAGTACGCTTGCACGTCTGATATCTATCATGTGTTCCCTCTAACAGTTCCAGCACCTGAATGGATTTTGTTTTTTTTTAAAAAAAAATAAAGAGCTCCCAATTAACGTGTGCAATAATATTTTTGACTTCAGAAGAAGTAAATTTGTGCATCTTCATAATACTACAATGCTAGACGAATGTATGACACTAAACTACATTAATAATCCAAAAGGATAAGAAACACATGATTCATCACAGCAAATAGTTAGCAGGAGGTACTTGAGATATAGTTGTCCGATCGAGCTGAATATGAGCATATACACTGCCTTTTGCCAGTGCGGTGATATCACTACATAACCAAAGTTAGCAACTTTGTAAGTGTAAATAAATGTGACATCAAGCTCATAAATTTAGATAAACAATGATTTCTCGTAAAAGATTCTAACACCAAGCACAGGTTACCTCCTGGAGAACAAATTTATAAGAGCCCCATCGTCATCAACAATAGGTATTGAACTTACTTGCGCTGGAAAAGAGAAGAGTTAAAAGAATGAATATATCCAAACTTACATACATGGTGGAGATAGTACGACCAAGTTTAACAAATATGACGTTTAGAAAAATATCTGAAGTAACTGCAAGATAATATTGAGGAAAGACAAAAATTGACTCTAAAGACTGCTCCATTATAACTAGCTACACCAAAAGTTCAAATAATGAACAAGTATCTGAGATAAAGGAGAAGATGCCCCCCCCCCCCCCCCCCTTTTCAATACAACGAACCTGAAAAGATACCACATCAGAAGATTTGATGTTTCCACATAACACAGAGAGTGGCAAAGAAGTTTTTGCGCAGATTGAAATATAGGTGAGCAGCAATTGCGTTCGTAGGTTTTTATGGAAAATAAACAAGAGATGTAGAATATCAGTGAACTAAAAATAAGTCTGGTGTGCACCTTCTATTAATAAATTAAGAGCAGAACTAAGAAGGTCACTGGCGCGTAAGGTTAACAGTAGACGACCACTTGCACTTCCAACTTCCCTTTTCCATGTACCCAACGGGAGGCTACCAATTGGTTGATGCACAAGAGGCACATAGTCAAGGCAGTGTCTAAAATGCCTGCATATATCTAAGTTTTCACCCAGAAGAAAGCAAAAAGGAAATGACAATCTGTCAAAAACGCATGCAACATTGCTAGAGAAGCAGTCTTGAAGTAAATTGATAAAAACGCACGTCTTAATATTCCAGCAAGGCATGCTATATGTAACAACTGTGCACAAGTTCCATCTTGTGTTAAATGTAAAACAGGAACTGTAGATATCTTATTTTGCAGAATTCTCAGAGCAACATCGTTTAGGGACTCGTCTGGGTCAGCCTGTGGTTACAAAAAAGGGGGGCAAAAAGCAACAAGGATAAGATTCCAGAAAGCACTAGAGTAAGAAGATCTGAATATAAATCTCACTGAACATGCAACTACCTCTTAGGGGTTGTTTGGGTCAAGTTTTAGGAAAGGAGTTGACATTTTAGATTCTAGGAAAGTGCTTCTCATGGCATTTGAGATTTCTTCCCAACGTTTGGTTAAGACAAACTCTAATCTCCTCATATTGAGAAGAACTTGCAAATACACTATTAAATATAAGATACTTCAACTAAAATTAGGTTGCGATATTATAATGTATTCTTAAATATTACTTTACTATAACGCAAAAAAGAAAAGTATTTAGATATAGAGTTAGGCTATAAAGAGGAATTCTCTCACTTTAGTTAAAAGAAGGGATGTCCATTTGGAGGGGTAAATAGATGTTGAAATTTTTGATGATCATCTCACCCACTTCTAGGTTGAATTTTTTAATGAAATTTTGTGGACATGATCTATTCATATAGATCATCTCTACAAAATTCCAAAAAACAATTCATCAATTTACCTCTCCAAATAGGAATCCCTTCGATGTCCATTTGAAGGGGTAAATAGATGTTGAAATTTTTGATGATCATCTCACCCACTTCTAGGTTGAATTTTTTAATGAAATTTCGTGGACATGATCTATTCATATAGATCATCTCTACAAAATTCCAAAAAACAATTCATCAATTTACCTCTCCAAATAGGAATCCCTTTGTTTTGTTAAAGTGAGGGAACCCCTCTTTAAAGCCTAACTATTTAGATATATTTGTTAAAAATATCTAAATTGTGTCAAAAATAAAATAAAAAATAGGAAAGCACCGAGAAGGGGTTGGATAAAAAAAGAAGCAGGTTTAATATATACGGAGAAAGCACAGAAGAGTCAGCAGATAAGTCAATCAACACTGTAGTTTGCACAGGCACTTACTTGGATTAAAGGCCTTCTATATACAAGCTGTGCAGGGCTGACAACTTCAGGATGAAGTAGGAGTTTTCCTTCTTTCCAGGCAGAAATTGTATGCATTTCAAGCAGTTCATTGGTCAACACAGCGGGATTTTTACGAAGCTGCAGGAAAGGGAAACTTAACACTCTGCCTTTACAAAAAAAAAAATACTCAACAATAGAGAGCAGAATAAGATTTTGAAGTAATACCTCCATCAAAATGAAAATGGCCAACAAAGAACATGAAGTAATACCTCTATTAAAATGAAAATGAAGTCAGAAGCGGTTAGCATCCCCGAAATTTGTCTGCTAGGTGCATCCCAGAGAGGCACAACAGAAAGTCCCTAAACAATAAACAATATTAATACCCAAAAAAATGTGAAGCCGTTGATTCATGGTACAAGAAGTTAACAAGTTTTTCTAACAAAACAGAAGGTTCAGTGCATGGAAGTATAGTTTATAGCACATTTTTCCTGCATAAGTTCAACTTGTGTAACAATAAACAGAACTCCTTGTACACGTCTGTTTATTTCTTAAAAGGAAGACAACTGTAATGAAATACAAGGTTTTCTGGTAATGCAATATAGGCATCCACGTAAGAATAGCTTAAAAACTAATACCTGTTCAAACATAACATGGAAGGCTTCATCAACAGCAACATTAACATCCAATGCAAAGATCTGTATTAAAACGATCATCACAATTAGCATGATCAAACAAAACAGCTCTTATGATTATAAAGGAGGAAAACCCAATTTATAGTAGAAAACAGAAAGAAGAAGGTATTCGAACCTTGCCTGAATCAGGAATCAACTCGAACGTTTTATAAAATGACAAATGCAATGACAAGCGACGACGAGAGACTTCTACCTCATTACCTGACAATAGCAATGAGTTTCAGAGTAAATACTAAACATATAAAAAAGATAAGCAATGGAAACTACACATAGTCCTTATCTACATTCATACTTGGTTGAAAAGTTTCAGGAAGTAACGGGTGAGCAACGAGTTCTGGTTCCTTTACAAGAATGATGTTATTGATAGTTCCGTACTCATCTTGAACACAAGCCTGTCG
Source organism: Lonicera japonica (assembly GCA_021464415.1). Taxonomy (NCBI): domain Eukaryota; kingdom Viridiplantae; phylum Streptophyta; class Magnoliopsida; order Dipsacales; family Caprifoliaceae; genus Lonicera; species Lonicera japonica. The sequence goes on along the minus strand of CM038467.1, from coordinate 7,135,908 downwards.
TTCATCGAACCTCCATACACCATCAACAAAGAATTTGTACTGCATCACATATTTGGTACGAAAAAAAGTCTTAAGGATTGAATATAATATAAATAATCTTCCAGTCTCCACCTAACTTATTCTTCTAACTAAAATTGATAGACTAGAAGTTTATAGCTGGTAATAAAAAAAGCAACAAAACTCAAAACAGTTAAACATATATACCAAAGGTATTGCAACTGTTGGAATCAAGAATCCCATGATTTATGGAACTAGCTTGATTTAGTTGATCTATTTTAATTTGTAACTTTATGGTCTTGGTCCAATGTCCCTTAGTGAATGTCTAAAAGGTCACTAATTGTCAATGTTCCAAAATGAAACACAGATATGTGTTGGATAGACAAAGTGAAAAGGTAATGTGATTGATAGAGATGAATAGCCATGTGCGTGCACAAGCACACATGTACCTTAGCATGTCTGATTGGAGTTGGAAGGCCGAAGGCATACTAACATAGAAAATAAGTGCACAAGAACATGCTTATATAATCTGAATGCAAAAAATTTCAAATAAAAACGAAGCGACAAAAAAGTGTATCTACTTGGAGTTACAAGTTGAAGTTAATTATGATCTACTGGTCTTAACGAGTATAGGCGACATAAACGTTACCTGATTTAATTAGAGTGGAGTTCTCTCTTGTTTGATTCATAATTCAAACTTTGTTGAGGCCAAACAAAGTGGATGTATGTAAAACAAGTCTCTAACTTATATCTCCACCAATTTTCATTATGAAAAATGAATGAATGATTTATTGAAAAACCATCACATGCACAGTGGTAAAAGTGAGCTAAGGTGGGTGCATAAATAGATACATAGATTATAGAGTACCTGAAAATAACCCGGGGGAAGATCACGAATTGTCTGAAAAGTCGAGGAGGAACCTTCCGCCAAAATCATCTGTTCATGTTCAATCCACCTTCCACAAATAAAAACAGCATCGTATCATATAAAATTACAATTACATAAAAAAGTGTGAGAAATTACAAAAGCATAAATAGGAATTCTACATACATACATACCCAGTGAAGGAACCACAAAGGAAAACCTGCGTGCCTCCATAGGGCCATGCAAACAGTGTGAGAACCATTTTTGTTCGATAATTGCTCCCCCAACCCTTAACCCCCTCTCTCTGTGTGTATATATATATAGGCCTAATTTTTGAATTTTGAAGTTAAATAAGGAATCTGCCGGCTTAAACTAGGAGAATTACTCTCTGTTCCATAAATACACGCACACATGTATGTGTGTGGCTGTATCCACGGATTGGAAATTTGTTTATCGGAGGAATATCTTATTATTATTGTGTGAAAGAAGATTCGCCTCGAAAACTCAGAATCTGGAAACCAGCGGAGCGGAGAAAGGAAATTGTATAAAAAAAAAACAAGAGAGATAATGAAGTTAGTAGACGGAGAGAAAGAGATTCTGTTTTAGGGGGTATTCAAGTTTTTTGGAAAGAAAATTGACGTGATATTCAAGCAGAGGAATCCCGTCGACCGTGAGTTAGGGCTCGATCGATCGGGTGATTGATTGATAATGGGCTGGGCCCATAGTCCGGTACTCTTTTTTAAATAAATAAATAAAACAAGGGGTTTCTTTTCTTTCTTTTGTTTCGTGTCTGTCGAGTGAGTACGACTGGTTAATTCCGTAAGACGTGTTGTTTTGGTTCGAGTTTTGAAAATAAAATTGAGGTTTAAAATTTTAAAAAGGTTTATTTTTCAGAATATAAGATTCCTTTTCATTGTTTGGTTTCATAATAATACTTTATTTTTGGTATTTTAAATTATTTTTTAATTTACTAATATACCTTTCAACATACGTTAATGAGAAAAAATAAAGAACAAATAACACAAAGAAAGAACTCAGACATATATATATTTAGACTATATATATATACTCAGACATCTATTAATAAATCAAGTCAGTCTTAATATACTAGGACTCTCCTAACTTATGTTCCCAACTAGTGGTTCAGATTTAATTTGAGCTTTTATGTTTTAATCCGACGACTTAGAATTGGGATGGCGTACTGGTAATTACAATGATAATTATGACTGCATATTTATTTTATAAAGTATTTAAAGTCTTTACAAATTCTTCTATTATATCTTTATCCGTTAATCATAACAATAATTGTGTATTTAATTAACTTATTATTAAATATTGTAATCTTTCTAACTTATTCAAATACTTAATTGTTTTATTAACAAATACATAAATAGTGATTTAATTTATCAATATAATTAAAAGCTGAGATCTAATTTAATTTCTAATTATAATACTAAATAATACATAATTTTTTATCTCAATACTTCACTATAGTAGTAGTAGTAGTAGTAGTAATAAATATCACCATATAATTTATCAATAATCAGGTCAATCCTAATATAGCATGACATTTTTATGTTCTCAACTGGTGGCTCAAATTGAATGTAGATATTTATCTTTTGATCCAGCATCTCAGGATTATTAAGGCATGTTGGTAATGTTGATGATAATAATAGGAATTTAGTTAATTAACTATATTAAAAAGTTTAAAACCTATGAAAATTCTAATTGTATCTCTATAGCTATTAAATATTTACTTGTAAATTAGAGTTTTTTTATATCTTTAATATGAACCATATTATTTAACATGTAAATTATTTATATAATAGCATCTCCAGTACTACTATATATTCCTATTTTGTTTAATTATAAATTATAGCTTTTCTATATTTTTAACATCTCCATATTATTTAACATGTAGATTATCTATAAAAGAATATATCGAGTAATAATAATGCATATTTATATCTTATTTGCATTATCACGTCAATTTTCTCTCTTTCCAACTTTTTTTTAAAACTTCAAAATATAATAAATTTTAATTTAACAATATTTAAAGTTCATTTTTCTAGGGACATTGATTTATTTATGATTTTGTTTTTTAAAGTTTGCAAATTGTATAAACAAAAATAGATTAATATTATAGTAAAAGCAAAAAGAATTATGATAAAGAAATTTATATTCCTTAAGCATAATTTAATTAATAAACTATAAATTTGGTTACTTTAAAAAAACGTATAAATTTGGTTTGATAACAAATAAAACTATCTTAGTGATTGCAATCAGGATTTAGGATGACAAAATATCTATCACAATAAGTTTTTAACCAACCATGACCCTAAAGCCTGATATCTTTTTATTTTTTTAATTATAGTAAGTATGTGTACATTCTAAATATAAATACGATTTGGGTTATATCTAGCTTTGGTTTATGTAAATATAGAATGTTGAACTCAAACAAACCCATATATCCGGTGAAGGAGAGACATCTTTTTGGAGCCTTGACGATCCCCGTGGTGATGTTCAAAAATACCTAATAATATTGCATACCCTACCATTATTCGATTATTAGGCATGTATGAATAGTTTTGACAATCAATATTAATTATTTATTAATATTTTAACATTTAGTTATAATAAATTCAATGTAAGTTTCAATTGCTCAAAATTATTTATACGTTCTCAAATTTAATTCTATTTTTTTATTATAAATAGTAAAAATTAATTTTCTGAATTTAAGAATTTTAATTTTTAACACCCCTTTATTTCTAAAAAACAAATACAAAAGGCATTATATCATATATACATGAACAACTTCATTTTTAATCATTCAAAAATTTAGAACTCGAGAATTTATTTATTAATCTCTCAGGATTAAAGTAGTGATATTTACAATATCAATTTGTTTGACGAAGAAAATATAATTAATTATAAGAAATGATAAAAAATAAAAAATAAAAAATAAAAAATAAAAAATAAAAAATAAAAAAGTTAATTGTAGGTGATAAGGGTATATCCAAAACTTAGAGCATATCAAGTATTATATTTACTATTTTTTTAAATAAAATAATAATAGTTTATTTTCTGTAATGACCCAAAATATCTTACATCGATATTATAATTGGAAGTTCCTTGGTATATATATGGGTGTAATGAACCTAACTTACAACTTGGGCTAGCTATTTTGATAGAGAATCTGAATGGTTACATATGGTATCAGAGCGGATCCAAAACTACTATCACGTGACGTGTGGATATTGCGGTCGGGTCTGTGCCCGGCCTGACGAAGAAGTTAGGAATTTAATGAGGAGAGATTGTAACGACCAAAAATATCTCATATCGGTAGTGTAATGAGAAGTTCATTGGTATATATGTAGGTGTAATGAACCTAACTTACAATTTGAGCTAGCCATTTTTAGGGAAACTCTGTACTACAACCACATGACGTGTTGATATTGTGGGTCGGATTTGTGCTGTTAATGACGAGCCGGAATAACTAGATGTGGCTAGCTAATAAGGGGATATTGTAACGACCCAAAAATATCCCACATCGATAGTATAATAGAAAAATTATTGGTGTATATGTGTGAACAATGACCCTAAATTACAACATAGGCTAGCCATTTTGGGGAAGAACTCGGGTGATTACATATGGTATCAGAGTGGACCCATGACCACTATCACGTGAGGTGTTGATATTGTTGGTTAGTTTTGTGCGGCTAACGACAAGCCTTTGTGTGTGACCCCGACCTGACGAGAACGTCAGGGATTTAACGGGTGGAGATTGTGATGACCCAAAATATTCCACATCAGTAGTGTAATGAGAATATCGATAGTGTAATGGGAAGGTCCTTGATATATATTGGTATATATGTGGGTGCAATGAACCTAATTTACAACTTAAGCTAGCTATTTTAGCGGAGAACCCAGATGGTTACATTTTCTCTAAAAACTAATTCTAATTTTGAAAGATTATGTTGATCTAAATATAAACATATCAATTTAAACTTATCTAAATGTAAATATATTAATTTAAACTTACTTGATTATTGTCTTGACATACGTTTATTCTATATGTGATTAATAATTTTAAAATTTTAAAAATCCAAAAGGTAGTAATGGAAATATATAAATGGATTATGTTGGAATTAACTTTATAGGATCAATAGTTGAGTTTAGGGTTTTACCAAATTCGAATTCGATATATTTAAAAATGTGATTAAAACTAAACTTGACTAAAAGTATATTTATTTAAAAAAAATAAAAAATCAACCCAGTTTACTATATTATACATATAAATCTCAACTCACTATTTCTCTTCTTACCGTTGTAATTAGATTGTATTATAAGGGTATTTTAAAGAAAAAGTGTTATATTTTAATAGAGTTGAGACAAATTGACAGAATTTACGTGAACTCGATCTTAAGCCATTTAGCACCCATATTTTTTCAGATTATAAAATAAAAAAGAAAGAGTCCGCTTTATATTAGGATTTGCTTAGTCAAAAACCTGTCGAATTAGGCCATTTCCCATCCTTAATTATAACGAAAAATGCAATTAGTCAGATTTAATTTACTCTACCATTATTTGAATAACAGGCATACAATTATATTTTTAAAATTTGGTTAAGATTAAAAATTAAAATTAGTGTCGTATGGGAAAATTTAATTCCTCTTATTCAAATTAAAAGTATACTACTACTTTTTTAGGATAATGTTAAAATTAATTTCTTTGAAAAATAACAAAATTGGAATATGAACTCTTAATATGAGATAAAAAAAATTAATTACAAGCAATTATAGATACAAAAAATAATAATAATAATAAATATAATTTTAGATAGTGTGACCAATTACATATAGGCACAATTGAATCGTGCCGTAGGCACGGGTATTGACTAGTTTATTAATAAATCAGGTAAGTTCTAAAATGATAGGACTCTTTATGTTTATGTTCCCAACTGGTGGCTCATATTTAAATTGAGTCTTTATGTTTTAATATGACGGCTCCTATATAACCTTCACTTATCTTTCCAACTGGTGGCTCAAATTTAATTTCAGCCTTTATGTTTTAATCCGGCAGCTCATATTTATCTCTTAATTAATTTTTCTCCTAACTAATTTCAATGGTGATAAAAACAAACAAGTATTTATTAAACATGTATTTATCTCTTAATTACTATTTATTAAACATGTATTTAATTTCCATATAAATTTTAACCTGTATTTATTTCTTAATACGTAGTTTTAGATCTCTCCATCTGTGCTTCGTTTATATTTCTCCATATGAATATATTTTATTTCTGTAATATGTAATTTTTTTTTTCTAATAACTTTTTTTTTCTCTATTGACGTTTATTAAATAATATTAGATATAATATTGTGTAATAATTATAAAATGGGTATATATACAATATGTATATATATATCACTATTAAAAAGTGGCAAACATTATATGTAGCAATAATAAAAAATCGTAATAGTCTATACGTAATGTAATTGATTATTATAATTTTATCATAATGAATTGTATATAATTTTACATAATGGATATATATAATATTTTTACATATTTTGGACTACTGTAAGTATAACTAAAAAGACGGGTATGTGCTGTTCAGATTTTTGATATTCAATCATTACCTTAATTCTAAAATGGATATGAGTATAATGATCTATACATATTTTTAATTTTATTGTAATGTAATTGATTATTAATTTTATGTGATATACAAACATTGATTATTAAATTTCACAATTTTTTATACTAATCTTCTTATTAAAAAAAATTCTAACATCAGTTTAATAATTATTTTTCAAATTGCATAAGTTTATTCAAAATAACATTATTAATATAAATTTAATTTCATGTACAAAAATGTTCAATTGCCGGAAATTCTCTTACATTAAAATTCTTATCACTTGAATCATACCAAAATTAATAAATTTAAATAAAAATTGAATAGCTTAAATTAAAATTAGAATCCAGTTTTTATTTTGTTACTGAAATGGCTTCTTTAATTATATTTTTCCCTACCTTTATTTGATTATGAGATATGTATGAGTTGCTTTTATTATCAATATCAAATATTTATTAATATTTAGTTATGTTAAATTCAATGGAAGTTTCAATTGCTCAAAATTATTTATACTTTCTCAAAATTATTTATATTTTTCTTATTATAAATGGTAGAAACTAATTTTCTAAATGTAGGAATTTTAATTTTTAACACCTCTTTATTTCTAAAAGACAAATAGAAAGGGCATCATGTCCTATATACATTTAAGTAATGATATTTGTAATTTCAGTTTTTTGAAAGAAAATATAATTAATTGTGGGAAAAGGTTAAAAAAATAAATAATAAATAAGTTAATGGTTGGTGATAAAGGCATATATAATATTATATTTATTATTTTTTTCAAAATATATTAATAAAAGTTTATTTTCTCTGAAACTAATTCTAATTTTTAAATATCATATTGATACGATGGTGCGTTTAGCATGCCGGATAAGAATTAAGTGGAATTGGACATATAATGATTAGTCGGATAAAGATTTAATAAACTTTGCATTTGATGTAGTTTTATATTATAAGTCTGGATATTATATAACATAACTCGCTTTTGTTTTAAAAATACATGCAATATTAATTGTTGCCCACAAAATTTTTTTTTTGCTAATGCGATTAACCTATTTATAAATAAGTTTCGTAAAAACCTATTTCAGGAGAAAAGTTATATGTTACATACAATATTTACGAATTAGGCTTTAAGTATAGTTTCAAATTATGATATAAATTTTTTTTTTTTTTATAAAATTAAAGTTTCTTATAAATTCCTTCATTTAATAAAAGAAAAATAAAAATACCATATTAAACGATAAATGAATTTTGATAGTAGACTTAATGTGATTTTGGGTGATCAAAAATTATCATATTTAAAGGGCGTAAAGAAGAAGGTCGGAATAAATTAATTAAAAATTTATTTTTATATTCGTTTTATTATCCGACAAACACAGAATAAAATAATACCATTTATAGGCATGGTATAATTTTATCCGGTTATAATGTGATAAAAAGATAATTAGTCATAAATCCAATCATCTTCTGTGTTGCACTAAACGCGGGACATGATAAAGATATCATATTCACTCTTGCACCAAATATAGGATATGATTTATTTATCATAACCTTTTTGACAACAAACATTGGGTATGATTAACAGAATTAACGTTATTTATAAGGAGGTAATAGTCGAGTTTTCGGTTTTAACAAATTTGAACTCGATATATCTAAAATTATATATGATTACATGAAATTAAACTTGACAAAAAATATATTTATTTTAAAAAAATAAATTAAAACATACCCTGTTTACTATAATTCATGTATAAACATAAACTCACTTTTTCACTCCTAGCAGAGGCGAAGTTACTATACTATATGTACAAACATAAATTTAGAAAATTTATAAATTTCACAAATTAAACAAAGCAAATACATGTCTCCACGATCTCATTATCACAATCACACAGTTGCTTGCTTGCTTCTCTATTCTTCATCTCTCTCACTCGCCTTTTCTTGTCTCACTCACACAAATATACAACTATGCTACCACGACCACGCGCACAACCCACTATATTTTTAGGTATATTTTTCGGATCTACTTTTTAAAATTAAGAATTATTTTATTCCTTCATTACTTGCATAATATTAGTTTTGTGTTTTTTATTAATTGCCTAATATCAAGTGTATTTCTTGAACATTTGATTAATTGTTGAATATTTGGTGATTTAGGTCTAAATTTGTAATTGTTGAATATTAGTTATATGCTTATAATTATTTAATAATTTATTTTATTCTATTAGAAACAATATTAATGGACAAATTTTAAATAGTATTAAAATTTTAAAACTTTAAATATGATTTAGTATGCTTTAAATTTCACCCACAGTTGACTCAATCGTAGCTTCACCACTGCCTCCTCACATGTTGTAATTATATTGTATCATAAAGGTATTTAAAGAAAAATGTTATATTACAATAGAGTCGAGTCAAATGGAAAAAATTTATGTGAACTCGAACTTAAACCATTTGAACTCAAACTTTTCTTGATTATAAAAGAAAAAAATAAATAATTCACCTTATATTGGAATTTGCTTAGTCGAAATTAGGCCATTTTCGATCCCTGATTGTAATGGAAGTGCACTTAGAAAAACTTAATTTATTTTACCACCATTTGAATAATATTTTGTTTAAGATTAAAAATTAAAATTAATGTTGTAGTAAAAATTTAATTATTCTTACTCTCAAATTTAGAGTATACTAATACTTTTTGAGAACGATGTTAAAATTAATTTATTTGAGAAATAACAAAGTTAGAATAAGAATTCTTAAAACGAGATAAAAAAAAATAATAAAATTAAGAGTAGTTATAGATATAAAAAAGTAACAAAAAATATGATTTTAGATAATGTCGCCAATTACATATAGGCGCAATCAAATTGTGCCGTAAGCACGGGCATTATCTAGTTTATTAATAAATCAAGTCAGTTCTAATATGCTAGGACTCTCCTAACTTATGTTATCAACTGGTGGTTCAGATTTAATTTGAGCATTTATGTTTTAATCTGACGATTTAGAATTGTGATGACGTACTGGTAATTACAATGATAATTATGACTACATATTTATTTTATTAGTAGATATGAAGTATTTGAAGCCTTTACAAATTATTCTTTTATATCTTTATCCATTAATCATAACAATAATTGTGTATTTAATTAATTTATGATTAAATATTGCAATCTTTCAAACTTATTCAAATTCTTGATTGTTTTATTAATAAATACATAAATAATAATTTAATTTATTATTATAATTGAAAGCTGAGACCTAATTTTTTAATTGTATTGATAATAATAATAATTATAATAATAATAATAATAATAATAATAATAATAATAATAATAATAATAATAATAATAATAATAATAATAATAATAATAATAATAATAATAATAATAATAACCAATGTATCAGGATTATTAAGGCATATTGGTAATATTGATGATGATAATAATAGGTATTTAGTTAATTAACTATATTAAATAAATAGTTTAAAACCTATAAAAATTCTAATCGTATCTCTATAGCCATTAAATATTTATTTGTAAATTGGAGTTTTTTTATATCTCCACTATGTCCCAAATTATTTAACATGTAAATTATTTATATAATAGCATATCCAGTACTACTATATATTCCTATTTTGTATAATTATAAATTATAATTTTTCTATATTTTTAGTATCCCCATATTATTGTTTTATTAATAAATACATAAATAATAATTTAATTTATCATTATAATTAAAAGCTGAGATCTAATTTTTTAATTGTAATAATAATAATAATAAATAAATAATAATAACCAACGTATCAGGATTATTAAGGCATATTAGTAATTTTGATGATGATAATAATAGGTATTTAGTTAATTAACTATATTAAATAAATAGTTTAAAACCTATGAAAATTCTAATTGTATCTCTATAGCCATTAAATATTTATTTGTAAATTAGAGTTTTTTTATATCTCCAATATTTCCCAAATTATTTATATAATAGCATATCCAGTACTACTATATATTCCTATTTTGTTTAATTATAAATTATAGTTTTTTCTATATTTTTCATATCCCCATATTATTTAACATATATATTATCTATAAAAGAATATGTCGAGTAATAATAGTGTATATTTATATCTTATTTGCACTGTCACCTCAGCTTTATCTCTCTCCAACTTTTTTTTAAAAACTTCAAAATATAATAAATTTTAATTTAACAATATTTAAAGTTCATTTTTCTATGGACATTGATTTATTTATGATTTTTTTTTTAAAGTTTACAAATTGTATATACAAAAATAGATTAATATTATTGTGAAAGCAAAAACAATTATGTTAAAGAAATTTATCTTCCTTAAGCATAATTAATAAATTATAAATTTGGTTACTTAAAAAAAACCTATAAATTTGGTTCGATAACAAATAAAACTATCTTAGCAATAGTAATCAGGATTTAGGATAACAAAATATCCATCACAATAAGTTTTTGACTAACCATGATCCTAAAACCTGATATTTTTTGTTTTTTTAATTGTGGTAAGTATGGTTACATATTAAATATAAATATGATTTGGGTTATATCCAACTTAAGTTCATGTAAATATAGCATGTTGAACTCAAACAAACCCATATATCCGGTAAAGAAGAGCCATTTTTTTGTAGCCTTGACTAGGGGTGTCCATCCGATCCGATCCGGTCATTTTAAACCATTCGCATCCGATCCGATCCGATGTCAGTTTTAGGTTTTAACATCCAATCCAATCCAACGTACTTTAGAAATCCAATCCAATCCAATCCAATTAAATGTTGGATTGGATCGGTTTCCATCCGATCCGATTAGAAGTTTAAAATAAGATATATTATATTCTTGAAATTTTCAATTCTAATGTAAAACAAGTTAATATAATTCATTACAAATTAAGTTCAAGTGTTCAACCAAAGAGCTAAGTTAAAAAGTCTACTGTCTAACTAAAAATACATAATTAAACCAACTATAAATCATTATGTACGTGATATGAAATATAAAATGATACAAAAATTTAATAATAATTTTTTAATTGAAAACCCTTATCTTATAAATATTACAAAATGACCCCTTATCTTATGAATATTACAAAGTGACAACTCTAATAATGGATTGGATTGGATTGGATCGGTTTCTAGAGCACATAAAACCGAAACCGATCCAATTTTTTCGGTTTTCAAATTTTGCATCCGATCCAATCCAATCATCCATAAAATCCAGAAAAAATGGATTGGATTGGATCGGTTCCTCGGTTTGGATTGGATTTTGAACACCCCTAGCCTTGACGATCCTCGTGGTGACGTCCAAAAATACCTAATAATATTGCGTACCCTACCATTATTCAATTATTAGATATGTATGAGTAGTTTTTACTATCAATTATTTATTAATATTTTAACATTTAGTTATATTAAATTCAATGTAAGTTTCGATTGCTTAAAATCATTTATACATTCTCAATTTTAATTCTATTTTCTTATTATAAATAGTAAAAATTAATTTTATGAATATAAGAATTTTAATTTTTAACATTCCTTTATTTCTAAAAAAACAAATACAAAGGGCATCATATCATATATACAATAACAACTTCATTTTTAATCCTTAAAAAATTTAGAACTCGCGAATTTATTTATTTATCTCTCGGGATTAAAGTAGTGATATTTACAATATCAATTTGTTTGACAAAGAAAATATAATTAATTACAAGAATGGATAAAAAATAAAAAAGTTAATTGTATGTGATAAGAGCATATCCAAAACTTAGAACATATCATGTTATATTTATTATTATTTTTAAATAAAATAATAATAGTTTATTGTTTGTAACAACCAAAAAAATCTCACATCAATAGTATAATGAAAAGTTCCTTGATATATATGTGGGTGTAATGAACCTAACTTACAATTTGAACTAGCCATTTTGATAGAGAACCCAAATGGTTACATATGGTATAAGAACGGATCCAGGACCATTATCATATGACGTGTGGATATTGTGGATCGGGTCTGTACTCGGCTTGACGAGGGCGACAGGGATTTAACAAGGGGAGATTGTAATGATCCAAAATATATCACATCAATAGTGTAATGAGAACTTCATTGGTATATATGTAGGTGTAATGAACATAACTTACAATTTGAGCTAGACATTTTGGGAGAACCTTGGATTACAACCACGTGAAGTGCTAATATTGTGGGTTGGATTTATGTTGCTGACGATGAGTCGAAATTACTCTATGCAGCTAGCTAACAAGGGAAGATTATAATGACCAAAAAATATCTCACATTATAGTATAATAGGAAAATCCTTAATATATATGTGTGAACAATTACCCTAAATCACAACTTAGGCTAGCCATTTTAGGGGAGAACCCGAGTGGTTACATTGATAGTGTAATGGGAAGGTCCTTGATAAATATTGGTATATATGTGGGTGCAATGAACCTAATTTACAACTTAAGCTAGCTATTTTAGCAGAGAACCCAGATGGTTACATTTTCTCTAAAAACTAATTGTAACTTTGAAATATTATGTTGATCTAAATATAAACATATCAATTTAAACTTATATAAATGTAAACATATTAATTTAAACTTACTTGATTATTGTCTTGGCATACATTTATTCTATATGTGATTAATAATTTCTAAATTTTAAAAATCCAAAAGGTACTAATCGAAATATATAAATGGATTATGTTGGAATTAACTTTAGGGGATCGATAGTTGAGTTTAGGATTTTACCAAATTCGAATTCAATATATCTAAAAAATTGATTAAAACAAAACTTGACGAAAAGTATATTTATTTTAAAAAATAAAAATAAAAATCTTTCCAGTTTACTATACTATACGTATAAATCTAAACTCACTATTTTTCTTCTTACCGGTTATAATTAAATTGTATTATAATGGTATTTTAAAGAAAAAATATTATATTTTAATAAAGTTGAGACAAATGGACAGAATTTACGCGAACTTGAATTTAAGTCATTTAGCACCCATACTTTTTCAAATTATAAAATAAAAAAGAAAGAGTCAACATTATATTGGGGTTTGTTTAGTCGAAACACCGTCGAATTATGGCATTTTTCATCCCTAATTATAACGGAAGTGCAATTAGTCAAATTTAATTTACTCTACTATTATTTGAATAATATTCATACAATTATATTTTTAAAATTTGGTTAAGATTAAAAATTAAATTTAGTGTCGTATGGGAAAATTTAATTCCTCTTATTCAAATTAAAATATACTACTACTTTTTTAGGATAATGTTAAAATTAATTTCTTTGAACAATAACAAAATTGGAATAAGAAATCTTAATATGAGATAAAAAAATTAAAATTACGAGTAATTATAGATATAAAAAAAAGTAATAATAAATATTATTTTAGATAGTGTGATCAAATACATATAGGCACATTTGAATCGTGCCGTAAGCACGGGCATTAACTAGTATATATATAAAGGAATGACATATATATATATATATAAAGGAAATCTCGCCGAAGGAGATGAAGAGCGACGACAGAGGAGATGAAGAACATATCTCGCCGGTGACGGAGGAGATGAAGAATAGATCTCACCGGCTAGGGAGGAGATGAAGTTCGTGAAAAAACAAAGTGGCTTCATCGGTGCCATTTAATGAATGGTGAATAAAAAAAATGTTGGTTATTAGGTTAGGGTAGATTTGTCATTTGATGAAAAAATAAGAGGATTCTCTTGGAATCGTCAACTTTCCTCTCAAATTTGAAGGGAATAAAAATTGATGAAATGGAGGAATTTAGCTTTCCTAGAATCATGGATTACCTTCTAAAACTCCAACCAAACACCGAAATCCTATATAGAATGGAATATAGGATTCCAGTAATCATTAAAAATTCGAACCAAACGGACCCTTAGATCCAACTCGCGGTAACTTGGAAATTTGGACTTTACCGATTGAGATACACACCTAAATGTACCATACAAACCGATATAAATTAATACAAAATTATAAATTACGCCTTTCTTTTTTCGTGTAATTTTAAGATATAATTTGATAAATCGATTTATATAATTTAAAAGTGTTTTTTTTATGATAAATTCCGATATTTTAAAATTATATTAAATTTTGAAATTTCGTGATTTTAAAATCAACTCAAAATGTTGGCAATTTTGGAATCTCGTGTTAAATTACAGACTTTTAATTAAATCCATCAATTTTTAATCTTATGTCTCCTTAATTGTTGATCACTAAGACTTTTTATCTCTAATTAAAATATATAAATAGATAAGAATCTCATTTAAACTCAACTTACACTTAAAAGAATACTTAAATTGAAAACTATGAGATTTTAAAATCACACGATGTTAAAATTTTGTGAAAAGAATACAACCTTAATGAGTAGATTTTTATTTGGTTGGGGTTATTATCGAGTGAATACGACAAGACATAATTATTAATAAATTGTGTTCGGGTTTACTAGTCATACCCATTAAGAACAAGACTCGTTAGATCCATTAACATCCGCTAAAACTCATTAAGACCCATTAGACTTACTAAGATCCAGTAAGAACCCATTTGAAGCATATTTATGTTGTTTTGGAGTTATTGGGTTTATCTGGAACAACCCGTTAGTTTTGCGGGTGAAATGGGTTGTGTCGAGATACTTGATAAAATAGCGAATCGTATTTGTGTATAATATTTTCACCCTTTATGTTAACGGATCATGTACATGTTTAGTAGTTTTTCATTCGAACCAGTTAAGACCTGACGCGAAATAGATTCGACACGACCCATTGCTAAGTGTACTTGTTCATTCCAACGTTTCTCTCTCTCTCTCTCTCTCTCTAATTTATGGTTTATATGTTAGTGACTTTGGGTATATTCTTCAAATTGTGAATTAGATAATTTATTAGTAATTAATTGTGTAAAATTAACAATCATAAATATGATAATTTAAAATTGATTCACCAAAATTGAAATTAAGTTAAACATGAAATTGTACAATTCTAAAATTAGAGAATTCACTTTAACTCTATCTTTTAAGGAGATATAGTTTTCACACATGATATTTATGCCTCTAGATAAAATTTTAAATAATATAAAGGAATTAAATATATGTTTGTATTCTCACATTTGAGATTTCTCATTTAACTTTGCCAAACACTAATTGAATTAGAACTGATTATTTGTAAATGCACAAATTTACCATTCATTAATTGAAAGTGAACTTACCGTAAATTGGGCAATTACACAACCAAACAAACCCTTAGGTCCTGTTTGGTGGGTGTTCTTGTTTAAAAAAATTAAAAACTCAACTTAAAATCAACTTTACTTTTACATTTCTCAAAATTTATTTCACTATACTTTCTCTTTCTAATTTTTTTTTAAAACACTATAACTTTAAATCCAAAAATCAAAGTTAGATAAAAAAATATATATTTGAAACCTACTCGTCGAGATCTATAAAATAAGATTCATTGTAATTATTTTTTAAAAAATAAATTATGAGAGGTTTTAGTTGGTTAAAAAAACTCAAACAAAAACCAAATTCAATTTTCAACATACTTCCAAATCCTACCAAATACCAACTTTTAAAAACTCAACTTAAAAACTTAACTCAAAACATCACCTTAGTGTTCAAGTAATTTATACTCACTCACTTCTAATCTATTGAAAGAACTTTCGGTAAGCATGTAAATTTATTTTTTAAATTAAAAAATTATAATAAAAATAATATGGAATTAAATTGATTATCTTAAATTTAAAGAATATGAATTATTATCAATTAACCAAATATCATTTATTATATTTATGTTAATTTTAAAAATCCATACCTAATGTGAAGAATTAAAAAAATATCATATTGAGCATATGTGAATCGAGTATAATTTTTACATCAGGGACGTGTGATCGCATTTCCAGGCTTTAGTCAATTTAATAAAGTAGTGTGAATTTATGCAAGACACTTAAATTCAAGTCACTATACTCATGGCTTAGATAAGGAAAAAAAAATACGTTGTAAAGAAATACAAAGTATATAAATAATTGTAAAGTTGAAAATTAAATAAAAATAATTATTTTTATGAGAAATTAAATGACATATAAGTGATACGATTAGATATTTTCTTATGTTTCGTAAAATGAAAAGAGGTTCCTTCCTCTTTCATCAAATATTTCTCCCCTTCTCCTTGAATGGATAAAAAGAGACCTCTTAACCGTTTCTAATAAAGGTTTCTTTCAGATCTACACGGAAGGAGGAAATTTTAAGTGCCTAACGACTTGAGTACTTATTGGTAAGATGCATTTTGGGGTAGGTTGTGCAATTGCAAAAAATAATACAATAAGGTGCAGAAAGCTTGGCTGGTCAGGAGTTGTCTCGAGTGGTTGCCGACTTGCCAAAGCGGACAATATGTAGCCAGGGAAGAGGTGGGATCGTTACAAATTGGTATCCAAGGGAACTCTTCAAAGTACGTTGTGTTGATAAGGGAATCAGTTCTCAATATGGAGAAGAATGTAAGATTCCACATCGGAAAGGGAAGAAACTTGAAATGCTATATATGTATGAGCTAATACTTATTGGTAAGACGTGTTTTGTACCGGGATGGGTTGTGCACTTGAATAAAACTGTGAGGTGCGGATGGATCTGGCTGGTTGGGAGTTGTTGAGCAACAACTGGTGCCCGAATGTCAAAGTAGACAATATCTGATTAAAAAAAAGGTCGAGTCGTTACAATATTATTAGAATAATTCGGGTCAACATGTAAGAGCGATCAATTATTCATTTTCTTAGTTTTTGTGTATTTTCTTTTTAATTATCAGTACTTTGTTAGCGTTGATGTGTTCATTTGTATTATCTTTGTTTGGTCATAATTTTTCTAAAGGTGGTCTTTATTTGTTTCTCTATCTGTGATGTCCCTCTATAACTGCAATGTTTTACTTCGAGTTGTTGAAAGCCCATTATTATGGCTGGTATTCATACTACTTTAAAAAAATTGTTCTAGACTAGACTTCTAGTTAAAAGTACGTTGTCTTTGTTGTAATGATTTCTGATTATTAATGAAATTTCTAGCTTTAATTTAAAAATATACTAATTACAAATTTGTGCAAATGCACGAGATAATATTTAAATTATTATTGAAAAGAATTATGTAATAATAAAAAAATATATTAAATAATATAATATTAGTATAAATCCATGGAAAAGAGCCTTAACTATACAATGAAACACATAATTACTTTAAACAATAAAAAACATTAATACCCCAAATAACACATATAAACTGATGCATGTTTGCTAAAAATAAAAAATGATGTAGTTTTTGCTTAAAAAAGATTATTTGAAAAAAAATAAAAAATAAAAAAGAAACATTATAGGGTCCAATAAATACGGCCACCTCTGCTTCCTGCTTCCATGATACTAATATATATATATTTAAGTGTAAATGTAAACATGAAAATGAAAGAGTTAAAAAATAAGTAAATAAAGATGTGATGATAAAAAAATCTATTACTATAATTAATAATATAAATATAAAATGATGTCATTAATGGAGAAACTTCCTCCATTTTATTATTATAGTATAGATATATACAGATTATTTCTGAAACGCACTAGTGCGTACGCACTAGTGGAAAATATGTGGGTCCCAGCTAAAACGTAAACGGAGTGAAAGTGGCAGAGAAATAAATTAAACGGAGGGAATTAAAACAAGGACTTACCCTTTCTCTTCTCTCTCCACTGACTGGAAATTTTGCTTTCATCGGTGTTCATTCTCTCTCTACGGAATCCTTCTCTCTCTACCGTGCTCTCTCTCTACCGCTCTATCGATTATTTTCCTCCTCTTTCTCCACCGCCCGACTGACCTCCTCTCTCTCTCTAAAGCATTTCCGAAGAGAGTAGCTCCCAAACATTGAAAGAAAGCATTAACAGAGGTATGAAACTTGCGAAAATTATATGCATGTTCTATTTAGATTTCAACAAGAGAACATGAATATAATTTTCGTAAATTTCAACAAGAGAACATGAATTACCCTCCAAATTTTGCAAAAACCTGTTCATGACATCTACAATGATCAAATTTTCATCAAATGTCACCACGATAGATACCTTGGACACAGAAAATAATATTACACAAGTAATATGGGAAAACGAATGCTTGTTTCCCAATATTACCTCCTACATGGGAACAGACCCCTCTGCCTGCCTAAACGCTCATCTAATGTGCGCCAGCTAGAAACAATCAAGGGAACATTAGGGTGAAGCACAGATGCATGTGAGTGTGACATGGTAAGGTTGCAGCAATTCAAAAGGGCCCAAAAGAACAGAGGAAGGAGGCAGGAAGTTAATATGCAATTGATATTGAGATAATTATTTTCAACAGTTGTTAATGTACTATTGTAATAATAGTTAAATGACTACGAATTTTTCGAATGTAGCCATCCCCATGCATAGAATGGACTTTACAGAAGATGTAGACATAGATATTATTGCAAGACAAATCAACGCTCTGCGGCACAAGAAGATAGAAAGGAAAAAGGGAATCACCTGAATTCTTACAAAATTTTGTTTTTCAATTACCAGGCTATTGGGACAACTGCTGTAGTCGCAGATTACACAAAGACAAGTATACAATAAACTGATTACAACATAACAATCCCAAAATCTAACAAATATGACATCCAAATTTCAAAGGAGTATCAAACCCGAATCTCACCTAAAACAAACAAGTATCAAACCCAAATTTCAGTGAACAATCGTAATCTCTTCATTCGAAATGCACCCAAAGAAGAATGTATATCAGTGGACAAGATATAATTTCACAACTCCATTAAACCCAAATTTCAGTCGACAATCCCAAGATTCCCTTCATTAAACCCAAACCAAAATTTCACACCTTCATTAAACCCAAAATTCAGTGGACAATCCCAGCAGAGCAACTCGACAATCTAATTAATTGGCAAAACGAAACTCAAAATAAACTTCAACAAACCCAAATCAGTTCATACATCTGTTAATGCTTTCCTTCGATGTTTGGAAGCTCGTGTCTTCAAAAATGCTTTAGTGAGAGAGGTTAGTCGGTAGAGCGGTAGATAGAGAGAGGAGGTCAGTCGGGCGGTGGAAAAAGAGGAGGAAAATAATCGGTAGAGCGGTAGAGAGAGAGCACGGTAGAGAGAGAAGGATTCCGTAGAGAGAGAATGAACGCGATGAAAGCAAAATTTCCGGTCAGCGGAGAGAGAAGAGAAAGGGTCAGTCTTTGTTTTAATTCCCTCCGTTTAATTTCTTTCTCTGCCGTTTTCACTCCGTTTACTTTTTAGCTGGGACCCACATATTTTCCAATAGTGCGTACGCACTAGTGCGTTTCAGAAATAATCTGTAGATATATATATAAGAAAAATTTCAAGTAAGGACCTTAACTTAAGGTCCTTATTTACAGACCGGATCATTTGACACGCTTCTCGATGAAATTTTTTGATGAAATTTGGTGGGGATGTTTTTCATCATGTAAAATTAAAAAGCTAGTATGTTAATTATATCATTTTGTAATTTATCATAAATAGCCATCCGTCTTACATTTTAAGACCAACTTTGTTTTGGAAATCTCAAATTACTATTTTCATTTATTTTGGGGAATATATTCGATGTATTAAATTTTATAATAAAAAATAAATTTTACCGTTGAATATCAATTAAATTGAAATTACTACTTCGTATATTAAATAGTTTTTATTTCAAATTAATTGATGCTGCCAAAAAAAATGGTGTACACCATCTTATTTCATATGCATAAGTGTCAATAACGTATCTAAAACACAATCCGCAAGTGAAACCCATAAAAGGGAGTCCGAAATTCAATCTAAGTAGGCATCCCTTTTAGTTATTAAGGTTTCAAATGCTTATATATATTTAGGAATGGCAACGGGGTGGTGTCGCTTAAACCCGAAATCGAACCGCATTTCTTTGTCCCGAATCGAAACCCCAACCTTTTATTTTTGAAATCAAAATCAATCCAAATTAATTTATGGCTAATCAATCTGAACTGCCCCTCCCCAAATTAATCTGTTGCTTTGTGATTAAATCATCTTTGTGATGGAAAATGATACTTAGCATTGATTATCAACAAACATATTTAAACTAAACAATCATTAAAGATGGTAATCAAAGCTAAAGGCCCAATGGTAATCAAAGTCAAAGTCAAACAGATTTAGTCTTTTAGGGTTAAGTTTTTAATAGAAACATATATATTTTTTATATAAAATATTTTTTTTATATATTATATTATATATTCAGGATGGTTTTTAGAAGAAAAAAACCAAAACCTAAACCAAACCGTGGCATTTTTTTAAAAAAACCCGCCCCGATACCACTACAAATGGATCGGATATGTTTGGTAACCGGCGGGTTGGTTTTTTTGGCCACCCCTATCTATAATATATATTCAATACGTCTAGAAGGTTTGGTATATGCCAAAAAATACTAAACTACTCTTATCGGGCTAGAATTTATTATAAAATAATGTTAAAGAGAGGATTCTAACTTATCATCTTTAACATAAATTGTGCACTCACTTATTATTAGACTAAGGTGGTGTTTGATAAAAAAATTGAAAACTAAGGCTCCGTTTGATTACAAAAATGAAAAAATAAAATAAATTTAGTTAATTTGTATGAAAGATAAAAAATAAGATGAGAGATATTGCTCATTTTATGTATAAATATCCTCCATTCTTTTATATTTTTTGTGAAATTTTTTTTCTCACCACCAAGTAAAGAAAATTTATTTATGAAAAAACTTAAAAATTAAGAGGATATCACCCCTATCACATAACTTATTTTTCATCTTCTCACCAAAACTAACTCAATTTATTTTTATTTTTCACATTGCAATCAAACGGAGCCTATTGAAACTAAAAAAGCTGTTTGTTTAGTTCTAAAAACTATATTTGAAAAAATGTTGTTTGTTTGAATATAATACATCTAAAAATTGAATTTTTTTAGTATGACAATTTTGTCCTTATTAGTTTATTTGAATCACATGATCCTAAAATGTAAGATAGTAAAATAGGTATTTTACACTCTTTAAAATTATGTTTTTCAGTTTTAAGCGAAAATTTTACCACATAAAACTTTAGATGAAAATTTTCAGTTTTAAGTGGAGAAAATTAAGTTGACACTTAATATTTTTTATTAACAAACAATTTTAAATTTTTTTAAATTTAAGTGGTGTTATCAAACAATACATAAGTATGATCATGTATTTTTAATGTGAAAAGCTATTAAGTATTATGTTACACACGTAGAATGTGCCAATAAGCCAGTTTTCATTATCTGTTTCTGGGGTATAAGATATGTAAGTTTTATCTGGCAATGCTTCCATAATTTATTTTTTTCAATGTCTTCTCTTTCAAGATTTTACATAATTTCAAATCACAACCTTCAAAGGAAGTGGAAAAGGAAGAAGCAAAATAAAATCAAACCGGCAACTTTTAAAAGAAAATGAAAAGACGGTTAAATGATAACGTGGACAACAATAAACTATATTAAGTAGTGCAAATTATAATAGGTGGGTTTGTCTAGTTAGAAGAAACACTAATTCAAATTTAGGTGGGTATTTTTGTTGTTGTTATTAAAATAAGAGTTAGACCTCTTTTTTGAAAAAAAAACAAAAACAAAAAGTAGTGTAAAGAATGGAGTTACGACATTTTGCTTTCGTTTTAAATAATTTTTAGATTTTTATCTCAAAAAATATTATATTTAGATTTTGATGTCACGTACTGGACCATTAATAATAATTTGTAAGTTCAATTTAACCACAGGCAAGAATATTCTGAAAAAGCATCGCATTATTAATTTGAGATAAAAGATTTAATTTAGAGTAAAAGGTCATATATTAATGTGTTAAATAAGAAGTCAACCCCATTTTGTGTTATGCTGCACCCCAAATAATACAAACTGAGGTTAAAACTTGAAATCACATTACTTTGCCGCACTTCTGCATTTTCTCTGAAAAATACGAACCTCATTCAAATAATAGAAATATTATGTGACTCTAAAAATGGTTTGAAAACATAATTTAAAAATAAGTGTCCCCTCATTTTTTTTTTCGCTCTTTTAAAATCTAATTTAACTTTATAATACAAATTTATTTAGGATGCATTTGTTTCATTATATAATTTGAAGGGATGCACACGGTTTTAATTTGATCAGTTTACTAGTTAAATCAATACCAAACCAATTTAATCGGTTTAATTTTTTTTTATGCCCAATCCAAACCAATTATATGAAAAAATCGAACCAAACCAAACAAAAATGGATTGCTTTATCGGTTATAAATAAAATTTATTTAATAGAATTCTAATGTTATATAGAACTAAGAGAATAATACATATTATCAACGAGCTAACACGTGATACATTTATTTTGTAGCCCCACACTAAACTTTTATACGTTAATGGTTTATTTTAAACTTACTAACTTACCATATGATAAAGTCCAGTAAGTTTAAAAAGTATTTAAATAGAATAATGTTTTAACTTTTAAATGGAGAAGAGTAGATAGGAAGTGAAACCATCTGAACTTGATTATGATTATAGTAACTCACATACTAAACAATATGTTAAAGACTAAATATAAATATGTATATATACGATTTCGGATTCTTTTAATCTAAAAGTGGCCTAGAAACAATCCAATTTAATTGGTTTTAGCAAATATTCGATCCAAATCAATCCAATTAATTTTATAAACAAAACTAATTCAATCCAATAATTACATATTGGCCCAGCTTTTCAGTTTATCCATAATTGTGTCCACCCCTAATTTGAATGCTAAATTTGAGGACTAAAAAACTGAATTTTAAAAAAAATTATTTGTTTAGTTTCTAAATATCATATCTATTAACATTTACTGAATAAATGTTATTTTAATAAATTTGTCATTATCTACTTATTTTATAAAAATAGTCAGACTATATTTAAATAATAAGGGCAAAAGAAGTATTTGACGACTTTAAAAATTAAGTCTTTACACTTAAGAGGTAAAGATCTCTCTTGATTTTTAATAGACAAACTAAGTGTTCACATTTAATTTTTTAAAGCAACTAAATAAAATATATATAATTTAGACTAATCATTCAAATTTAAGGTCATCTCCGATGATTATTTTCATCCATACAAATTTTTAATATAGAAATAAAAAATTGAAAAAATATGCTCCAACAGGGTTTTCTATAACCATTTCTATGCACTAAAAAGTTTCACTAAAAAATTATTGAATAGTATCAAACTCACCAATTATCTAACTTCTTAAATAAATGCCAAATAAAAAAGAAATAAAACAATATTAATAACTAATTTTTTAATATTCTTTTACTTGTATAAAAAATTTGCCAATTATGTATTCCAAAATGCAAAAAAATTACATTGCAAAACATTAGAAGATAGTCTAGATCCAAATAGAACCCCTTAAACTATAATTTTTGAAAACTTTTTAAGATGATTGAATAAAGATATGTTATTCAATTTTTAAAAATTAAATAAAATATTATCAAATTTATACGCGAATTAAATAACAAACTCTTATTTAATAATAAAAAATAATAATAAAACCAAACATTATTATTAACCATGATTCCGTTACACTTTACACAAATACAAACGCAGCTCCACATAACTTGGCCTACGCCGTTATTTGATGACGTGGTGGTTCAAGAGGCTTCCACGTTGACGTCAACTTAATTAGATTGATGCCAAGTGTCTCCCTCCTAGCACGTTCTAGTCTAGGCAGGTGTCTCCCGAACTCTCTTTTTCCTATGCTCATAGACTCACACACTCGAATATGTATATGTATACGTATATGTATATGTATATGTATATAACAACAATAATAAATGCCAAAAACTGCAAAGCAAAGCAATTTACTTTCTTCTTTTTTTTCTTCTGCGACATTGCTCTTGCACCAAGAAGTTTCACTCAAAAATTCTTTCAACCTCTTTCATCATGGCTTTCAGGTCATCGGTGAGTTCCTATTTCTCTCAACTCTTTCATTCTCTCTCATGTACTTAACTTCTTCTCTTCTTTTATTTAGTGTATCACTCCATTTTCTTACCAAGTTTCAGGCATATTTGAAACCAATTCTGAGGGGAAGCTCTGCTTTTGCTACATCAACCTCTCCTAAAATGAAGCCCTATGTCCCAGCGGCCGATTCCCCCCATTTTCAAGATACTAACCCAAGGTAATTTTATGATTTTTAATCATATATACAAAGAGATAAGTGATACATGTGCCCACTCAAACGACCAAATTAATTACTAGCCTAAATCATCTAAATAATGGGTAAGGAAGTGTACTCTCTGCATATTTTTGAAAAACAGACCAATTAACTTTCTATTACATGAGTTGGGCTCTTTGATTTGGCACAAGTATCGTCACTCGTATCGCTCGATCATATATAATATATATATATATATATATTGAGCGATGATTTTGGGATATAATTACAATATAATAGTGATATATACAGGAAAGTGAAGGGAGATATGGTGCCAGTGTATGTGGCACTGGGGTTGATATTGATGTCAACAGGATTTGGACTGTACACGGGTATCCACCAGTTGAGACGGGCACCAAATGTACACGTGAAGAAATCAAGGAGGGAGACATTGCCGGAAGTGGTGGAGCCTGAACGTGCAGTGGAGGAGGCCGACAGATTTATAAAGAAATCTTTCTTTCGCAAGGTGGCCCACGTCCAAGATTTCGAACTTGGCCTAGGCGTTCCTCATCCAATCCGAGGGGAGGTCATAGCCAGGTATATATATATATATATTTACATGTATACATACACGTGCGTATCAATTAACTGATGAGATATTGGTGGTGTGTTTTGCAGAGAGCCGCGTGCAGAGACATTGAAGTCGGTGGGGGTGGATCCTAAGCCGGTGTTCGAAGTGGAAAAGAAGACAGGACTAGCTCGATTGGATTCCAAGATACAGTGACCTGATGTTTTGCGAAAAATCTTGTCTTGGTGTGTTGTTGTATATAGGGAAATATGCTTGTGATAGTATTTTGCAAAATGAGGATAACTGAGTTCGAAAGTGTATGAAGTTACGATTAGTATTGCTGTTGTACATTAACGTTAGTAAGCTTTGATATTGTGCCAGGCTCAACCCCATTACTACTTGAATGATCTAGGAGTATAACATGTTCCATTCCACATCAAGAACTTCTTGTTTGAGAAATTCGTTGTATTCTCTCTCCATTTTCGTTCTAGCATCAATTGTGAAGAAATTTAATTTTACAGAATGTTAAATATAGTAATACTAAAAACCCACATAATCAGTAGGATCAAGTTACACGACGATGCCAACAAAGAAGAAAACGCTGCTGGAAACCCCACTTTGTAATTGTAGTGAAATGGGGTGGGCAAATAATCTGTTGTAGTTTCTGATGAGTCGGATTTCAAATCAAACTCACAGAAGTATTCGTAATTGAGGTTGGATTTGCAGACCTTGGGCAGAATATAGGACGGGTGGGTATGATAAACATTTTCGGTTAGAACGTGTATTAGGATGAATTCCAGTTAAATTCCATTTACATTCTCAAAACCTGATATACTCCTTAAACCCAAGTTGAAGCGAAATCATCCCGAAAATTATTGGGATTCAATTTTTGGTGGTACCTCGTGGACAATGTAGGGGTTTACTTCCGAGAAGCAGAACTTAAAAATACTTCCGAAGGTTGACCATGGAAGTGTTGATATCATCATTCAGGGCAGTTTGAGCTTACTGTTGCCATAGCCTCTGGGCGCTGCCTTGCTGATATGCCTCTTACGTATATCTCTCGATTCTCTCTTCTTCCAAGGCCACCATAATCTCCACCGCATCTCCAACTGCCTCTCAAAAACAACAAAGCTGCACATAAACAAGGTGGTCTAATTGTAAGGCCACTTTGGGTAGCAAAACCTGGCACATGTTTTTTGTTTGTTCCCCTTCAAAATCACCGGTCCTAGCCGCCATGAGCACACCATAGTTGCTACCATGTTTTGGTACCCCCTCCTGTAACTCGACTTGCAATGTGAGCTGATACTTGAAGTTCGCCAGTAGCATAAACAAAATAATAGATTCATTCTAATTCAAGTTAATTAGGATCCACAGCAGTATTGGTCTAAATCCATGACATATGGGTCAAATACCTTGCACTGTATAGCTTCATTAATTCCCATGACCGTCTCATTTATGCTGTCGACCTCACCATGTGAATCATCAGCAACAAAAAATTCATGAACGGTGCCATCTATTTCTATAAATGAGCAACCAGGATCCTTTTGTATTCCCTGAACAGCCATACCTTTCCTCATTCTCTTCACATCATGCCACCTTGAGGCAGAAGCATAAATATTGGACAATAAAACTCGCGCCCCGCCCCTTTCAGGATCCAATTCCTCAATTCTATTGGCAGCAAACTCCGCTAATTCTATATTCCTGTGACTTGTACAAGAAAAAAGCAGAGATCGCCACATTACAGCATCAGGTTTAATCGGAAGCAACCTGATGAATTTCTCAGCCTCGACCAAGAGATTTGCACGTCCAAGAAGATCAACCATACAGCCATAGTGTTCAATGCTGGGGGTAAGGTTATAACATCGAGCCATTGATTCGAAGTAGTAAAACCCCTCATTCACAAATCCTCCATGACTACAGGCAGATAGGACCCCAAGAAATGTGACCTCATTGGGCTTCACATCACCCGATTTTTCCATTTCTGAAAAGAAGTCCAATGCTTTGTTAGATTGCTCATTCATGGCAAGCCCAGAAATCATCGTGCTCCATGAGAAAACGTCCCTATGAGTTAACCCTCGGAAAATTTCAAGAGCCTTTTCAACTTCCCCACATTTGAAATACATGTCAACCAAAGCATTACTTACTTTGAGATTCATCTCAATGCCATTTTTCTCACAGTAAGTTTGCAACCATCTCCCTTGGTTCAACACACCTAAATGTCCACAAGCAGAAGCGACGCTGGCAACTGTTGCAGAATCCGCTTTAACCCCAACAACCTGCATCTCTCTGAACAACTCTATTGCTTCCTTAGATAAGCCAGACTGAACATAGCCCGAAATCATGGAAGTCCAACAAACTACATTTCTAAGCGGAATTCTATCAAATACCCTACGTGCATAAGATAATTGTCCACATTTTGTGTACATGTCAATCAAAGAAGAACCCACAAATACATCTACAACAAACCCACTAACTACACTTAAACTATGAACTTTCCTACCTAAATGAAGCAACCCAACCCGTGCACACCCAGTAAGAGCACTGACCACAGTAACCTCATTCACCTCCACATCACCATTACCCAATATTTCCCCAAACACCTTCAATGCTTTATCAAAAAAGCCACTCTGTAAATATCCAGAAATCATACTATTCCAGGTCACCACATCCCGAACCGAATCCGGGACCATATCAAACACTCTCCAGGCAATTTCAACGGCCCCACATTGAGAATACATCGACACGAGCGCATTTTGCACGAAAACATCTAAATGAAACCCTAATTTTTCAGTCAGACAATGAACTTCTTGGCCTTTCTCGAGAACCGAGAGTTGGCCGCAAGCTTTGAGGACACAAGGGAAAGTATATTTATCTGGGACAGCGTTATTCCGCCGCATTTGATTGTAGAGATTAATTGCTTCTTCGGGGACTGAGCTGTGAGAGAGGGCTCGGAACATGAAATTCCAGGCGAAGACATTAGGGCTTTGAATATGGAAGAAGAGGGAACGAGAAAAGGAGAGGGGAATGTGGGGAGAAGAGAGAGAGTGGTAGAGGAGTTTACTGGAGATAAAGGGGTCTGTGAATAAACCGGAGGTGAGGGCAAGAGAGAGAATTTGGTGGAAGTAAGGCGTGTGATCTGTGAGGAGAGAGAGTAAGGTTTGGGGAGTAGTGGGAATGGAGGGAAAACGGTTCATTTGATTTTGAGGTAAGCATTCATTTGATTTGATGGAGAGTAGAAGATTTGATTTTATAACCCTCTTTTCACGGAAACTAGTCGCATTGCACCAAGCGCAGCACGCCCAGGTGCAACTGAGTGGGCTTTATTTTTACCTGTTAATGAGATGCTGAATCAAAGTTTATTCACCGTTATACATTAAGAAATAGTTGTAAGGTAAAAAATAATACTAAAATAATTGATTATTGCAGAAAATAAAAAAATGAGTTAAGTGATGTGATAAAATTTAACTTTGTCCATAAAAAAAGTGGTGGAATTTTTTTTTATAAAAGAATTAAAGTAGTGTGAATGACATTTATTTATAAAAACAAGTAAGAAATAAAAGATGTATCGTCGCATTTCTCTTCATATTTTTCAACTTCTTTGGCCATCTCCAATCACTTGGCTAAAATGGTAAGGTAATAAGACAAAGATACCCTACACATTTTTTACTCCACTACAGCGCGTAGGGTAAGGAAAATGCCACATCACCCCCACGCGATGAAGGGAACATTGCTCCACACGTGCCACGTGGGGAACAGCAGCCACGCGATGGACAGTCCATCGTGGCAGGCTTGTCAGAGGCGGGGCGATGTTGAGAACATCGTGTGGGCATATGGTTATCGGAGTGTAAATTTAGCATGCTTCTTCCTTTTTACCCTACCATTTTCCCATTTACCTAGCGCGTTGGAGAGCCAAAAATGCTAGAATAGCCATTTTACCATCTCCGTTGGAGATGGTCTTACAAATATAAATAATTTTTGTTATTATTATTATCGAACGGTGTTTAAATGTTTAATTTAACTTCCAATAGTACTCTTACTCTTTTTATTCATAAGTGTAAATGTATATCATAATAATACGGGTACGTATTTAGTATTCAAAATTTAGGATCGGTTTGATAACTACATGAAAAATGATAAAAAAAAATACTTAATTTATTTGAGAATATAAAAAGTAAGTTGAGTGGTATAGTGTAATTGCTGTGTTGTTAGTAGTCTGGAATCTGTTGATCATGTGATATATTGTTGATAATGAGAAGGTCAAGCCAGTGTGGATGTTTATTGAGGATAGTATGGGAATTTACGGTCGTGCCTCGTTGCTCAGATTGAAAGTAAATGAATGGTGGATGGTGGAGGTAAGGTGTGTGGAAGAGGAGAAATTTTGGCAGCTTTGAGGACATTTCTATAACCGTTGAATCCATTATTTGCAATATAAAGCATGCTATAGCAGCTATAGTCTCCAGCTCTAGTTTGGGGTCCAAGCAGGGGGCGGAATTATATATTATGGGATCAGGAGGGGCCACGAGGGTTTTCGAAAAAATTTGCACGAGTTTTTGAATTTTTTTATGTGGTATAACGGAGGGGTTTTGTAAAATTAAGACTATAAATATAGGGTAAAATTTCATATTTAGTATAACTTGGTTAGTGGCGAGGGGGTGTTTATGGGATATGATTTAAGAGTTTAGGGCAATGTCTTATAATTATATTATGTTAATTTTAAATCAACCAAAATCCACTGCTTTAATCAGTTCATTATCATTTTTCTCCTTTTCTTCTTCCTTTTCTCCCCTTTCTTCTGTAGTTCTGCTCCCGTTTTCCTCTGCACTCCGTAGCTTATTTTTTCTGTTCCTTTTTCTTCTCCAACGTACCCTCATTTAGTCCGCACTCCACAGCTCATTTTTTTTCTTCTGGGTCAGATTTCTTTCTTAATTTTCTTTTATTATTATGAATATTAAGATTTAGGTGTTTTCTTGGATTTTGATTTATTTGCCTTTTTGATAATATTGATTGATATATTTGTTTGTTGGTTATTGAGATTGTTTTGCTTAATAGAATGTTAAATATTTAGATTAAATTTTGTTATTTAATATGAAACGTATGACACTTCAAGTCTTCATATCATACATGCAAAAAATTCTTAAGAGTCTTATTATTTTAGCTTATCCTGAAATTAATTTCTGACTCCCCCTTTGAGGTATGCATGCAAGATATTGCAATGCTTAGAAGGTGGGGAGTCAAAGTGGGACAGGAAAGACTGCCTAAACCGAAAGCTATTCAGTGGCATAAGCCTGTGGCTGGGAGGTTTAAATTGAACCGATGGGTGCTCTAGAGGTAATCTGGGGTATAGTGGCCGGTGGGAGATCGATTGATACTTAAATCATGTGATGGGGCGGTGGTTTGGGCTTTGGCAGAGTTTTATGGTGTTCAATCAAACTTGACTGCCGAAGCTAGAACTCTTTTGCAGGGAATGAAGAAATATATGTTGGTCTGATATATGGAGTGTTGAATGTTGATGTGGAAGCTGATTCCTTAGTACGTACTCATCCAAGTGTTAAAGGGTCAAATGGAGTGTCCATGGCGTATAGGGCATGAAGTGAAGGAATTGAAACGGCTAATGGCGAGAATGAACTGCTGTTTGATGCATGTCTACAGAGAAGGGAATCAAGGTGCTGATTTTGTTGCAAACTGGGGATGCTCACATAAAAAAGAGAGTTGTTTTAGTGCCATTATGTTGCCGATCGAGAGTGCTGAGAGGAATATGTAGGCTTGATAGAATGGGAGTTCCCTCTGTCAGTTGTAAAAGATGATAGATTCTTCAATAAAAAATTTAGGTGGGTTGTTGTCTGCTTTAAATTGAAAAAAGAAAAAGATCAAGAAGTTGAGTGGTAAAGTGAGATATGATCTCAACTTTTTATGAATTAATGTCATTCACTATTTTTTATTTTTTGTGGGAAATTTTTCTTCGTCACCAAGCAAAGAATTTTTTTCATTGAAAAAGCTCAAAAGTAAGGGAACATCTCATCACATTTCTCAACATATTTTCTAACTTTTCACACAAATCAATTATTTTTTCTATCAATTTTTATCTTCTTATTAAACGGATCCTTAGAATTAAATAAAATCAAACACATTATTCGAAAATTTAATTTAGCATTAAACCTATCTTGAGTTCAACATTCAATATTCCTTGATCAGAAGCTATTGAACTAAACGACCCCTACGTTGAAGTCGATCAAGTCTAGTTTGAGGTTTGAAAATTTTGGATTTTTCTTAAAGTTAAATAATATTTGATAATTTTTTTTTTGTAGCAACAGCTCTTAATTACATGCAGTGTGGTGGTACTGAAAAATGAAATGAAAAAGTATAAAAAAATTTAAACAAGTTTCCGTACGTTGTGGTCTTAATTAGTTTCCGTGTGGAGTGGTACTGAAAAATGAAGTGAAAAAAAAAGCAGTAATTAACCCAAGACCCTGAGTACAGTTTAGGGGTATGGGTTTCAATAAGTTAACAAATTAAGACAAGTTCAGGGTATGGGTTTCAAAAAGGTTTATTATGAAAAAAAATTCTTTACCAAATATATACCTGCCAAAGAATTATAATATATCACGAATTAATTATTTTTTAATTTTGCAATCTATTTCACTCTAAGATTTTAAAACCTTATTTCCCTTGCATAGCTTAAACATCATGATTTTAATCACAATATTCAAGCTGACACTGTTAATGGATACGAGATTTTCTAGTGTTAATTTTCAAATGGGTTTCCGCAAGACGTGGGACAAGATATAGGTGTGGAAGGTTACTCACAGTTATTAGAGAAGTGGATAAATTGAGATGAGGAAGGAAGTTACTTTTATGCCTAACACTTTATTTTATTTTTATACAAGTGACCATAGATCAGAGTGATTTTTGAAAGAGGGAGATTGAACAGTTATCTCCTATAGACCAAAGCACGGATCTTATGCCTAGCCACTCTTATTTGCTAATAAAAAAGGCAAATGATATTTATATAATATATAAAAGTTGGTGTCATAACGTCAAACTGCAATTCCTTTTTTTATAATAATAGTAGTATAATATGGTCCCTAAGGGGCCGTTCACTTGTCATTCAATTTGTAACTTAAATATGAAAACTTAAAATTTTAAATTTAAGTAGTTTAAAAAGTTGTTTAGTAATTTAAAAAATTAAGTGGTCACTTAATTTTTACCACTTAAAACTTAAATTTTTCAACCAAAATTTTAAGTGACAACTTTGCCACTTAAATTTGAAACTTAATTTAAAAAAGTGTAAAATGTTTATTTTATCCTCTTTCTTTTAACAAAATTCCACAATCAAACATATGCTCCATTTCCATCGGGTTTTAGTCCCCTAGTCTCCATCACCTTCACTGTTTTCAATGCCTCTTCCATTTCCCCAGCCTTGGAGAGGCTGTTGATAACCGAATTGAAGACTGCATTTCCAGGTGGTTCCCTGCTCTCCATCACCTAAAATATCTTCCAGCATCTCCAAGGCCAAACGAACAGTCTTATCCTTCCGACAAAGCGAGCTGATAAGGAAATTAAAAGATGACTGAGGTGGGTATTTGTCCTTCCCAGTCCCTTTCGCCTTCATTGACGCATAAACAGAATGGGCATCTTTAGCCTTGCTACCTTGATTAATGGGAATTAGTTGGGCAAAATTGTTATATTAAAAAAAATTCAGTTTTCAGATGTATTATATTTAAATAAAAACATTTTTTTATATACAATTTTCAGAACTAAATAAACAACTTTTTCAGTTTTCAATTTTTTTACTAAACGCCACCTAAGTAACTGATTACTATGGAATAGCAAAACTTTTGATATTTTAAATCTTTAAAGGTTTTTGAAAATTGCAAATAAATGGTTCAAAAGTATATTTTTTTTGTCAACAACCTTCTAATTAGTAGCCATCTTCCCTTTCATCATAATAGAGAAGTCATAAACTCAACCCACATAAATGTGGTACATCTTTTATTATGGTGGTTATGTGACACCCTTATTATCGTGGCGGTATATTCATAGTTTGTATGAAATAAAAGTTATATTGAAAAGATTATAATGTGAAATTATTGTCTTGTAAAAAAATTAGTGAACTTTATTTTTAATGCAAACAATAGATATATTTACTGTTTCAACGAGGGAGGGCAGGGAGGAGGCGGCTTTAATTTATTTATTTTTGCATACAAAGTGATAAACTAACATACATTTTTTCTGTATAATATATACAATTAATTTTTTTTATACAACTATAAATTCACTATATACACAACCTCTACAACTACATTTACATGACTACATGAATCAAACTTATGATATTACTATTTTAAAAATGTCAACGAGATGTAATGCCGTTGATAGGTAGGCGGCTTTAATTTTAAAGCCTTGTAAACTCACTCTTTCAGCAAGTTAAGTAAAGCACAAATCTTGCAAAAGCTGCCAAATTTAGTTATCTTTCTCAGAATTTCATGCAATTTCTTTGAATAGATGACGAAGTATTCCATGTAATTTCCTTCTTTAGTATGAGAGTGAAAATTACAAAAGGTCAAAATCTCACCCTCCTTAAATCCCAACCTATAGTTATTTCTTTTTACTTTTTTTTTAAAAGAGAATCTATAGTGTTTCTACGCTTAATTTCTTCAAGTGGGATTCGAACCCATCTTTTTGAAAATAGGTGAACACTTTACCTACTACTAAGAGACAAAAATTTCTACCAAAAATATCCCCTAGAAAACTCTCCGATTCATGCCTAAGTACTTAATTAATTGACGTGGGCTCGTCAAGAAAATCTAGCTTCAGTTGGCTGGCTTAATCTACCAATTTCAAGGAAAATGAAAATGTATTCACAATCTACGTACTACGAACGTGGCTATACTTAATTTTGTCCGTGAGTAAATTCTGCGCAGAAAAAAATATATAATAATTATTAGCGCTCAACTGTATATTTTGGATAACTATTACTGTTGGAGTAACCAGGTAATGCTGAGCTGGATAATTGGTGCTTGTGTTTTAAGAATCCCTCATAATTCCTCTTAATCATCGAGCAGGAAAAATGAAGAGAAATTAGGTCGAAGTTTCTTAACATGTAAGATGTTTCGACAAAGAAGTTTCCCTGTAATTAATTAATTAGAAAAATTATATAAAGAAGAAAAAGACATTCAGGGGAAAAACATAATTATTATCGTACCAGTATCGCGCGGCGCCTTGGCACGTGTATATATACAGTTATACACCAGGCCACGACTCTTTCCCCTTCCTTCTCTCTCTAAATTTTTCTTTAGTACTGATCGAGAGTACTGGTGTTGCGTGGAGGAATCAATGTATTGGAGATCCAGCTTTTTCTGAACTCTCTCCCTCAACGGCTGTACATACATCTTACTGGTCCAAATTTTATTTGTTTGTCTGTTTGCTAAGAATTCTCAATTTTTGTAAACTGCAATTAGAATTGTGTTGGCTAATTTTTATTTTAAATTATAATTTTAAAACTCAGAATTAAGGGGTAAGAATGTGATTTCATTACTCGAACTTATACGTCAATTAAAAGATCCGATTAAAGGAGGCCGAGGGGTAAGAATATATAGCCGTTGGGGTTGGAGTTGAGAAAATGCTAGCTTTCATCCATGGTGGATCCAAGAATATTCCGAGAGGTGGGCTAAACTTAGTAAAAGAGTGAGTTTATACTAAACTTTTTTTTTTTTCATTTTTTTTACAAGTGCCAATAGGTTTTTCAAAATCCAAAACACCCCCCCGAACTAAAACGCACCCTGTCCTCCTTGGGTCTGCCCCTATTTTCACCGAGATTCATGTTACTGTTTATATATAAATATATGGCAACACTGGCCATTAATTGATCAAGGGAGAGATAGATAATTGGAAAATATTTTCGGTTTGCATGGTTTACGCGCGTTCCATTGCATCAATGCCAAAAAATGCAAACGAAACTGATTTAATCTCACTTCCTAAACACCCATATATCACATTTTTAGCTATTGTCCTTTAAGTCGCATGTTAATTAAGATTGTAGTAGAAATAATTAAACTCTGCAAATGTTTCTTTTTCCTCTATCATTTTTGTTATTAAGGCTATATATCTTTCAAATGTGTGGTATCATATATACATGTATTGTATCTAACATGTTAATTTCTGCAGTAATGTGCATCAATGCGATATGGTAAGATTTATTCTCTCTCTCATAAATCTTGAGATCGAGCCTTTATGTTTAGTGCCTAGCTAGCTAGCTTGCTTTATTATAATTCTGTAGGCTTTATATATAATATTGACATGCTGTGGAGAATATATATATAATTAAAGGGTTGGAATATAATATATATTGACCTCTTCCCATGCAACAACACAAGTCAAAAATTTAGACATACATATATTTTCATCATTTTCTTCAGAATACACTCCCATGATTGATGTTCAAATGCCATAGACATGCATATATGTATATATGAGACGAATTGTGGTTGTCAGGCTTGAATATCAAAATTTTATGAAAGTTCGACTATAAAGTTTGAAATTAACTAATATTATTTATGTAAACTTACCAGTTAAATATTTTTAGATAGTGCAAAAGTTCGAACCAAAGCAAGCATTAGTGGTGGCATGCTTATATGTGTGTGTGTGTGTGAGAGAGAGAGAGAGATCTTCAAAATCCGATCTGTATCATTGTGTAAAAAATTGTTTTGTTCCTATGTATATATGTAGGTCAGTATGTTTGTCTGTGTGGCTACTGGCCGGCTATGGATTCCAGGACTATGAATAGATGGGTAGGTATATATAGTAGTGGTTTCCTTTATTGGTTTAAAATTTTATAAGATACGTGGTTTCTGGATAGCTAAAAGCTAGTATATATGAATGTCAATGTCCATCATATCAAAGATTTGAATTAGTTCCCATTTGGAGAAGATAATTAATAACATTTTAACATTCTCTTGACCCTTGGGTGTATGAATTGTGTCCACTAAATAGGAAATATCCTCACTTTCATTCTCCAAAGGTTAAAGTTCACACGGAATTATGTGAAAAGTTAGAAAATAATAGCCCACAAAACTAGACTTTATTCAACGATAAACCATGCATTATACAGGTTTGGAATTAATAATCCTCAATTATTCGCGATATCAATCAATTCAATATAGAGTGCTATATATAAGATGGTAATGTTAAATGATTAGGCAGCAGAACAGAGGTGGTTATAATCTCTATAAAACCCTCGATTGGCATGTAATGAAACTATCATACAGTATATAGCAGTAGTGAGAGAAAGAGAATGGAAGAGAAAGCAAATATATATATATATAGGAGGAGTATTAAAAGTCCCTCAAGGGCTTCCAATATTCCTGTTATTAGCTACATAATTTTTGGAATGTTGGAGGCTTGAGAGGGACTCTCAAGATTTACTCCTTAACTTTTGGCTCAGGCATTTATCACGTGATGAAGAATCTCTCTCTCTTTCTCTCTCTCAGAATGAAGAACCATGAATTGGAGAAAGATCAATTAGGTTATTAATTTGGGTTTCTATATATCTTGTCTTTTAGCTTAAGATGTTTCTGTGATGTTAGTTTAGAAATCAACGTGAAAGCAGGTATTGGGGGGGAAAAAAGAGTACTGTCTGGAGTAGGGCTGTGCACGGTTCGGTTAACCGAATTGTGCGGTTTAAGCGAAAACCGAACCGACAAGTCGGTTTTTAGATGGCGGTCAACCGAGCGGAACCGATGAAGGCTTAAAACCGGTCAGGGTCGGTTCGGTTAATCGGTTTTTGTCGGTTTTGGGTTTGGGCAATTGGGCTTATTTATATTGTTGGGCCATGGCTTAAAAATTATGTTTATATTATTGGGCCATGACTTAAAGGCATTTTTTTATAGAAAATTAGGCATTTTTTAATTAATTAGGCACTTTTTTTCTTAAATTACTTTTGACAAAAAAATGAAAGATTTTAATATTTTTCTTCTTTAGCTTTTTTTCTAATAAAATACCTTTTGGTTCGGTTCGGTTTTTACCGGTTATATAACACTGGCAACCGACAACCGAACCGACCCCTTTTGGTTTTCATATTCTTCAACCGAACCGGGACCGAAAACCTTAAAAACCGGCTAGTTCGGTTCGGTTCGGGCCGGTTTTTCGGTTTTTTTGCACACCCCTAATCTGGAGAAACATTTCTTGCTTGAGTTTTTCCCAAAAGTAGTTATTTTTCCTTTAGTATTAAGATTTCACTGTAATGTTGGCATGGCTCGATATCGAGTAAACCACATTCATCTTTTCTTTTTTTTTCTAGGTCTTTGATATTTTTCACGGGATGTCCGGGTTAACTTTTATTTCAACTAATTTTTACTCGCGGAACAATGATCACCTGTTAGTCACAAGAGTGTTTTTGTAGTTGTTGAAACTTGACCGGAAGAGTAACTGATATAAAATGACTATTTCTTTTTTGTAAAATTATGAGATACATTTGTGCATTTTTCTTTAAAAAAAATGTTTGGAATTAAAGGTCTAAAGTCTTTCCTATAAAATAATACAAATCCTACAAGGCGGGGCAGAAAACTTTCAATCTCAAATTTAGTGATAGTCAATGGAACTTGAAATAAAGTTCCCGGGCGTACATCCAAAACATTTGGGAAGGAGGGGAGAGTTCAAAAGAATGCACAAATTCGAAACATTTATACGTTTATGTACACATATTTATATGGGGCATCCAATAAATGCGGTATATATATATATATATATATGTATGGGCCTCCAATAGATGTACGTCCTTATATATATGGGCCTCACATTAGTACTTTTTAGGTGGGACAATTTTATTAGTGGAAGAGACCCACCACCCGAGTACTAAAGATTTTTTTTTTTTTTTAAATAATACAAGTTATGAATATATTTGAGTTGTTCGTGGGGGAAAAAGATGGTAATTAAATTTGTGCATAAATAATCATGATTTCAATCATTTTAACTCAAGCTTGAAATTTATTTTTCTCTTTTAACTAGTAAAGGTTGTTTTATCAAGGGATAATGGGAGAAAAATATCTTATATGATCATATTTTTATGAAAAATTCAAGACAAAATATAATTTATTATCATAAATAATAATAAACACAAAATTAGAAGTAATTGAATGAGATTTGACATACGTACTCAAGTCAATATATATTATATCATACTATATACTTAGTAGATATAAATTATGTCCTATCATGACTTGTTTCTTAATTTGCTAATTATATTTTTTTATCCTAATTATATTAATTGGGTATTACCAAATTTCTTTACAAAATTATGATTTTTTTTTTAAAAAATTTGAGTGTAAAACTTTAATTGAAGTTTACAAGTTTCACTGTAAACTTGAAGTGCAATTTACACGTTTCAACGCAATTTTTGGAAGTGAAATTTATAAATTTCACTTAAAATTTGCATCTTGTGAAAAATTATATCATAATTTAGAAGTTCACTACAAGTTTTTCAAAAATGTTATAGTAAAATTTACAAATTTAATGGCAAAAATATTAATTATAATGAAAATTATGAGTTTAATACAAAAAAAAACAAATGTCTATGAAAATTAGTGTAGTTAATTTTTTTCTTAATTTGTATTTATATATATTATAATTATAAATTTATAAATTTTCAAGTATTTAAAAAAAGATTTTTTTGTAGTATTCTAGGTAAGATTTTTTTTTAATTAAATAAGAGTGTAATAATTGTTACATTATTAGATTTAAAAATTTAAAATTTAAAAATAATACTAAATAGTCATTTTTACGTATAATAATATAAATTTTGCAGCAAAATGTATTTTGGTTGAGATATTTGTATAATATATTTTTTAAAACAATATTTATTTAATATCTTTTTAGTCTAAATACATTCAATACATATTTATCAAAATTCACACTTGTAATCACGAACTCAAAAAATAAGACTAGTTTGTACGAGTCAACGCATCAAGGTACATCCAAGTATGAACAAATCCAAGCTGTGCATCCTCGTCGCGCTCTCTCTATGATATGATGGAACTGGTCACATTACGGACGTGTCAAACCACTATTGGTCCACTTCACGTGGCATGCGCTATCATTGGTTGAAACAACTCGTTACCATTCTTTTCAAGATCTAATATTACTTCCTTAATAAAACCCAATCTCTGGAAGTTTCCTCTCCGATCCAATCGGGCGATTTAACCATTCCTCCTCCTGCTCCTCCTCCTCCTCCTCCTCAGTCTAGGTTAAAGTTAACTGTTTTGACTATACAAATCTTCAAGGTTTTTCGATCTAAGATCTTTGTATCGAAGTTTTGGCTATGGAAAAAGCCAAAAGGAAGATCTGTTTTCAGTATGTTTTGTTGCTTTTGATCGGTTGTTTTCTTTCTCAGCTCTCTGCTTCTTCTGATACGGTAAGAAACTCTTAGATTTTTCAGTTTTATGATTTTGTTTTTGCGTGTATGGATTCAGTTTGTACGGATCTGTGTTATTTGACATATGGATGGATGCTTTTTTGTTTTTTTTCCTTGTTGTGTGTAGATATTTTATGAGTCATTTGACGAAGCATTTGAAGGGAGTTGGATCGTGTCTGAGAAGGATGACTATCAAGGTAAATTTCTTTTGGATCTATAGTGTTGTTATTTTTTCCTGATTATTTGTATCTTAATGGGTGGTTTCTGCTTATCCGTTTTTGTTGTGGAATCGTATTGCTTTTGTTTCACATTTTTGATTAACTGTTCGTAGTTTGGTTTGGTTCGTTAGATGCTGAATTGCGGTGCTTTTGGCAAAATCTAGTAAATGGAATCCCATTTTTGAATAATAATTTGATAAAGGAACTAGGATTTTAACTTTTCTTCAATAAATAGAGGGTGAAGCTTTTTTGAATTACAAATATTCTGGTCATTCCATCTTAACGTGAACAACGGAGAAAATGATTTTATTTTTGACGTATGATGGTCAACTTGCATAATGTAATCTCTGTATTTTTCATAGCACGTTTAATACAATACAATTCAATACATTCATTAATAATCTTATATAGGCATTTCAAAGTGAATATATTAAAAACCTAAATAATTATTATTTTTCTTTTTATAGGTAACAAAGAACTTTATATTGATATATACCAGAAAACCATACTTTAGTAGAGGACACGATGGCCACTAAATGAAAAACCTTAATAAGTATGAATATGTACTCATTGTTTGAGAGCTGAACAATTAAAATAATAATCCAACTTTCATAATGACCTGCATTTAATGTATTTGTTTTGCTCACCGAGTACTTTGCGTCAAGAATATATTGGTTAGTTTGATACCCGTGTATGTCTCTGAGGGGGAAATATATGACATCTTTTATTATCTCATTGTGCTTTCTTTTTTTAAGTCGTGGTACACAATGAATGCCCGGTTAACCGGTTGCTTTTAAGATGGAGTTCGTCTAACATAAAGCTCCGAAGTAATATAATCATGTTGTTGAATGCGCGTAATTCTCTTATTTTCGAAATGCAAAATGGGTTTGAAATCTGTTTCTTCAATAACTTACACTAGAGTAATGCCCCTTCATTGACTTTGGTGTTCATATATGTTTTTTATCTTTCAATATGCGAGTCATATTGGTGTAATATGTGGCTTGGTATGATATCATCTTATGTGATTCCTTATTTATAGGTGTGTGGAAACATGCAAAGAGTGAGGGACATGATGATTATGGACTTCTTGTGAGTGAGAAAGCTAGGAAGTATGCAATTGTCAAGGAACTTGATGAGCCTGTAAATCTGAATGATGGAACTGTTGTCCTACAATTTGAAACTCGCCTACAGAATGGTCTTGAATGTGGTGGTGCATATCTTAAATATCTCCGACCCCAGGAGGCAGGGTGGAAGCCAAAAGGATTTGACAATGAGTCTCCCTACTCTATAATGTTTGGACCTGATAAATGTGGACTCACAAACAAGGTTCACTTCATCTTAAAGCATAAAAATCCTAAGAGTGGAGAGTATGTTGAACACCACCTTAAGTTTCCACCTTCTGTTCCATCGGACAAACTTACCCATGTGTATACTGCCATTCTGAAACCCGATAATGAGGTGCGCATCTTGGTTGATGGGGAAGAGAAGAAGAAGGCTAACTTCTTATCTAGCGAGGATTTTGAGCCAGCCCTTATACCTGACAAGATGATCCCTGACCCAGAGGATAAGAAGCCAGGGGACTGGGATGAGAGGGCAAAAATTCCCGACCCAGAAGCAAAGAAACCAGAAGATTGGGATGAGGATGCACCTATGGAAATCGAAGATGAAGAAGCTGTAAAACCTGAAGGATGGTTAGATGATGAGCCTGAGGATGTTGATGATCCCGAGGCAACAAAGCCAGAAGATTGGGATGATGAGGAAGATGGTGAATGGGAAGCCCCTAAGATTGACAACCCCAAGTGCGAGGCTGCACCTGGGTGTGGAGAGTGGAAGAAACCAATGAAGGCTAACCCGGCTTACAAGGGAAAATGGCAAGCTCCCCTTATTGATAACCCCAATTACAAGGGTATTTGGAAGCCCCGTGATATTCCAAATCCCAACTATTTTGAACTCGAGAGACCCAACTTTGAGCCAATTGCTGCCATTGGGATTGAGATTTGGACAATGCAAGATGGTATATTGTTTGACAATATTTTGATAGCAAGTGATGAGAAGGTTGCAGAATTGCAGAGGGAAATAAAATGGAAGCCCAAAATCGAGGTAGAGAAGGAGAAACA
The DNA here is from genome assembly GCA_021464415.1 of Lonicera japonica. Taxonomy (NCBI): domain Eukaryota; kingdom Viridiplantae; phylum Streptophyta; class Magnoliopsida; order Dipsacales; family Caprifoliaceae; genus Lonicera; species Lonicera japonica. The sequence continues at coordinate 7,093,889 of CM038467.1, read as the reverse complement.
GGCGGCTGAGGAAGAAGCAGCCGGTCTTTCAGATGGTCTCAAAGGTTTCCAGGTAATGGATTATTTACTAATTCGTCTGTCTTGCCTCGTTTCTATTCCATTTGTTTCTCGCTATTCTTGTAGTTTTGGATAGTATGTTTTGAACTTACTGATTTCACTAATTATTGCAGAAGAAGGTGTTTGACATCCTTTACAAGATTGCAGACATTCCCTTCTTGAGTGAACACAAGCATAAAATTACGGCAAGTCCTCAGATTGTTATCTTTTTACTTATACTACTTATTGTTACTGCGATGCAAGTGTCTGATAGTGAATAATGTTCCTTGTGTTGCAGGATCTTCTTGAAAAGGCTGAGCAACAAGCGAACCTCACAATTGGTGTCCTTGTCTCCATTGTGGTCATTATTTTGACAGTCTTGTTCAAGCTCATATTTGGTGGAAAAAAGCCGGTGAGTTAATTGAACCCTCCTCCCCGCCAAATAAGGGTTTTTATAGAAGCTCTTGCATGGGCAAGAGTATATATGTGTGTGTGCGCGCGCGCGCGCGCAAGTATATGTTAAATGTATTTAATCTACTGTGTGCAGGCAAAAGTTAGTGCAGAAACAGAAAATACAGATATTGCTGAGACTTCAAATGCCCAAGTAAGCAGCAGTGAAGAAAAGGAGGAGCAGAACGAGGACGATGCAGCAGCAGCTCCTCCGCGTCGGAGGACCCCAGGCGTGACGACTAGGGACAGGGAGAAACTGGAATCACATTAGTGGTTGGTTGGTTGGTTCACTTTTGGTAGTTTTAGGCTTCTTAGGTGTTTTCCATGCTGGATTTTTTCAATTAACTACCAGTCATTTTTTGTTCCTCAGTAAGGTAATGTTTGTTTGAGCGAAAAATGTATGACAATGTAAATGAGATTTTCTCTATCAGGCTCTGGTTCTGATAAGTAAGTTTCTTAACGAGTATGAGCAGATGTGTGTTATGAACATGGATGGAGTCTATTTAAATGTTTACGACCGTAGGAAGAAAATGCACTGAAAAAGAAGGCGACTTGGATTTGTGATTTTTAGATCTCTTGTTGGTTTTCAGGAATTGAATGGTTGGCAACAGTCCTGTAAGTATTCAATATTTTTTTTCTTTCTTTCTGTTGCAGAGAAAGTAAGAACGCATATCACAATCAATGATTTTATAAAATATGTTTTTGGTGTTTTATGAATCTTATAGAGGGGAATGGTGGTCGCACATGATTTAAGCCCAATTACTCGTCATTTTTAAAACTGAACACTCCTCTCAGGAATGTGGGTGTCACTTCTAAAACTGAACACCCTGTCTTCATATACAAAATATTTCTAAGTACTTTTTTTAACTTCTTAATCTTAGGTTATCCTAGGGTGGTAGGTGGAAAAGTTGAAAACAGGTGAAGCAGGTGTATTATTTCTAATATCTTTGTAGGTGGACACGGCGATTGGTGGCTTAGACCATTATTTTCCATTATGAAAATTTGTCTCGGATGGTTAGGATTTGTCACCATTCAAAAAAAAAAAAGGCAATATTTATTAACAAACGTGTCTCTCTCCATTCTCCAAGCAGAAGCTCTGCATCAAGGAGTCACTGCTCGATGGTAGGTACCACAGATTTGAGGATGTCAGCAACAGAACTTGCAAACATGGCCTAACTAATAAGTGCTATCATAAAGCTCAAAAGCTTCTGCTAAGCGCTTAATAAGGTCCCTTTTTTAAGAGTTGTACAAATTTAATTAAAAAAATATAAGAAAACGTTTTACATAAATTTTGCCTCCCACCTCCAACGCATCTAGTCTCTATTTCCTCAAGTGTATGTAGCTAATGGAACTCAGCCACTGTGAGCAGTGTGTTCTTTTTCATGTAAAAGATTAAAAACATAGACTACAATTTTTTTTGGCATTCACTGCTTCGCACAACCAGCTTTTCCTAACAGGCAGTGCAGGGTCCTCATCGTCAGATTCGATGTCTCCGTACTCCCACATTCCTAGCCTCTTTTCTCGTGCTTTGACTGGTATTTCTCCAGATCATCCAGGGCCTGTTGTCTTTCCCTTCCCTTCCCCTCCCATCTTACTCCTTTTTTTCCAATCTCGCTAGTCCTTCCTGCAGATTTCACATATTTTCATTAGTAGTAACAAAAGCAACTGACACCTAACTTCAATGTCAACCAGAGATACTGTGGGGGTGGGGGAGAGAGGATCTATTTGCATCTTTTTCAAGATGGTTTAAATTAAATTGAGAAATATACAAGATTTTCGAAACGAGAAAGGATATATCCACACTTCTCCGAGTCAACAAAGTTTTGTTCTCCATGTCAAATTAAGAGTAAGAAGATGTCTCAAAGTTAAAAGACTCGTGTTATCAAAAGCTACAAATCAACATAGTGTTTCATGTGCACGTTTGGAAAATTACTTCCACGCTAGCTCAAGTCATGTTGATAGGTGAAGTACAAAAATTTGAACTAGAGCATATGGCAAAAAAATCCATGAAAAATGCATGGGGTTCTACAAGAGTATTGAAATCAACTAGGTGCATAAAATCATTTTTCTTCCTATCCACCCCTATCGATAGCTAAGTTCAATGTGGTAATGGCAATCTATCTGCATAACTCCACTTATTTTATCACAAATTCACACTCGACAAAAGTAACTTCTTCAGGGGGACCGTGGCCGCCTTCGACTGTAGAGTTTTGCCCCTGAATATATGCATCAAAAAGCATAGGTCATACAGGAAGACTTCTCACTTTAAGGCCTCGTTGCCATGCCACATTCGAGTATTGCCGGACAAAAATTTTGAAGTGGGATGAGATTGTTAATACCACTCTTTTTATAATACCATTGCTGTTTGATTTCGCACAAACGTGCTGGGATTACTAATACCGGTACTAACTTAATACCACTCTTTGTGGTATAATTTAATACTGGGGGAGGTGGTATTGTTTATCTAGGATTAAGAAGCAAGCTGCTGCATGAATCAATGCCACTTTCTATCCAACAGTTCAAAAATGCCACCTCCAAGGATCGGTAACTACTACCTAAATTTTCAAAAATGCCACTACTACCACTACTATATTATTACACCACCTCATCGGAAGTAGTAATTTATATGAACAATCAGATTTTCCAAGCGCCTTCAATAACCGCACCAAAATATAGTTCCTTCAAAACCTCTCCCAAACTGCACCAAAAAATTTAAAATCATTGTTTTTTTAAAGTTCAAAAAAATATATAGGCTTCCTTGCTTTAACCATTTTCTGCCTTTTGGCAGATTAGTCCAAAATATAATCCCGTATACGAGAGGTTACATAGTTCTATCATTCCAACATGGTATAAACATGCCAAGCCAGCATGAGCGTCGTGGTTTTTGATCCCACAAAGATCCCAAGAAAGTACCGGTTCTTAATACTGCATGAATCAAAATAGTGTGTTAAAGAGGGAAAATAAATTTGTATTAAATTAATACCAGGATCGTAATAATCCCTCCAGTATCTTCCGTCTATTGCAATGCTTACATTATTAAGGCTCGTCTCGACCACTGACTCTAATACCTAAATCGAGAAACAATGAGGTTTCCCTAGGAATAATAGTTAAACAAATGACCCCTGTGTGCATGTCCACACGCATTACAGAGAGAGATGCAAGTTTTGAACCTGAAGCATGGTGGCATTTATACTGGTATCAGTTTCTGCATCAACCAAAGTTACCATAAGGAATGTCCTAGTTCCTTGTACTTTAACCTTTCCACCTGAACTATCCGTCTCCTCGATCACAGCCCTGAATTCCTTTGGATCATTTAGCGTGTGCTTGCTTAGACCAACAGCTGCTTCTTGCCCATAATCCTCCTCCAGGCTTGGAACCTTTACATAAGCAAGACTACAGAGATGAGCAAGACCCGGTACTGAGGACGCTGAAGGTTCAAGAGGTCGCAGCTGACTGTAAGCAACCACTTCTTGATTTCCATAATCGATGTAAAACACTTCAAATTTGTCTTTGGGAGACTCAACGGCAACTCGAGGAGCATTTAAGATCTTTAGATGAGGAAATACAAAAGGTTAGGAAAGGGAATAACAGAAATATGACTTTTTTTATATGATTCAGGCAACGGAAATGATAAATATACCTGTTTGCCTATTAGGCGTGTTGGAATACAATTCTGCCGTTTCGCGGGCATGGAACTGGTTTTTCATCCCTACGAGGATTGCCAGTTTAATTGCACAACTGTAGCAATAAACTTCGACGCAGAAGCAAAAGCACAAACTCATGGAAGATGGTGAGCACAGTATGTCATAAAAATACTTATCATAAACTAGAATCGGTTGAGATAAGAATTGCCAGAAGTAAAGCATCTCAAGATCAACTAAAATAATAATAACTATCACCATCATCTAAACAGTTCTCACTTCTCAAGTCAAATAGAAGTTGGCCCTCATCTGTTAGTAAAAAGAATTGGAAAATCTATTTCCAGACAGACTACGGACTCTTTTTCTTTTTCTCATTCTTTAGATTTTATTTTACCCATTATCAACTTCTACATTTGACAGGCTACGATATAATAAAGGGATCTCAAATTCTTCAGGGGGACCGTGGCCGCCTTCGACTGTAGTGTAGTTTTGCCCCTGATTTATTTAATAGCTACTGAAAGAAGCCTACAGGTCACCTACGAAGCATTTTGAGAAGCCAACGGGAAATAAAATCAAAGAATTGTTTGTTTATTTCTAAAAATTATAATTAAAAAATATATTATTTATGCCACATATAACTATTGATGCCGGACAAATTTTTTTAATTTTGAAGTAAAATGAAATAAAGAAAATAAAATAAATATTTTAATAGAGGTTTTAAGTTAACATTAGGATGTCCTCTTACCATTTAAAATTTTTCGATTTCAGTTTTAAGTAAAAAAAATTATCTGCACTAAACTGAGCAAGGACAATTTTAAAATTGTTTATCTAAAAACCCTAAATTTTCTAGTTGAGAGAGAGAAGGTTCCAATTACAGGAGCTTCTTTAAGGTTTAAAGAAGCAAGCTGCTGCGGGGGGGGGGGGGGGGGGGGAAGAATGGGAGAGAGCATTAATCTAAAAGGCCTGCAAATGTCACGGGCTTTCTGATCTCCAACAGTCTGCACATAGTGCTTTCAAACTTGCCCTCCGGATTTACCTCCAAGGACTTCCCACAATGGCTTAAGTAACCACTACCTGAAATTACATATCAGTAAACCAAACCACAAACTTTATTACACCACCTCATCGGAAGTAGTAATTGTATATGAACAATCAGATGTTCCAAGCGCCTTCAATAACCGCACCAAAATATAGCTCCTTCAACATACCTCTCCCATAACTGCACCAAAATATATATTAGCATCATTAGATTAACAGGTTTTAACAGTTCAAAGATACAATATATAGGCTTCCTTGCTTCTAACCATCAATTTCTGCCTTTTGGCAGATTGCTCAGCCCGCACGAGAAGGTCAGCATCAGCAATTCTATCAATTCCAAAGGGAATTTGAAACTTTGCCAAGCCAGCTTCTAGAAGCGTCGTGGTTTTTGATTCCCACAAAGATCCCAAGAAAGTACCGGTTCTATCAACAGTTTCAACTTCAATCTGAATACAAAATAGTGTGTTAAAGATGGGGATAGAAAATAAATGTATGTATCGAAGTTCTCAAATTAAAAAGGAAGGTCAAGGCGTAGTAGTACCTCACCTTACATCACCGGAAACGGCCCTCTGCATTATCTTCGCACCAAGCCTTTGTGTCTCATTAGTGCAATTGAGGGAGCTTCAGCAGACTTGGTCACCAACATTATTCCAGGCTCGTCTCGACCAGCACATCTAACACCAGACAACGAGAAAGCAATGATGCGTGTTTCCCTAGGAATATATAGTTTAAACAAATGACCACTGAGTACATATTCCACAACAGCAGGCATTCTCCTATTCTGTTGAAGAAATGGCAAGAAACCTCTTGCTTTTTTAGCTGAAGCGTAAAGGGCCAATATTAGAAGAATGCTAATAAGTTGTTGTACTGACACCATATTAACGAAAAAGCTAGTTTTACTGGTGGATTTAGTAACCGTTAGCAGGTCTGTTACATGCATTAATGGGGGGTCCTTGGCAGAATGTAGCCCCCTCTTCTTAGAAATAGCAGGTGATTCAGCAGCAAGAAGGGCATCATAATAGTTAGATCATTCCTCAAGATCTCGGTGCCTAATATCTCGGCAACATTAAAACCAGGTGGCTGGGTGCCTTCAGCAAGCCGAGCAGGTAAGGCAACTTCACCATCCTTGACTTGAGAATCGAAGAATACGGACCCAAAATCCATTACCCTTGAATCTGCGGACCCAGTTGCAGCGCAGTTGGTCCATCTGCCAAACCGACCTTCCTCAAAATATTCCATTTGAACATGCACCTAAAAAAGTGTAGGAAAAAATTAAAATACTTTGTCCCTCTCAAAAGTATAATCAGTGCTACTATGCAAATTATGTTAAACAGTATCTATACCTGTTTGCCTATTAGGCGTGTTGGAAGAAATTCCCGTGCCGTGCCTTCGCGGGCATAGGGAGCTGGTTTTTCATCCCTACGAGGATTGCCGAGTTTAGGGCACCTGATACTTGAGAGATTGACACGTCGCTCTGCTAATGGACTGCCAAATGGTATTGAATCATCAGCAACGAAGATGCAGTCGCCGCTTACAACCTCAATCACCTGGAGGTGAAGATGAAAGCAAACTGTGAGAAAATTTAGAGGACAAAAACATTAATTTGCATCACCTCATTTGGAGTAGCAACTAACTTTCCTGTGAAATTTTCGTCATGAATTGGCTTTGAATTTGAAACTGGAGGAATATAGTTTGTCCAAGAGGGTCTTCTTTGCTTGAAGTTCTGCAGACTTCAGGTGCCTCTTGGCATTCTCTTCCATCAAGCTCACTCCATTCTACATGGTTAGCCATACCCTAAAAAGTCAGAGCATCCGATTGAACCTCAAAATCATGAAATACTTAATGCCAAGATCGTTCACTTAGATGGCATTATTAAAGCTCTGTGTACTCCAGTAAATGAGAGTTTGACATTTTTCGGGGACCAGTCCCATGCCTTGCTCTTCTTCAGGAGGTCCGTTAGTGGGGCGGCCCTCGCCGAGTACCCCTGGATGAATCGTCGGTAGTAATTGACTAAACCAAGGAAAGAACGAAGTTCGGTTACCTTGGTCGGCACTTCCCATTCCTTGATCGCTTTCACCTTTGCCTCGTCCATCTTTAAACTTCCATGGCCAATAACGTGACCAAGAAAGTGCACCTCCTCTTTTGCGAATTTTGAACACTTCTCCTTCTTGACATTTATAGCTTGTTCTCTCGCAGAAGCTTGAACACAGTTTGTAAGTGGTCGGCGTGTTCTTCCAACGTTTGGCTATAGATGACTATATCATTAAGGTAGACCACAACGAACTTGTCCAAGTATGGTTGGAAGATCTTGTTCATCAACGTGCAAAATGTGGCCGGGGCATTGGTTAAGCCGAACGGCATCACCAACCACTCGAATGAGCCGTATCGAGTAATGGATGCCGTTTTAGGCTCATCTCCTTCCGCTATTCGAACTTGGTAATAGCCCTTTTGCAAATCCATCTTAGTATAATACTTAGCTCCACCAAGTCTATCGAATAAATCAGCAATCAAAGGAATAGGGTATTTGTTCTTGATTTAGCCTATTAATTAAATCTTTCTTATTAGGTAATGTCACGCACATCCTCAACGATCCATCATGCTTCTTGTTGGAATAAGACCGGGGCGCCATAAGGTGCTTTTGAAGGCCTTATCATCCCTTTGTCGAGTAGCTCCGTCAATTGCTTTCGAAGTTCCTCTAACTCCGGTGGTGCCATTCGATAAGGTGCCATGGCCGGTGGTTTCGTACCCAGTTCCAATTCAATCTTGTGGTCCACCTCCCTCCTAGGTGGTAACCTTTTCGGTAGTTCTGGCGGCATCACGTCCTTGTTCTCCTCAAGGACGCCTTTGATGATATCGGGCGTTTCCTCGTCCCTTTGCCCGATCACGGTCTCATCTTGGTCCTCCATCTTTAGGCATGCCAAGTACGTCATATCCCCCTTCTTCAACCCTTTTGCAACTTGCATGGCTGAAAGTTGCCCCACAACTTTTGCCTTTGACATAGCAGGCACCATGCATGAAGACCCTTCTCCAAAATGCAAACTGAGTCGAAGGAAAGGCATTGGGACGGCTTTAATTAACCTTCCTCATGAAGTCTAGCCCGAGAATTCCAAGTTGAAGTCGTCCATCTTCGCCACCGAAAGATCCACTTGGCCCTTCCACGATCCTAGTTGGATTTCCGCTCCGTGAATTGCTCCGGCTAGTGGTGTGGTGGGAGAATTGACCGTCTTAAGAACTCCACCTCCCTTGGTGATCTTGAGTCCCAATCGTCTAGCTTCCTCCTCGGTAATGAAATTGTTGGTAGCTCCCGTGGTCTACCATCGCTAACGCGGGTTGTCCATTCACCTGGGCTTCCACGTACATCAATCCTTTGTTTGCGTTGGTCGGTGGGACAACCTTGGCGTTGAGGGCGTTTAGCAGTTGCAACGAGCTAAACTGTTCTTTCTCTTCTTGACAAGAGGATGAACCTCGTTCCTCTGTCATGGCTGCCAACGATCCTAGCTTGGGACACTCCCTCATCAAATGCGGTCCCTTGCACACGAAGCACATTCGAGTTCCCATCGTGCTTAAAATAATTCTGTCTGTCGTATTTGCCTTGGGAATTCTGGAAGTGTACTCCCCTTTGTTTTGAAGTACTTCTTTGTGCCATCTTTCTTTTCTCCCCCGCCTTTGCCCAAGTTACTCTTGGAGCCTTTTGAAGGATTGGATTGGTCGGTCGTGCCCCTTTGGAACTCGGACAGGGATTCGACCACGGTGATGGCATCGTCAACCGTTTTTACTCCCCGACGTTGCACTTCTTGCTGGTAATTGCCCAATTTTGCAACCCAATCGATGAAGTAAACAGTTGATCCTCATCCTTCATTGTCGGGATTTGAAGCACAAGGGTCGTGAACTCTTTCACGTATTCCTTAATAGTGCCATTGTGTTTCACTCCGCAGTATTCTTACGGGCTTCGTAGACAACATTGGTGGGATAGAATTTATTTTTAAGTTCTTTCTTCAATTTTGTCTTCCAACTTTTTCTTCTTCAGAAGAATTAGAGGACCACTATTAATACTTATTTCGGTTGTTTTCGACGCACCATAGAGCAGCAGTGTCCGTAAGATACACTATTAATTACCTTTTTGCCTCATCGGTGATGTTGGCCCCCTCGAAGTATCTTTCCATCCTCCAAATGAAGTCTTCGAGCTCCTTTGCATCCCGCTTTCCATCAAATTCTTTGGGCTTAGGTAAGTCGGCACTTTGAGTCACCACTACCATATTTGGACTTGAGCCAGTTGCGACCTTCTTGCAAGCATCGAGTCCTTTCGACAGTTCGTCGCTAAGCTTGTTTACTTGATTTTGGATTGCCCGTATGGCATCCATCACTTTAGCCTCTAGCAACGTAAAATCATCCCTTAGAGAACCATGTTCCTCTTTGACCGTGTCAAGTTGTTCCATGGTGGTGGACTCTAAGGTCGAGAGTGAACTTTCCACCATCTCGATACGTTCCCCCATGTTGACGAGAACTTCGTCAAACGCCCCAGCAGAAGGAACCGGTGGGCGACTCTTGCTCCTAGACTTCTTGCTTGTTTGGAGGTCCTCCCTCCTTCCCCGCTCCTCAGCGACATTCGGAGTTTCAACACCTTCTTTCACCATAATAACGGTTGTAGTAAACCTTTCCTCTGATACCACTTGTCACGGGCTTGAACCTCTTCAAGGCACGTGCGGCACTTAGTGCTTTCAAACTTCCGCCCTCACGGATTTACACTAAGTCAGCCTTCCTACAATGGCTTAAGAATAACGAACACACCGAATGAAACTTAAGCAAGAGAGAACACAAGAGTTTATAAAGGAAACTTTATATTACTCAAGAACACTTTACAATGCTTTGAATACAACTCACTCTCTATGCCCAACACAAATGAACCCTCCACCTATTTATAGGTGAGGCCTTCCCGAATGGACGGTCGAGATCGATCCAATCCAATGGTCTAAATTTACATTCCAGAACATTCTATACAAATATCTCTAACTAGAATTCTCTAGAATAATCTACCAAGATTATTTACAATTAGGCTATTCTAGAAAGTCCCACATCTAGGCTATTCTAGAATACTCCCGAAGGTTGGAGGCCCTTCTCCATTATTCTATAAGGGTCTAGAAAATTCCGTAAGCCTCCGTAGTGTTCCGGAATTTTCCGATTCTCTTGAACAAAATCGAGCGGGTCGTGACACAAAGCTTCTAAAAAAAAAAGTTGCTGCCAATCCCATTTCTTCTTCTTCTTCTTCTTTTTTCGCATAGACAGAGACTTATTGAAAAATAAAAAGAATAAAAAAACTTGGCACACTCTCATATGATTATACTAGGATATACCCGTACCATCCGGCACGGTGAAATAAAACTAAAAGAGTAACGTACGTCATAAAACATAAGTTCAATATATCTAGTCTAATCTAACGTTGTGAACTATTGAAACGTAAGTTCAATATATCTTCTTATGCCGAAAAAACTAAAAGTATACGGATCATTGACCAATTAACGTACGTCCTAAAAACTAAAAGTATATAACGTACGTCCTAAAAATGACAGATTACCCTAGAGATGACCAATACATCCTTATACCACATAATTTACGTCCTTAAAGTGGGACAATTTTTTTTTTGCATAATTATATAGTCATGATGAATCTTGTTTAATTGATCTTGATTAGTAGATTTTAAATATTAAATTTTTATTAAATGTTTGATTTTTTTATTTTAAGTTATAGCATTTTTAATATAGACAAAATTACTAGTATGTGGGAGTTTATTGTGTGTATATTATTGGTGTGAATGTTTTAACTTTGATGTGACATCTTGATGTGTGTATAAAACTCATCCATTGGTGTAAAACTAATGCATACCATAACATGTGTATTTTTAACAATTAGATTCTTATACTTTTTGAAAAAAAAATTAGTCAAAGATGGTGTTTTATAATATAGATGAGTGTGCCACATCTATATAAAGATTTTTTTATTTTTTTGGAACGAGCTAAAGACACTCACATAATTTATACAAATACATTTTATTTGTACAACTAAAATTTAAACATTTCTAAATTTATCTATTAAATTTTGTCCGCTATAAATGCTCCCAAGGACCAATAGAGCCATATAGAGCTGCATGCTGTAGAAAAAATAGCAATTCAATAATTTCTTATATTATGCATGTCATATCAAATAAAGAATGCCCAAATCAGCATAAGGAAATTAGAAACAATAATTTTCACTTCATACTATTTCCTCATGCTAAAGCACTCCATTGCACTCTTACGAGAGACCAATTACTGTCCATGTATCAACTTAAACACAAAAAAATAATTCAGTGTTCAGGTATAGTAGAATAAAGCCGTGTATGCTTTAGGACTATGAAGTAGGCCTGTCAACAGATCAGATATAGACCGGATCATACTATATCCAAATCTGACCCGAAAACTAATACACTAAATCCGATCTGATCCATTAATTCGATAGATATCTAAATCACTATCCATATCTGATTTGTTATCAAACGGATATCCAATTCATATATCCGATCCGATCCGAAATTCAAAGAATTATTTCTCCCAACAAAATAAAAAAAAAATAAGATAAATAAAAATACTTATAATATAAAATGAAGACATTTAAATTCATACATTCATATGATTTTGGAAGATAACCACACATGAATTGTTGAAGGAAATAGGTTACCTGGAATAATTGATTTGCTATGGTCTACGGAGTGAAATTTGTACATATATATATATAGGGGAAGGATCTTAAGAGGACCAATTTTTTTGTCCTTAAATGTGGACCAATCATTTTGAGGGGTAAATAAATGAGTATTTTTCATAATGAAACTTGGTGAATTTGATATTTATGATTAGTAAATCACCTACGCCAGAATGTTAATATCGAGAGTAAATTTAATCGGAGTAACCTGATAGTTAAATGGACCAAATAAATGATTTATATATATGTGCGTTTATAACCGTTAAAATTTAAGATGTTTAGATAACTCACTTTTCGGTTAAATTTTTTGATGAAATTTGGTGGAGATGATCTACTAATCATAGAGATCATCTTCACCAAGTTTCATCAAAAAATTCATCCGTTTACTCTCTCAAAATGATTGGTCCGCATTTAAGGACCAAATAAATGGTCATCTTTAGATCCTTCCCCTATATATATATATATCTTTATGTATATGTCGGATCGGGTTGTAAACGGATTAGATTGGGATATATCCATATCCGATTTATTAAGCAGAGGCTAAACGGATTCGGGTCGGATTTGGATAATCGGATCAGAAATTTCTTACCATATCTGAATAAATGGATCGGATTCAGATCGAGATCCGATCCATTGACAGGCCTACTATGAAGCATGGATAGGCCAAGAGTCCATATCTGATAAGTATAGCGGACATACATTTTAGATCATGAGTTTTGATTAATTTTTGAAATTTGGATAAATTTTGGATGCACCTAGTATTGTTTGAAGGTTAATTTTTTAACTTTAAACCATAAATTAAAGCATGAATTTGTACTTTTAAATTATAGGGGAGCCAACTTAAAACATTATAAAACTTTTATATATAGCTTAAGACAATATAAAACTTTATACTTTCAAGAATGAAATAATATTGTGGGATAATCAAGTGTTTTAACTTCCAAATATCAAATTATTTCTCATAAGCCTGTGTTTTAGGAAACGCCTCAGAGACTTGCACCTGGGCTAACTACGTACGAAGTCATCATAACAATAGTATATTGTCATCATTTTTTTTATTTACCATTATACATAATGCGTATAGATTAAATATTTAATGAATCCGCAAACCATATCCTACTTTTTTTGAAAAATATGTATCGGCATATCCGTATTGTATTCGTATCACGGTATCTGTATTTCATAGTTTCAGGAATAGTTCTTGTTTAAACAATTAGCACTACAAACTTTATGCATAGATTTTCAACAAGCTCTAGCGTCAGGTCCTTCACTGATTCACTATCAGGATAATATATATACTGGACCAATCAGATTACTGAATTTGTCGATCAACACCCTCCAGGACAATGCGGACCTGTAAGTTCACCATAAATAAGACCATCTAAAGTAGATGCAATGCTCAATGCTAACAAAACATTATGGTTACCCACATCTCTATTTAGCACGTACAGGAATCTCCGTAAAATGTTTAGCCTCCTTTCCATATGGATCGGGTGCAACTTCAGTAAGGGATGCTGAGGAGGCTGAAAGCCTCTATATGTGCTGATGTTAAGGCGGCACGAGATTTAAAAGATGCTTCTGTTGAGAATGGTTGGTCCAAGGTGGAGATTGTTGAGAATGGTTGGCTCAAACCATTAATCCCATATGAAAAAAATGTAGAACTCAACATGAGTATATAAGTGGGGGAGAGTCTCCACATAATAACGAGACCTTTTAAGTGAAAACCCTACACCTGTGGTCCAAAGGTGTTTAAGTTGGGGACAATATTGTTACTATGTACGTGGACTGGCGGACCCGGTTGGTGCCCCAGGCCCAACCCTGGTGCCTCGGGTCCAACCCAAGTGCGGGCGGGCACAACAATTAATATCAGAGGCGATGGTCGATCCACGGACTTGTGAAGCAATATCGCTAGCTGGACTCGGTGGAGTCGGAAGAACTCGGTAGAGCCTAAGGTGATAAGTCGTTACAAAAAGCGTCCCGGTAGCTAAACTTGGTAGAGCTTATGGTGGAGTTAGACTCAGAGAAGCCGGAGGTGGAATCGCTACAGCCTACGTACACCGGGTTGCTACTGTCAAGGTGGTTGTGCAGGTTACTCGAGTAAGGTGAAATAGGGTGTACCTTAAAATATGTGCATTGACCAAAGGTGGACGATCTTGCGGAGGGACATTGTTGAGTGGTAATCTACATGGACAGTTCAAAGGTGGATTCATAGTGAAAATATAGTGTACCTCAAGATGTGTGCATTGATCAAAGATGGACAATCTATATGGACAGTTCAAAAGTGGATTAATGGTGGACTATGGTATAGGTCCAGGTGGAGCCGGCCGGACCGGTGTTAATCTAAGGTGGAGCCAAAGTGAATTGGTTTGATCTAAGGTGGAGATTGTTGAGAATGGTTGGCTCAAACCATTGATCCCACATGAAAAAATTATAGAACTCAACATGGGTATATAAGTGGGGGAGAGTCCCCACATAGTAACGAGGCCTTTTAAGTGAAAATCTCACACTTGTGGCCCAAAGGTGTTTAAGTTGGGGACAATATCGTTACTATGTGAGCGGACTGACGGGCCCGGTTGGTGCCTCGGGCCCGACCCGAGTGCCGGCGGGCACAACAGCTTCTCCATTTGGTTCAATAGACATTATCTCAGTTTCTACAATAGTTCATGGCACGGTATAAGGTACATTTTTAATATGAACCAAAAATATTTAAGATGCAGTTTAGCAAACATGCTGTTAAGGAACTACAAAAGAACTTTGGATTCCGTACCTGGATTCCAGTGACAAACAATTGCACAAACTGAAATTTTGGAAGCAAATAGACACGAAGAGTGCTTCCATCACGAACTTGCTCAACAATAGCTTCCATCGGTTTACCTTTGTTAGCAACTAAGAGGCCCATAGCGTGAAAGTTACCAGATCATTAATGGTAGAGGGAGGAAGGTTCCGGATGGATGCATCAGAAGGACCTGGGGCCTGTGACCAGTAATGAAATGATATATTAATATAATGTGTGTGAAAAAAATAAAATTGGAGATTAGTTCATTTGAAAAACCATGCATATTAAGTTCAATCATGAAAGATAAGTAATTAAGATTAAGTCTGCTTTCGTAGTTTGGTTGTGACTTGGTTACACTTCGTGAAGCTTTATGTAACATGATACGTTTGAATTTGAGAGAGAAGAGGAAGTTAACAGGGAGGATTTGGGTTTTTAACTACCTCATTTCTTAAGGAAATTCTTGACTAAATATAATAATAGTCTTACAATACCGAGAATTAGAAAAATATAACCACGTACCCAATAAATTAAGCACACACTACCCCACTAAATTAAAGCTAAATCTTATCAGCACTTCATGGGCTTATTAAACAGAACAATTAAACGTATTATACTAAACTAAATCCATCCACATCACAGCGAGTATGGGAATCAGTTCGTGAATTTTGGCAAGTATCATAACACTGTTGAGACATTAATTTATAAACACCGTTGGAGTTCTTATTTCGTGGGAGTGGGAATAACCCTATCTGTATTCGTTTAATTTGTGCATGTTGATGGCATTGCTTAAAAGACTTAATCTATTCAATTAGTGCCAAACTCTCGCCCTACGGAAGGTATATATAGTATAATCCACTTTGAACGTATTTAAGATGTAAGCCGAGTAAGAAAAAATTCTTCAAGAATATATATATAGTAGTACGTATTTGACCAATTCAAGACAATTAAATATAATGGAGTATTTGACTGACAACCATCTTTCCTATATATACAAAGCTTCCTTAAATACTCTCTACCGTCCCATGCAAATGGCTCATCGATCAACACCGCCGGCCTTCGGCCACGAGCATACAAAACAGAAGGGGAAGGTGATATAGTATATATATACGCAAACAAAGCATCAGTTGAGTGTAAGCTAGCCACCTATCGTAGGCAGAATCTCTTGCAACAAAATTTTGTTTAATTATATTGTAGCTCTAATTAAGCTGGTACAAGACTTTAAAGATGGAGTTCCTCGGAGCTCTGAGCAAAAATATTGCTGCTAGAGAAACATTAGTTAACAATGATTACCAAAGCAAAATTAAGTACGTACATATTAAAAACTGAGTAAAGTAAATTTACCAGTCCAAGAGCAACAAGAAATGACAGAGTGTTGGTCTTCTCGGGGTGGGGGGTGGAGCCCGGGTATCAGCCTTAATTGCTACTCCCCATTATCACCAAATTGTCACCTGATGGAATAGCCTTAACTCATCTTCCTCTAAACCATTGGGGTTTAGCTGTTGATGCCATCTCATCAGCTAATGATCGATCTCGAGTAACACCAATTTTCATCAACCCGATCGACCAACTAAAGTGGGTCAACAGAAGATATTCATATGTATCAACATTTATATTATTTAAATGGAAAACGCCCACTTCAATTTTTAAAACTTATTAAATATTCTGTTAAAAAATAAAAATAAACAGATGTACGTGGTATTTAGGAATATTAAAATAGCTAGCATGGGCAAAAGGTTATAACTTATAACTATCTGTATAATATATTAATGGAGAGGTAATGTTTTACTTAATAATGAAGACTTGAACTTATATTGTACTATATATCTATAATATATATATATATATATATTCTAACAATTTTAATTAGTGAAACAAAAATGTTCTCATATTTAAGTAGACTGTTTTTTTGATACCCCCGCATGTTGAGTGTGGCATGCAGTGATAGTTTTTTTCTTAAAAAAAGGGGCTTTTGGTTTAAAGGACAAAAGTTGTATTATCTATCTACTCAAAGACACAACTTTTAACACCATTGTTTTAAGTCCAAATTTTTTGCGTAAGGACTATATTTTGAACAAAGGAAAATTTATTAAAAAAAAAATTATAAATTAAAAAAACTGAATAAAAAATTCATAATTCCATAAATGCCCATACCACTAATAGATGCATCATTAAATAAAACTCCTAAATTATCGATAATTCATAAAAAAAAGAAAGAAAAAAGAAGTC
The DNA here is from genome assembly GCA_021464415.1 of Lonicera japonica. NCBI lineage: Eukaryota > Viridiplantae > Streptophyta > Magnoliopsida > Dipsacales > Caprifoliaceae > Lonicera > Lonicera japonica. Next base: position 7,076,990 of record CM038467.1, on the reverse strand, counting down.
AAATAGGATATCCTATATTTAAATTTCAAAAAGATTTGAAGTCCAAAATATAAGGCATCAAACAAACTGGATGAACTTGTAGCTAGAAACATGGTGTTTCAACAAATATCTAAATAAATGATGCCTTAGTGGTTTCAAAAACAAATCGGATGGCATATAGACATTATGACGACATGCATAAATTTATGGGATTGAAAAATGGATACAATGGCATGCTGTGTATATAAATGTTTAATTAACCCATACAAAATGCTATTTGATAATATTGGAATCTGATCGATAATATAACATACATATGGTGATTGTGTATGTGTGACGATTTAGAAGCAAAAAATAAATATTTGGATTGCAGGAATCTTGTAACAAAAAAATACTAGAAAAATATAAAAATTGCATAAAAAAGACTTACCTTCTCTTTGGAGATATTTCGGTGAGTGCTTTAAACTATGACCAATCTGGCCAATACGCTCTGAAATCTGAAATGTCCCAAATGAAAACTTAGAAAGATATATGACGCGAGCTAGATTACCAATGACATAATATGAATACTCACTTACAATAAATCAAATATCGATATGGGTATTCACATAGATAATTGAGTAGATCCAATTTTGAAAAGATCATATCATTCAACTAGAGGAGCTTGGTTCAATGAACACGCTACTCCGCCAAATAAATCATTGAAAAACATGACACTGAATCAAAAGAGGCATTTGCAATATACATGTAAGTTAGTAAAAAAATGATTACCTAAACACTGTTTAAATGGGAGATTGGGGGGGAGGGTCTACGCAGTATGCATTAGCATTCACATAAAAATGTACCCCATTGATTCATCTTTGAAAAATTAACATGCCTTTGCAATAATCATTTAAGTCCACACAAAAATGTCTCCCATTTGTGCAGCTTGGAAAAAATAAAATGCCTCTACAATATGTAACGAATGCGTACCATACGATGGAATTATAGAAAAATTACAATGCTTTTGAAATATGCAAAAAAATTTAAACCACATAAGTTGGTATAAAATGCCTTCTTCAAAACTAATTAAATGATGATATAAAAAATACAAAAAAAATTGTCTACACAAAGAATCATTATAGTTGGAAAAATGCCTCTACTATATGTAACAAATGTTTATCATGCGATCGAATTAGGGAAAAACTACAATGCCTTTGAAAAATGGAAAATATATAAACCATGTAAGTTGGTATAAAATGCCTTCCTAAAAATTGATTAAGTGGTGAAATAAAAACAACAAAAAAAATAAAATAAAAAATGTCTACACAAATAATCATTATAGTTGAAAAAAAATGCCTCTATAATATGTAACAAATGTCTACCATGCGATCGAATTATAAAAAAAGTACAATTCTTTTAAAACATGTGAAAATTTTAAACCACATAAGTTGGTATAAAATGCCTAGCTTCCTAAAAACTGATTATATGGTGAAATAAAAATTACAAAAAAAAATGTCTATTTAAATAATCATTAAAGTTCACACATAAAATGTCTCATAAGAGAACGACAAATGGAAATGTTAAAAAGTCTTTTTGCAATATACCTTAAAGTTTGTTTTTTAATAAACAGAACAAATTAAATAAACATCATGCTTGTGCAAGTATATGTATATATAAAAGGATTATCACCTTATGAAAACTCCAAGGTATTACTACTGAACACTGTACAGGCAAAAGGCTAACAACATAAATTTTTACCGTCTCTTCAATTAAAAAATATGTAGTCTAGTGATATTCAACATTGACCCAACCCATAATGACACATAAAACCATTATATATACAGCAAGATATATCAGAATTGCAAAAACAAATTTAGTCATATAACTATTTTTTTATTTAAAGGAGTCCTAGTATGCACTACGAAACAAAGAAAGTAATCACAAAAGAACCCCTTACTGAAAAAGATAAGAAGGTGAATAACACCCTTCAAACTAAAACGACAATTGTTGATTGAATTAAGCTATGAACCGTCAAGCCTACTGACCAACTATTGGGGATAGCTATGACCAAACTAGGTAAAAAACTGCCATTTAGTGTAAAACCCTAAAGGGGAAAATAGATATCTAAATAGAGACCAATAACCCCTTAAAAGCTAAACCTGTAGGTTATAAAACCAAATAAATTCAAAAAATAGAGAGGATAATGGGCACAACAATACGCATGAAACATGGGAAATCAACTACAATTATACTACATATATGACCAAAAATAGGCTAAAATGCAAGAAAAAAACAAAATCGGTTATATAAAGGGTAAAATAGAGAACATGAAACAAAAAATAAAATTAATATATGTAAAATTATAAAATATCGAAATGGACTTTAAACATAAGAGTCTCCTTAATAAAAAAGAATGGATCTTAAACAACAGCTCACAATTGTGTGTCCTTCAATCAATTGCCATTGAAACTATGGGACTATACACTAATTTTCTATAAAAAAAAAAAGGTACAACGTTTTTCTAACCTAAAGCGGATAAAATTATAGCAAATTAGGATTTGTCCCAAAATTTTAAGGGTCTCTTTACTTAAACCCATTACATTTAAAAATTTAGTAAATGGCCCAAATTTTAGGATTTAACCCAATTGTTTTTATTTAGCCAAAATTTAGAAATAATTTTCTTTTCCAATACTCTAGCTTTTTTAAGATTAATCTGATTAAATTATCCTTATTAAATGATAAGGTTGTTATCACCTTTATTTTTAGACATTATATGGTCAATAAATTCTTTCTTCCTACTGTTTTAAACCCTTCTCTTTCTACATTCTTTCATATTAAACATTTTTGCTCTAGATATATTTAATACAACTTTGTTTTTAATTGTACTTATGTAATGTCTTTTAATATGATGGCATTTTTAGTTTGACTTGTGTAATTTCTTTTTTAATATGGCTGTATTTTTATTTTTACTTGTGTACTTTTTTTTAATATGACTGTGTTTTTAGTTTGATCTATGACTGTATTTTTATTTTTAATCGTGTAATTTTTTTTAACATGACTATGTTTTTAGTTATATTTATATGTAATATTTACTATTAAGATGTCTTCTAGGTGCCCCAATTTTTAATATTTGATCTTTTTAATATGGCTATATTTTTAGTTTTACTTGTGTGATCTTTTTTTAATATGACTATATTTTTTTAATACATTGTGTAAAATATTTACGTTTAATATGTCTTGTAGATGTTCCAAGTTTAATTTTTGATATTTTGAATTTATTGCAAGTCAATTTCTTAATTTTTCTAATATATATATACCAACTTGTGCCAACTACTAAAATAACAAATATGAAATATCCTACAATTAACTTCATATACATAATACAACAGATGGTTCAAATTACATAATTTGAGTGATCTTTAGTCTTTAGTAACTTTATGGTGCATTTAACGTGTCGAATTAGAGAGTCGAATATGATTATTTAATTATATTCGAACAGGATAAAACGGTCCCACCTAAAAGGTGGGAAAAGAAACTTTATTAGGATAAATAATTCGCTTGAATATCCAATACTAATGAATACCAAACATGAAATATGATAAAATTATCATATCACATCCTCTTATCTTGCGCGTCAATGCAGCCTTAGGGTTTAGTAATGTGCCCAGTATTATCCATGAAGTGACCCATCTTTCTCACTTTTTCTATATCTCTCTTCTCCATTCTCTATATGTTTACTATTACAGTATTCATTTCCTATCATTTATTTCAACTTTTTATAACTTTCTTTATTCGTTTCTCTTCATGTATATGCTATTTGTTTGAATATGAAAATGACTAACTAATTTGAATTAATTACTTGATTTGATTTCCAAAATGACACCCAATATCTAAATTAAGCCATGTTAGTGAGTTTAAACGGTAAACAACTGTATTATTGTAATGCTATCCTCTTGATTGTCATCCCCCCCCCTCTTTTAAAGTGTTTAAAGGAAAATAATGCTTATATAATTTAAATCATAATTTGAACAATGAATTCATATTTTATTAAAGCGACAGTTATTGTATTATAATCAGGAGTAAAATAATACAATTTATATTTCATTAAAGTAGAAGTTCCTAAAATGATGTTATGTTGATTTTTTTTCTTCAAAACTTGATTATTTGGCAATATACTATACCATACCAAAATTTTTGATATACCAAATTTGGTATGGTAATAGATTTAGGCGCACCAAATTTTTAGTACGGTGCACAATATATATGATAAGATGCGGTATTGTACCAAATCTACCTGTGTGCCCTTTTGTCCTTGTGCGTGTAGTTTTAGTGTGTGGAGCTAAAATTTGGTGCAATTTCACGTGGGTGTACGTGTGCTTAACAAGGATTGTATCTTACAAGGTAGGCCTATTAAGACTCTGTATAAATATCATATTATTTTAAAATTTTCTTAGTGATATTTTATATCATTTTTGATACATATAAAAAAAAATTAGAATGTCAGAGTATTTATTTAAAATACTAATAGTTATATTATATTAGATTATTTGTATATGCGATGTGTATTTCACGCACATGTATGTATACAATTTTAAAATCTAATCTAATCTAATCTAATAGTATATTTATAAAATTGGACTCGTGAGAAGGATTTGTTGTGGGATTGCCACGTGTCAGTCATTAATGCATGAATTAATTAGCTACATTTTTAATCTCCTTTTTTTTTCTTTTTTAAACAAACTTTGTTAATCTCCTCGGTTATTAATAAAAAGAAATATTTGTTCGCTTAATTAATCTTAACTTACATACCTCAAAAATTTACAAATTGGTATTTGTCTTTTATACTTTGATTATAATTTATTTTTACTATTATATTATAGATCAATTTGAATTTTTTTCGACTTTATAAACAAAACGTTATAAAATTTGTAATTCATTTATAGAATTATAATTGACAAAAAAAATTATAATAATTTTTAATACAGGCACAATTTTTATAAAACAGTGCGTGCATAGCACGAATTATAATCTAGTTTTAATAAAAATAAAAAATGGCCCGGTGGTTAATAATGAATATTGATTGCTTAAGGGTGAAGGTTTACAAATATATATATATATATATTTTGAAAACAAAATGCAAGAGAAAAATAAAATTTTTAAAAGTTTGACACGCCCACGCGGCCCAGCGGACTACAAAACCATGGGCATCTTTGAATCTGTTTTAAGATACATATTCCCAAGCTAGTTCCAAGTGGGTTGGTTTATATTAAATGGGCCTGGGCTTCAAGTAGAACTCCTTAAAAAACAATACATGCAGCAACTATCCTTTATTTGAAGAAACGTTAGAAAAATAACTTGCGTTGGCTTAATTTTTAGTCATTGCAATAAAATGTTAAATTTATTATACCCAATTTTGTAGTATCATTTGAAAATGATTCTTAATTCTAAATGTACCAAAAGAAAAGAGAAGGTATGATGCTTAAGGCAAGAAGTACGTACAAATACATAATGAAATGTACATTTTTTTAGGGCTAAGAGTAGCAGGTATTTTTCTTTCCCCTTCTTTTCTGAGTTTGACCTAATGTAGGGAGTGTAGTTGGTGAGGTGGTTGTTAAAAGGCAATGGAAAAATTTCTCACAAACCAGATTGTTATATATTAGATGAAGTCATTTAAGAAAAGACAAAAATAATGTGGTTCGCAAAATTTTCTTTGAGAAAATTCACGATACAATGTTGATCAATACACTAATACTACAATCCATTTTTTTTGTTTTATTATCTGGGAATATTATAATCCAATTGGTAAGAAGGATCTTATGAGAATTTTCAAACTAATTAACAAGGTTCAATGCATATACCACATTCTAATACCTTAGATGCTGGTATTTTCTTAAATACATAATCAAATTATGAATTGATAAAAGAAAAAATTAGGATCCAGTTCTTGAGTGAAAAAAATTTAGGACGTGATTTTCTAAATCTTATTAAAGGATGTGATCCCTGTTTTCAAAAGAAAGAGCACACATATACTCTTTTTTAGAACATAAATACTTCTTTTTGAGTCACAAACATTTTAATTCTCGATCATAGATACACTGCCGATAATTAGAATATCTCTAATCGAGAAATACCGTATTGATCAAAAAGTATCTATATATCTGAATTCTTGCTAGAGGCAGATATAATATCTCCAAGAGATAGATAGTCAGATAAGGATCACGTATCTTTTAAAAAAACAGAATTAGGGGATCACATCATAATTTTACTTTTTTAAGTATCGGATCCCAAAAGCTCCAAAGAAAACATGGTTATTAATTTTTACAAATAAAAAAATGAGTAATATTTTTTTACTACTCGCTTTCAAATTGTTTGAATGAAATGTGAAGAGGAATTCATTAAATTAAGTCTGTCTTTGTTTCTAAACGAATAAAATACTATTCAAAAGTGGGATGCAGCCACCACAACACACACACACACACACATATATATATATATATATATAATGCAACAAAAAGAAAATGATAATGGAAGTCTTTGAATTTGCTTTAATTAATGAAAAGCATGCGACTTAGTGTTGGTTGGTTATGCATTCCCATGTGAAGGCGTAATGATGCTATTTGAATAATTGGAGAACGGGAAGTGAAAAATAACCGCAAACTTCCACCATATTAACGTATTATATCTTAACAAATAGCAACGTGATGACTATAAAAATAAGTGGGATGATGCCAAAGTCCCAAAAATAATGCATAATTGGACCACGACCTTTTTAATTTTTATATTTTCAAACTCAATTTTATTTTATTGTTCGGTTATAGCAAAATATTAGGGTTTTTGTTTTTCGAAAGGGTGAGGACTGGAACTATTTTGAAAGAGTACTTTTACATAGATATAAATATCTAACATGTTAATGTGTTAATTATTCATTTGTTATAATTATGAATTGTAATAAAATTCTTTTAACCAATACGTGATAGTCACATTTAATATGTCATATATTAATTATGTCTACCTATAACTTTGATTTTGAAATAATTTTTTTTCTTGAGTTTGTGTCATAAAGATTTCGATCTTTATTATCAATTAGCTAGCTTAAGCAAGGAGAAAAAACTACTCCAATGGTGATATTTGCTTACAAAATCCATTTTTTTTATTTTTACGTACTTTGAAATTTTAAATAGTGATGCAGATGCCATAAGCTTCCTTTTTGCAAGTTATTTTTAATTTTAACAAGAGAAAGAAAATTAAGAGAGAGAAGCATTTTAAATTTCTTAATTTTACACAAAAAAAAAAAAAAAAAGAAGAAGAGTTCTTTAGTTATATTCAATAGTCAATGAAGTAGCCCATCTTATTTAAACGTACATGAGTTATATGAATAAAGTCTTGCTCACTATTACTAGCCAACAGTTGATAAATCAATACTAATAATTTTTGTATATATACTATTACTCGTACACGTGTAAGTAATGAAGCTAAACCTTGCAGAAGGAATAAAAAATATAATAATTCAGAACCCTCAATATATATATTACTTCTGGTTACTGGGGAAAAAAGAAATACAAACAAGAGCAACAATATACATGTCAAAGAGTAGATATAGTATTTTGGTTGGTGGTTGGTATTTCTCCATTCCCCACCACCCGCCCACTAACTCCTCTTCCTTATCCCTCCCTCTTACCTACAAATTTTCTTTCTCCAATAAAAAAAAAAGAAAAAAAGAATTTAACAAAAGAAAATATAACTTCTAGTGATCGATGCAAGCAATTCGTCATTGTAGGAATTGGACCGATTCCACTGAGGCCACTCAATCCTCGTTCGATACGGCATCGTGTCGTGGCAATAATTGTATCGCTTAGATCTTCTTCATTATATATTTTATTATAATAATAATAATAATCAAATGTTACTAAACAAATATAGAGATCAACTTTTAGCGGCGATAAACTCTGTACATGCGAGAATTGGCTAGAGTTGAGCGGTGTCTTCTCAAAAATTTTCCTTGTGAAATTCGAATTTCGTTGAGGTGTTGTGAGAGAAATCCAAGGCGTGCTGTTTTAGCTCTTTTGTTAGTGCCGGTGCTCCACAATAAAACACTCCTGCACATATATTAAATACTAAAAGTGAGACACAGACGTAAATTCTATATCATTTAACAAGTTATAACTTATCAGTTTCTTTCCGTCTGCCGCAAAAAAAATAAATTAATAAAATGTATTTATAAGTGATACTTACTTTAAACAAGCCATAAAATTATAAAACTTATATGACACAAATATGATAAAATGTTGTATATCGCGGGTTAAACATAAATAAAATAATTTTGACATGACAGCTTTGTCAAGGGGTTGTTTGTTTTGACTACTTAAATCTAAAAACTTAAAGTTTTCAAATTTAAGTGATTTCAAAATTGTTTGTTTGCCAAAAAAAATTGAAGTAGTTTACCACTTAAAACTGAAAATTTAGAGCAAAAATTTTAAGTGGCAAATTACTACTTGAATCTGAAAACTTAAAACATCCTATTGTAAAATACCTATTTTACTCTTTTTGTTTATCATTTTACATTTGATCTAAATAAACTAATAAAGACAAAATTGTTGTATATATTAAAAAAAATTCAGTTTTTAAATGTGTTATATTTAAATAAACAACATTTTTCAGATATAATTTTTAAAAATAAACAAACAATTTTTTCAGTTTTAACTTTTAATTTTCAATATCAAATTCAGATTTATCAAACGCCACCGAAATCTTAGAACTGGTATGTTGATAAATGTTTAACTTGGTCCAAAATGCTTGAACTGAAATATGTTGTATAGGTCAGTTAAGTTGTCACTACAATTATATATAATGATAAAATTGTAAAAGTAGGCATGGAATAGACAAGCTTATACGCTGATGGATTAAATTAAATAATAAATTAACCTAAGCCGCCCTAACTAAACGATAAAACGATTTTCGTTTTTCTCTTTCTCTTTTTCATAAAGGACAGGTGTTTTCCTTTCTTTACGCGTTTTGGCCCAATTTTTCAAAGACCACAAACCACTAGTATGATGTTTAATTCACGTGTCGTTCACCAACTAATAATGTGGTACAGACCCGAATTTCCATTTCAGACGCATTCGAAATCAACTAACAAAAGTTTTGAGGAAAATATATCATAATCATATATACTTTATATTCATATAAAATTCTGACCCAAAATGTGTGTAGCATTAATTAATCACGATACTCCAGTGATTATGAAGTTAACTAGCATCTAACAATAATAAATATGCACATATATATAAATAGATTAAAAAAAGAGTTGAACTCGGATTTGAGATTACATACGCAAATGCAAGAAACAAATTTAAGTAGTGAGACTTACCGACTCGCTCATTGCTGTGATTGACTGCAATGCGCTTGTACACATTTCGCCAGTTGGGCTTGGCAAAATGAGACTTGACACGCGTACCAGACACAACATCGACGCCATTTTTAGCATGGTTTAGCGACTGAAGCATGGCAATAAGGGCAGACCGAGCATCGCCTTCTTCGTAAACACTTGTACAATAATTATGCATCTCTATAACTCCCTTATGATCCATTTCAGCAACTTCATTCATCACCCCTTTAAACCAGTCAAATGAGCCTTGTTCCCTTGTAACCCAATAAAAGTAAGCCCTCCTTGTTCTAAAGTTATTGCCATTACTTGAACCAGCTTTCCTCTTTGGTGTAATAGGACCACACCCAGTTGGGACCGGGCTCTCTTCACCACTGCTTGCACCATCACCATTCTCTATAGCACTTTCTGCTTCTTCCATGGCCTTCATGTTATTAACAATGTCCTTCACAATGCTGATCATTGGGGTTGCCCCAATTCCGAGCCCCACAAGCAAAACTACGTCGTATTTTTTGTAGTCTTGCGCCGGTGCTCCATATGGACCATCAATTAGCACTCTTGGAAAGCTGTCCATCATGACCATCAATAATGTTAAAATCATGTACATTTTATTATCTTTTACCCAAGTGAAAATAGTGTTTTCTTTTTTGGATTATAATCAGTGTACCACATGTTGTGATGGTGAACAAATTATGTTAGAATTCATGTAAGGTTAAAATGAGTGTGGAAATGCAACATGGACTCTTACTTAGGATTGTTCTCTCCTTGCAAGAAATCAGCTCTGAGGAGTCCGCTCTTCCCATTTGGTGGTGGTTGACATACCTAACAAAGACGAACACAAGAAAAACTTTAGATTCAAATTTATGAAAAGATTAATCCCCTAATTCGTAACAATAGAACTAGGACACCCCGCGACTATAGTTTTTACTTGTATCCCCAAAAGAGTGTGTACAAAATACAATTCTAATTTGAAGGGCCACTGCCGGTGTGACTTTGTTAAACTCACCTTTGAGAATACGGTTTTGAGTTGTCGTGTCCAATCACCAAGAGTTCGAATGTGAACGCTCAGGTAGTCATCTCCAGGGGCAGAAGTAATGGAAAATGGGTGCCTGTTGAAAATTTGAATGACCGTAACTTAGCAAATAAAGAAAAAACGTTGGGAAAACTAGAAGAGAAACACTACATTTCCAATTTCAAATATATAAACGTTAACAATTAATCGAGCATGACCGGTATAATACTATAATGAAATGGTAATTTGAAGGGTCACCTACCATTCAAATGGGGAAACAGCAGCACAATTGACAAACATATATTGCCCACTCTTGTATTTAAACCCTTGAGGCTTTGACATGTGAAGTGCCAACACATTTCCAGGATAAACAGCCACCTTCAAGATTTAATGTTAATTAAATTCTATGCTTAGATAAATAAATTCCTCATGTTTAACTTGCACAAATCTTAATTTAGATAAAACTAAACTCATTAAATTAGATCTTACCTTAAGTATCTTAACAGCCTTGATGCTGGATCTGAATGCCCTTGTCAATCTTTCACCGCCATAAAGCAACATCGGAACAGCCAAGTACATCCAAGTCTGCAAGTGTCATAGGCTAACGTGAGTATTCATGATTATCAATCTAAAACATTAACGTACAGAAGACAGAATTTTAAACGACAAAGTACGTAAAATAATACTAACCGTTTTCTTGTACCATTCGTGGGTTAAGTATAGTTTGATTCCATGGACAATGAGTAGAGTGTAAACGATGATAAAGAGGTGGTGAGAATACCAAAATGCGTTGAATCCAGTAAGTTTCTTAAGGGATTTCGGTAGATTTAGTTTACTTCGCCTTAGCCATGGGGAAGCTAAAGTGAAGGCTATAGCCATTAGAACAACCATTACAATCCCAGTTACACCTTCAACTCCTTTCACAAAGAACCAATAACTTGTAGGTTGTTCTTCCCCAAAGAAAGGCTCCATTAGTTCATATTTCTCCTCAGTAGCAGTAAGTAGGCGGGGAAAATCGCATGTTAAATGGGAAATCGCGTGTATCCCAACCCCAATAGCAATTGCCACAGCTATCACCTTCAAAACAAAACCACCACTACTTTTAGTACTACAAATCCGGCTCGTTAATTTCGAGTTTTAATATTATCTAGACATTAGAAATTTTCACGTATAAAGTTTCTGCTACTAGTTTCACATATAAATTTTGAGCTTTAGTAGCAGTGTGGTCAGTCCAATGACTCAACTCTTGACATAAATAATAAGACTGTAGAGTATGCATCACAAAAACATAACTAGACGTATCACAATATTTAGAAAGATACGTAAGCTTAGACTCACTTTGTGGAAATTGAGGTTGTCATCAAATGGAACGGCAACACCTAATCTGGTCTTGTTTCGAAGCCATGTGATGGTGTTGCGACAAACCGGGAGCAAAATGAGTGCCATGTTTAATTTAAGAGTCTCGGCTGCGCCTTTTGCCAAACAAACACAATGACCCATTACTTCAAATGCTGCCCTGTTCTTATACTGCACATACTTCCAGGCAAATAGAACAGCCATAACTCCTATCCAAAGTGCCATAACCCAAGCTCTTTGCCAGTTATCCTGTATGAAGTACTTCAAGTCTCGGTAACACCTACGGAAAGGGTTATGATCAACCGTCTTCAGCTTCTGGCTCAGCATTTGGCTCAAGTTTCGGCTTTCGCCTCTTACTGTTTGGTTTGGAGCTTGCAACAATAGCATCTCCAAATTTTCAATCTGTAGCATATTTTTGCAGTTAGATGAGAGTGAATTCTGAGAAATTATTAGTCCAAACTAAAGTAGTAACATTTTATTGTATAACTTTTTTTCTTGCCACCAGGCCAGTCGGGTTATTATATATTTATGTGCTGAACGATGTATTATTTAATTTGGATTACCATAATGTATCCGAGATTGTCGGGGTCTAACTCTTCCATAATCAGTGCTGCATATTCATCTGCCTGCTTCTGGATATTGGACAGCTTGTTTGCAGATGCACTTAAGCCAATAATCTACACAAACAAATCATTGATTCATTAGCAAAATAATAAATACAGTAGTTCACGTGATTAACTTTAACAAATTATTGATTAAATGTATATATATATATATATATATATAAGTCAACTTTTGTATTTACCCATTTTAATAATCTCACCAAAATAATAATAATAAGATGCAATTTTATATGGCCATACCTCTCTGACTTCTTCCTCTGTGATTCTACCATCTGCATCTTTATCAACCCTGCAGTTAAATTTTTTGAAACACGTTAATATTTTATAACTAAATAAGGAACATGAAACAGTCGGAAAATTCTGTTGTGATTTTCTTACATGTCAAAGAAAGTTTGAAGGCGAGAATCGAAACTCTGATCGGAGATCTGTTCCCAAAACTCTTTCAATTCTGCCTTATTAATGGAATCCCCTGTTATATTCCTCCTTCGAGTAAGCGCATCAAATAACTCTCCGGCAAATTCCTTAGACTCCTTATTCATCCCTGTTTACATAAACATAAATTAAAAATTTAGAACAAACAAAAACCAATATTTAAGACTAAAAACAATAAAATCGTAAAACGAAGATAAAATAAAATGAGTTGAGTTAGTACCGATGCATTCGCCGAAGAGAGAACGAGGAAGCAAGCCATTAGTAGTGGCGGTGAGGTCATTGAACCTCTTCTCGACGGCGGCCCAACCGGCACCTCCGTCGGTTTTGCTAATAAATTTGAGACTCTTCAAAGCATGAGCAGCCGCGGATTTGGTCCTATCAAAACGACCGTGGTGTGGTCGTTTTGTGAAAGAAGCCAAACGCTTAAGCTCTTGAGAAACTTGCCTAATCCTAGACGAAGCATTACGGACCACAGAAGAGCCGAACGATGACCTCTTCTCCAAGCCTTTAGCCAGTAAGGTCAGCTCGGGGTCTTCCACGTCAGCACCGCCGGCTGTTTTCACGCTGTGAACTGCAACAGAATCTTCACGCACGTCGAGGGTGATCTCCACGTAAGAATCGTCATTGTTATTGCTAGCAGTGCTACTCGTGGCAGTGCTTTCCGGAAGGTTGAATCTGGCGCTTTTACGTCCGCCTCGTTTGTTCAGTGGTCCGCTTAAAGGACCGCTAAGCGGACCGCTGAACCCAGCCCTGTCGCTGCCACCTACCTCTGTGTCGGAGTGGTGGTGGTGATGACGAATTTGATTTTCCGGCAGTCCTCTCATGTCGTCTGCGCCGGTGTTCTGCATTTTTTTGTAAAGCTTTGTGGGTGAAGTTTTTTTTACTTTTTTCGTGTGTGGTTGTTGGAAATGGTGAAAGAGAAGTTTGGGGATTTGAGGAGGGGGAAATGATTGGTATATATATTATAATATATATATATATATATATATGAGAGGGAAGTGATTGAATAAATAGGGAATGGTTATTATATATATTTTTATACGAGGTGCAAGTTGGAAGAAAGTCCAAGGAAACTAAAAGTGGTGAGAAATCAGAAATGTATAATGTTTTGAATGGAATGCCGGTTTGACCGGAAGTTTGGGAGAAATCAGAAATTGGGGACTTTTACTTTTCTCTGGAGGGGCGGGGTGGTTGTTTTGGCAGTGGAGGTCTTTGCAAATGTTCCAAACTTCTTCACCCAACAAACAAATTGAGTGAAAATGTCATGATTCATGATCCATTATTATATAAAATCTTTTGAAACAGTGTCTGACAATGAAAGGAGGGATATGGGCTGGTCTCAACCTTCAATTATTATGTAATTCATGCAATATATTACACAATAATATAATTTAATAAAACCGAATTGTAAATCTCGGATTAAAAATTAATTTGAATTTTAAATTTTATTTACATTCAATCGAACTCAAACTTAAATAAAATTCGACACACAATTTAGAGGGCTGAACGAGCCGAAGTTTGGGCTTACTCAACCTAATTATGTCACCCTGCGATAAATTGCTATTATTGCTAAAAAAAATTATATTATTCATATTTCGTCACCCAATTTTTTTTAATTCACACTTTTGAGCTTTCTCTCTACTCTTTAACTTTATAGTTCTTCTTTCCCGTGCTATCAAGATCTTGATCACATTCTCAAAGACAAGACCGGCAATGGTTGAATTATAGGCCGAGCCTTGCTCGAAATATGTCAAATGCGAGCCCCTTTTTTCTATTAAATGATTTGCCTAATTATCCTCTTTTTTGTAATAATAATAACAAAGAAACTCTCCAACTCCAGTCAACATTTGAATTTGAGATCTTCTAGATCTAATTGGGCACTTTTACCATCCAATTTAGTGCACTCGTTTAGAAAATTACTATTACTTTAATCATTATAAAATACAAGATTATATTCAATAGTTGATTGATATATCTACCAATTTTTATGTTTTCATTTTTAGCAAAAATGTATTTACAGCAAATAAATTTAAATATGACAAAATATTGAAACAAGTTATTCTCAAATCAATAACGCCAATCTATTAAGCCCTCTCTTTAAAGGACGGCGTTGTAACTTCAATCGAATATGTCGATGAACATATAAGAGTTGATCTCAAGAACGTGCTAGATTTTCCCACCTTCGATATAAATTAACATGCGGATAAAATTTTCGGGCAGGGTCGCACTAGTTAACAAACAAGTCACACAAAGCATAAAAGGATCTATTTGGAGACTTTTATCATCGCATGAAACAGATAACTCACTCTAAACATGTTCTACCAATCGATATGTTTTGACATGAACACCCACTCAATCAAAAGTAATTCAAATAATAGATAATTTTATTTATGAAAATATAGGAAATAAAATGCAAACATCACATTGTATTTTCTTTTTTTATCTTACTTATAGAGTGTTCGAATTAGCTTTTGCATGCTTCAACTAATTTACTCGAAGAGCAAACTCAATCGACTACAAGACTGTCCTAATAGTAATCTTATACCATTGTGCCAAGAAGCTTTTGGGTACGTTAAACATGATGGATAAAAAAAATAAAATATAATTATTTAATCTCATTCGAACATAATAAAATCACAAATCCCCCTCTAGGTGAAAAAGAGGCTTTTAGAAGATAAATAATTTACCTCAACATTCAATTCTAACACCATTAAAAAGATAGGATATCTCATATTTTTATCATTCACGTCAAACGCAACGTTAAAATACATAGTACATATTTTTATTTGTTATTGTCACTTATATAGTTTTAGACCTCCTTCACCTTATTTATGTCACTGTGTTGTCAACATGAAAACAAGATAAATATTATCTTCTAATAAAAACGTAAAATGCTTTTAAGTAAGTATATTAATATCTAGATGTAATGAGTTTAAAGGTTTCCACCATAATTATATTCAAAGGAAGTATACCTTATATTTTCATTCTAAGATAAGGACACTTATTTTTCTTTACCTAAAATGCCATTTATCCATTTTTTTTCCTTAAAAATAAATTAGTCACCAATACCACTATCCCCCTCTGGAGCTCCGACAATCATTACCGGAGTTTCATGACATCACTGGAGCTTTGTCGTAGGTGTTGCAAATCTATTTTTGTACTAAATCATCAAGTAACTAATGATACAATTTTTAGTTTAAATATATTTTTGTACTAATGTTGCAAGCAACAAATTATATATATTTTAGTACAAATTTGTTTTTGCACTAAATTCTCAAGCCACTCATGATATATTTTTAATGTAAATCTGTTTTTGCACTAAATTCGCAAGTAACAAGTGACACATGTTTTAGTGCAAATCTATTTTTGCACTAAATCCTTAAATAACCCATGATATATTTTTCATGCAAAATTTTTTTTTTTAGTAAATTCGCAAAAAACTAATGTTATAAATTTTAGTACAAGTATATTTTTGCACTAAATCCATAGACAAATTAAGATATAAATGTAAGTACAAATTCATTTTTGCACTATATTCACAAATAATTAAAGATGTAAATTTGAGTGCAAATTTGTTTTTGCACCATATAAAAATTTTCACTAGAGCTCCCGTGTCTTTATTGGAGGTACGACAATGGTAATCAGAGCTTTAGTGGGCGGTGGTGGTAGAGGTAGTTGGCGAGGTTTAACACAACTAATCGTAATAAAGAAATAAAAGATTGTAGTAAGGGTATAATTGACCAGTTAATAAAAGAGTGTATCTTTTTACTGAACAATGATTTAAAAATTGTCCTTGTAGTTAAAATAAATTGTGAGGGAGCCCTCTATGTTGTTTGGAATAATGAAGTATCCTAAATTGAATATAATTATAAATGAGATACTTAGAACCCATTTTCCCTAAAATATATTAGCCACAAAAAAAAACTCACATACTTTTTCCTTGAATGGTTACGAAGATAAAATAATTCCATATATAGATAACAATATCAAGAACAGTTTCTAAGATTTTGTGTGAAATGGACAAAAGTTTTAAAACAACGTAGAAATGCTTTATGCGAGTATTAACATAAATATTTCTTCTTTTCTGGAAATAAGGGAAAAGATTTTATATGACAATATTTTTTGTATAAAAAAATAATGAATAATATTTTTAAAAAATAAGGGCCTAAATATTATTATCATTATGAAATAAGAGCTTGCTTATCAATTATCTTTTGAAATAAATGCTTTGACCGAGTGTAAACTTAACTTTACAAAAAAAAAAATTAATGCGTATTTGTTTTGCATAATGTATTTATATTTTTTTAACAAGTATAGTCTTATGTTTCTGTCATAAAACTTTAAAATAATATTAAATAAACACAAATACATAATAATGTTTTAAAAAATAAGAAGTGCAAACTTAACTTTGCATAATTTCGAAAAAAATATTATGTTCTTTTTATTAATAAATAAGTTTTGAAATATGTAATTTGTTAAAATTATTCTAAAGCAATTTCAATTATACACTTATTTATAATAATATGCTAAAAAATATGTAGTGCAAACTTAATTTTGCATGATTTTATAAATAAAAAAATACAATTTAAAAATCTATTACAAAGTTAACTTTGCACTCCTTTTAGAGTTTGGTCAAATATAAGCCATAAATTTATAAAAATATTATTCTTTGGTTCTTTTGCATAAAACCTTTTCAAATAAATCATATTTTTTGTTATCCCCTTTCTTTTTTTCTTCAATTTATAGTCATAGAAATTGAATCCTAAATATTTTTCTTACTTACTCAGTAGATATGATCTTTATAATTAATATATTATCTCTACAAAATTTCAAAAAAAAATTAATACTAGAAGTTGGTATAATAAAATTTTGATATACACGTTCATTTTCGTCCATTGAAATTTTGTATGATCATCTCGTCTACTTTTAAATTGAATATTCTGATAAAATTTTGTGAAAATTAACGACTCATTATCAAGATTATTATTTTTATCAAGATTTATAAAAACATTTATCCATTTAATCTCCAAATGAATATAATTATTTGATAATAATAGAGATGAGTCAAATCCCAACCAAAATACTATTTTGTATTATATTATAAGATTAAAGTGAAAACCTTACCCAAATCCCACGTGCCAACTAGACAGTAACATAATTATTAGTAACTCAATTAGTTTATTTAAGACCAAAAAAAAATTAGTTTATTTATATTCTATTTTTGCGCGACCTTAAAATCTGTCCTTGGAAAATTCCAGGAGGGCTAGGAAGCAAATTCAGAAGGCCAGAAATCATGAATGTTGACGAGCGGTTGACTTTAAGGGCAATTTCGTAAAACAGAAACTAAATGATTACATTCTAGACTTAACCCATCCTTTCTTTAATTTGTTTAAAGCGAAGACTGTTTAATTAGTTGACATCTGAGTTGGTACTAGTTTGACATTACAGAAAAGTACAAAGTAGAAGAAATGTTCGAATTTTATTTTTCTTTTTTTTAAATTCTTCCACGTGCTCAATAATTTCCATCTAGTAAGATTATTAACCACCAAATTACTTTAATATTTTCATTGATTATTTATTACCTTTGGACGGTTTAAACTGAAAGCAAAAATAAAGAAAAATACCGCGGCAGGGGGGATTGGGGTTGTGTGAAGTGTAGGGTAGGCTGGTGTTATGCGAAAATTTTGCGTAATAGTTCAAGGGAGAAAAGATGTTAAGGACGACAAAATTCAGGTTGAAAAATTGTAATTGGAGTGAAATTAGTAGAAAAAGAAATACGATGGAAATAATACTTTTACTTATTTATTTGTGCAAAAAATACAAAGAATTCATCGGTTACTTTCACCTTTTTGAAAATTGTCACAACTTGAATCAAATAGTTCTCCTCTTCTCTCAAAAGTGCAACTGCATGGACATCAATTCAACGTAAAACATTTTCTTAAAAAAAGATTGAACATAAAACACTGATGTTCTAATTTGACAATAACTAGTGATTAAGGGTATTGTAACAAAATAAATTTCACAAAAACCCTAGGGACAGAGCCTAGATTTTACTCTCCTTTTTTTTTTTTTTTTTTGTGTGGGTGGGGGTGTTATTTAAAAATGGTTTTTGATTTGAATATTTTTTCCATTAAATGTTTTGGAGGCAAAACTTTTTTCACTTCCAAGTATCAATTACATATTTAGCGGTGAAAAGTATTCTGTGATATTGTTTTATAACATAAAAACTCATTTTTATAAAACAATTTGTTTTTTCTCCTACATTTTTTGACACAAAAAATAATTTTCATTGTGACAATTGATATTAATACCAAAGTTTTGACTACACATAAGATAATACTTATTATTTATTATCTATATTTTTATTTTTTTGTAGGGGCCGGGGGTTTAAAAAATGAAAGGGGAAGAAACTCTTGTAACTGTAAAAACTTAATAATTAAATATTAATATAATAGTAAATATTTTTAGATTTTGTTGTTGCCTCCCCTGCTCTTGAAGAATTGTTATTCTTTTATTTAGGTGAAATCAAGGGAATGGAAGAATAAAATTGAAGAAAGAAAAAATCTAAAGTTAGTAGGGTGTAATTATGCAGCTGGGATCAGAAATGCATAAGAATGACTGTAATTCCGCCCCTTGTTTTGTGGTTCACAATATAACAACTCAACCACTTTGATTCAATGATTCCACTACCTTATCTAAACCTTGTGGTCAAAAGTGCAAACGGATCATTCATATGTCAATTTTGAACAAACTTGGAGTAATTTTGTTTGTTTTCGTTGATTTTTTCATACAGTTATGTCCTTTTTCCGCATATTCCATATATGATTCATCAAACAAACCACTTAAATTCCAATGTTAGTTGTCAAAATATATCATTTTATTTCTATCCGTTATAAATTGAGACAAATAACTTACACTCTATGATCCTTCCGATTATATTGTTAGAATTTATTATTATATAAAAACCAAAAAATATTTCAATTGTGTGTTTAATTTTGCACTTAAAAACTTTAATTTCCCCCCAAAAAATATTAATTTTAGCATAAGCAATAGGGGTTTAGCATAAGCAATAGGGGTTAGGACACTTGCTAACTGTGAGAGAAATATAGCTCACAACTGTATATGCTACTTATTCATTCTTTAACTATTAAAAAAAAATTAAAATCCAAATAACAAACATAATACATATGTATAAAAATATAATACTTATAATAATATGTAAAAATCAAATTCAACTCTTAATAATAACATTTAATTCGGGTAGATATGCGGTTGGCATATTCCCATGATCCCAACTCTTTTGAAGTGTAAGCTTTTCACTAAAACATGATCAAAGATTGAAAGGTAAATCAATTGTGATAGTCAGTGCCAAATATTTTTTTGATAAGGTAAAATCAAAGTCAAATTTTAGTTGGTGCCTCCTGACTCATGGTTGTACAAGAGAATTTCATGTATATATCACAAACAGAAATACATGCAGCAACCAGTTTATAAACTAAAATGTCAACGCGGTAGATATAAATTGATTAATGGTTATAATAACCGCGCTTTTGTCTAACGCAAATCTTTGACAAAATAATATATTATATATTACTCAACACACACACATATATGTATATGGATTTTATTTTTCCTTCATAAGAATCAGGTTTAAGGATCATTTTTGTATGGATTGGGACTTTTGAATTGGTAAAATGATGAATTTTTTTGATGAAACTTAGTAAAAATGATATTCATAATTAGCAGATCATCTTCTACTAAATTCATTAAAAATTCAATCAGAAAATGAGTTAACTAAAAAATTGGTCTATATATATATATGTATCCAAAAATACGCATATATATTATTTTTTTATAATCCATCCCGATTGATTTTTTTGATAAAACTTCATCAAAAAAACTCATCTACATATTCCCTCAAAAGCCACAATTTGTATGGAAT
Organism: Lonicera japonica; assembly: GCA_021464415.1. NCBI lineage: Eukaryota > Viridiplantae > Streptophyta > Magnoliopsida > Dipsacales > Caprifoliaceae > Lonicera > Lonicera japonica. The sequence goes on along the minus strand of CM038467.1, from coordinate 7,056,282 downwards.
TATCTTTAAACTTGCTTCTTACGGGAAATGCTCACACACACACATATATATATACAGTTAGGATCTGGTGCAGACCAGCGATACGCATTGCATTGATAGTTTTTCATCACTAAAAATATATCTTTAATGTTTTAGCGACAAAAAACTATCGCTAAAAATCTCAGTGCGTACGCACTAGTCCGTACTAGATCCGAACTTTATATAACTATTCTTCTTAGGAAACTACTTTTGTGGTTATTAGTTGCAATCCATTGATTCACTCAATCTATTATATTTATCCACGCAATAGACTAGTAATTTTATGGCGCACTTTTCATTCTCATAACAAGAAATTCACATGTTTTATTTTCATTTCATTGATAACTTGTTAAATGGGTTTGACGTTCATATATGTAAATTAATAATATGGCGAACATTTTAATAATATATACATATATATATATATATATATATACACGTGTGTGCATATAAAGAAGAAGAGAGAGCTACGACCCGGACAAATACGAGTTATATAGATATGGTAACACTGATTTGTCAATAATTGACTTGTGAAGGAACTTTTTTTTTCCCCAACTGCATTGTTGGTAGCCTGCAGGTGTTGACGGTGGTCAAAGAACGTATACATTCATGTATCTGATTAATTTGGAAAGCCAACACCTAATGCATATGCCTGTTTAGGCTCTCTTAAATTAAATTATTAAGAATATATGTTTAGATCTTAATATTTTTTAAAAATATATCAATTTTTAGTGTAATAGATGGTTAAAGAAAAAAAAAACTGTTTTATTATTGTCGACGACGTAGGATAAAAGATACTTCGCCTGTAAATACTCTTAATTTGTGATTAAAAAAATACTCTTAATTTAGACAAGATATTCAATATATTACTTAATGTAAACGCTTAATACTTATCTTCAGTTTAGAATTAATGGAGTATAATTAATATTTTTCAAAATGCATGCACTAATATGTAAATACTCTCCAAAGCGGATAATGGGAGGGTTATTGGAACAAAACCCACCCGACTCTTTTTCAAAATTAGGGAGTAGCCCAAAGTTTTGTTTTGTTTTTGGCCCAAATATTTTATTTTTAATCCATGATAAAAACTGTTTTTTTTTTTTTTATTCCATTCTTATTGTTTTAAATCTGTAAATTGACTATTATGCCATCCAACTAGATTAAAGTGTATTCCATATATTATGCCTTTTTGTACAATGGCCGTTATGGTTCGTAAATTTGGTTCCTAAATTGTAGGCTTGCTAATTTTTTGTTGGAGAGTGTTAAGGATTATTAATGTTATTGCTTTCAATGGTGCTTGTTGAAGTGTTTCGGCTCCAAGCTAATTTGTAGAAGGAAGTGGAGAAGAAGCAAGAGGCCATGTGGGAGTGGCAATATGCATGAGCTTACCTTGGTGGGTTTCTTTTCTCAAGGAATTCACTGGATTGCATTGTTTTATCAAATGACCGTGTTCTTAAGTTTGTGCTATTTTACCTTTATTTGAGGGATGGTAATTGAATTAATTTGAACTGGGTTATGATCCCTTTCGCATTCTTTTCAAGTAGCCTATAGCATTCAATCTGCTTCATAATTAAAGGGATATTGGTATATATATATTTTTTTTATCATTGATTTCAAATTTTGAGTAACTTGATAATGATATATATATATATATATATTGAGTACAATCGATGGGTAGGGATCAAGTGTTCGAGAAAGATGGGGATGTGAGTAGGGTTGCTCAAAGTATTGCCCTTTAACAGCTTTCAATATACTCTACCCACTTGGGCAACCCTAATCCTTAGTAACTTTCTATATAATTTTAATTTATGTCTTTTGATATCTTCAGTACGTGTAGACTAATTTATTTTGTGTTAAGGTTGCCTAAATTATTGAGAAGCCTACTTTGGCCCCAGCTCCATGGGTGAAAATGCTCATTACATTATGTGATCAAGCTCCAACAACCCCAACTAATGTTATCCGACTTGTGACGGAGAATGGGCTCAGTCAAAGTACGTACGTGTTGATGAATTGTTCTAAAGAGATTTGAATGTGATTTAATTCGTTCTGCTTCAATTGAAAATGTAAACTCATACTTGTTTGTAAACCAAAAATACAGTGTTTGATTCTCTCAAATATCATAGAAATTAAGACATATTAAGCATGTATTCTAATATGTCTTTTTATTTGCTCGTGCCGTAATAGTGTTATTTTATCTCACAATATGTCTTTTAACGTATAATCATGCAAAATGATAGCATGTACCCTATAATCATTAGTAATATGCCGCCTTCTTTAATATATATACTCCATATCTATTTTTATTAATTGTTATTATGTCTTCCTATTTGTTCCCGTGCAATATTGTGATTTCACCTCATAATATGACTTTTAACATGTGGTCATACTAATATTTCTTTGAGAGTTTATTATTCTTGTATATTGTTTACTTCTTTTACATACCCCATATATATTTTTATTACTTGTAGATATATAATATGTTTGGAGTATTTTGTTTTCATAACTTTTTTTTTATTTTTAATTGTTAGTAGTACATTTGGTGCATAACAACTTTAGGATTTCTAGTATTTTTAAATTAAAGTAAACTTCTCTATTAAGTAGATGTTTTCTTTTTAAAAAAAGGATATTGATGGATTTCAGAATTGAAAAAAATGATTAGATATTTAGAAATAGCTAATCTTAGGATAATTAATTAGTTTATTTGAAAAGTCAACGGCAGGTAATTGAGGAAAAATAATATAAACAATATAAATATTACAGAAAAATAATGATTATCCATTATTTTGGGTTGTTTCTTAGTTTCTCAAAAGAGATGGGTTAAATGCAAAACTATTTAAAAATAATGGGCTAAAATCTAAATGTCCCATAAAATAAATATGTGTACTCTCTTGCCACTAAGCAACAACACAATTTTATTATCATTTTAAATTTCAAATTGCTTGTATTCCAACTTTATAACAAACTAGTAAACTAGTAAAAGAGAGGGAGGTGTTTGTAATTGAGAAATTTTGACTTTACTTCTCATGTTTTCTCCCAAATTTGAATTTTCACCCCATATTTTATTTCCTTTGACCTTTCACCCCACCGTTAGTTGGTTTTGTTAGTTGATGTTAAGTCATTTTTTCCTTGACCAAAATGCCCTTGGCTTCTCAGCCCACATTTAATTTATGTTTGTGTTTCCACTCCATAATTTAAAAATAAATATAGAGGGAATCTTCATTACAACTTAAAATTATATTACTACAAGCATATTTAACCAAAATATGTTATATTTATATATGCATGTGTACACATGTAAATGTATGTACTAGTCTTATAATTGAGGATCTCTTTAAAGATTTTTTTTTTTAGTTTTTTTTAACAATTGTAGCATTTTGGTTAAAAAGGGATTTGAATGTAATGTTAGAGATTATCTTACAAACTAAAATAGCAATAATGACAATGTCATGAAGCAGTAAATAAGTTATAATTTCAAGAAGTGGTTGATTTGACTAAGTTTCTTTTAAATTTCTTTTCAAAGTTATTTTCATATATAAAAATAAAAAATTCTTATATATATATAATTACGTGAAAACACCAAAAGAAGGGTTATACTAATTAAAAATAAAATTTGAGATAAACAATTGTATGAGAGTAGAGTAAACACCTTAATATTTTTAGTTTATACGATATACATATATTTTAGTAATATTAGATATTATACGTGCCGATTCATTTGACTATATTTTTTTAAAATTTTCGTCTATATAAAACATCTATGTATTTTACATGAATAATGTAATATATATAAATCGACGTTTATTGATGAATCATCAGTGTATCAATATCCTACTTTTAAGAATTTGACGTGTCAACGTATTTGTGTTTATACTTCGTAGTTTTTTATTATATGTACCATATGGATAAGGCTAAGATTTCAAATCAAATTAAAATTAATATAGGAATAGTATAAAGTTGACATAAATCGATCTAAAGTACCTTACATAAGTAATTATATAGATTTTTAAATAATTTATAAAACTTAAAGTAATTGATCACATATTTTAATTAGATGGACGTCATAATGTGTAATAAAAAATCCCGAAAGATATCCACAAATATTACAAGATATACGCATATAGACATGAATCTATATAAAAGGAGCAATAGTTTTTAAATGTTAAAAATGTAAAAGGGATAAAAATTGTGTGACTGAGATTTAAGATATTTTTTGAATAATAAATAGTGATAGCTTTTGATATGGATTATGACCATGTATAACATATTTTACTAGAAATGTACTTGCAGTAGTCTATTTTCGATTGCAATATACAAAATATGGGTGCAGAGATAAGTATAAATTAAAAATATAAGGATGACAAGCCATAAGGGCATTTTGGTCAAGAAAAAAGTAATACAAACATCAATTAATGGAATTCATTAACAGTGGGATGCAATCTCAAAGAAAATAAAATATGGGTTGTAAACTCAAATTACAAGATAAAACATAGGGTGCAAAATCAAAAGTCCCTATTGTAATTCTAGTATATCTTAAAGAAAATAGAGACGGTACATTTTAATTTTTACTTTCATATAATTAATGGCTATATGAATATTCAAATTTTCAATTGCTTGAGTTTAAACTCATATGTGTAAGAACACAATTTTTAATTAAAATATCTTTACAGTTGATTGTAAAATTTAAACATTGCAAATCTGCTTTCACATACCCATTTTAAATTTTAAAATTCACTATTTATTTTTTCGAAATTTTTAAATCAAGAGTTCAATACCATGATAAACAAGTGATGATTTATATCATTGGTTATATTAAAATTTAGTGTATTTTTAAAAGGTGGTGAAGTTAAATAATAAAATTATAGCGTGTCTTTAAAAGATGCTGAAATCAAATAATACGGAGTATAAACCCTAAAATTGTCAATCTTGTCATACAAACTCATTCAGTGGGTTCAAATGCAAGTATCTTAATTTTCACTTATGGCATTGAATAAACCAAGAGGTGGTTAGTGGATCCTAATTATGTTGTTTAAGATTTATGTTTGAATTACACTGCTCCTATATATGATATCTTGTTCTAAGAAAATTCAAAAGTTTCATTCTCCCTTTACTGGGCTTCTTCACATTAATTACGAGTAAGATATGGCGGTTATTCTTTGTGCACGTTTAAATGATTAAATTATTTTCATTTATTTTAACAAAAAAATAAATATTATTTGCATTAAAATTTATTAGGAAAATGGTTGGCCTTGTGATAAGTAATCTCTATTTTTATTTTGGGATCGAGAGTTGGATTCATGTGAATAGGAGGGTTTCTTTCTTTGTAGAGTTAAATAAATGACTTACATTTTTTTTTATTTTACTTTTATTTAAAAAAAAAAAAAAAAACCCTCAAACTTTTGATATAAAAATAATTCATACACCTTAACCATTCAATCTACTCAATCAAACAAGTCTGAAATGTATTAATATAATGGTATCAAGACTGTAAGGTGTAATATTACAAAGAGTACCGCAATTCTAAGATCGATACATCTTTACGAGGTCTACTACTATAATTATAAAAAAAAAAAATAATAAAGAGAAACAATGTCAAAAAAGGATTGGTAGGTGAAGTTCCACCCAATTTTCCTGTGTCCAATATTAAAAAAGTGATTGAAGATCTAAACCATATTGCCGTTGTGATATGCCATTACCTAATCAAATAACAAACCAATTGACTTGGCAAAGGTGAAGGTCATTCTCTGCAAGCCTAATGTTTACATTATATATATATATATTTTGTTCAAGGGTTATTCGACGGGATGTCTGGGTCAACCTTTTCACATCTCGACTAATTCATGCTCGCTGTGCATGGCTACCGCTGTTGAAGCATTATTTGATAACGCCAGGAATCGACCTTGGGAGTAACTAAGTCTACCCAATGTTATTTTAATGGCAGTTTTATACCATTGAGTCAAAAGGTTTGATTACATATATATATATGGGCGAAAGTTCAAGTTACACTAGTATAAAATTAAAATACACATCCATAATTTTTTCTTACATACACAATTTACCAATTATACTATTAGATAAACTATTTTTGTTGTGTTTATCAAGTGTGCAAAATTTTAACTCAATCCAATATTTGTAATCATGTAATCATTATACTTATTTTTACTTAATTTTTGTTAGATTCATAATTCAATATATAATATAATTCTGATGAGTGACTTATGCATACTGATTACTTTAATTTTTATGACACATCTTTTCGATAATTATAATTAGCTAATTCACCGGTTAAATTAATAAATTATAAAGGTAAGATATATATATATATATATATTAATAGGCGTAAAACTTTTTTATTTTACACCAAATATAACTTCAACCATTCCCATATATATAGACCATATTCCTGGTTACATGTGAAAGAGTGAGGGAAAAGTAGACACCCAAATAATCCTGCATCTTGATTAGTTTCTTTAAAGCATAATCTATAACAATTCCATATTTTATTAAGTGCATGTTATAAAGGCTTATAACAAGCTTTTGAATTTGGATGTTGAATTTTTGACCTTTCTTCAACATTACTTACTATTGTGCTATAGAAAATTATTGGGTGGTGTAAAATTTTAATGTGGGCAAAATTAGATGGGGTCATGAAAATAAAATAAAAAAGTGACATTTGTTAACTTTAACTTAACTTAATTTAACCTTGATTAATCAGTATAATAATTTAAAACACTTAAATAAAAAGATGAGAGTCCTTTTCAAATTATACTTCTTCACTAATCTTTTTTAGATTATGTTGTTTCATCTTTTATAGTTTGTTTGGATTGAATGAATAGGGGGAAAGGAAAGGAAAGAAAAAGGGAATGAGAGATTAAAAATTGGGTGATTTAAACTTTTGGTACCGTTTGTTCCTGCATATTAAACGTTAAGTGCTAAAATTTTGCATAATAAGTGTTTGGATGCCATTTTGGACGGAATTCGTTAGTCAACATGGTTAACCGTTAACTCATTTAATTTTTACTCATTTTACCCCTAAGCAAGAGTAATATGTTTTGTTTTTTTCTAGGGCTAAAATGGGTAAACTGTGTCAAAAATTAATTGTGTTAACAGTTGACCATGTTGACTAACATATTTTATCCAAAATGGCACCCAAACACCTATTATGCAAAACTTTGGCACCCAACGCCCAATATGCAGGAACAAACGGTACTCAAAGTCAAAATCACCCTTAAAAATCACTTGTTTAAATAGATTTGTAAGGGGGAATAGAAAGGAAAGATAAGAAATTGGAGGAATTGACAATCCCATATATTCACTCATATTAAATTCTTTCAATATTAGGAGAGTTAGGAGGGAAAGGGAAAGAGTAATTTTAATAAAATATTTACAATATTCGAAATTTAACTAATTTGTTAGGAGTTAATTACATGTGACACTCTGGAAGTTTAACATGTTTTATGCCTTTAAATATAAAGTTTGAAAATACACTCATAAAACCATGAAGTTTTGAGCGTGTTTCATTTTGTCCATTTTTTGATGGATTGTTAAAAACTTAACGGAAACGGTCATGTGCGGGATATAACTATCATTTTTCCCTTCCCACTTTCCCTCAATTTAATTCAGCCAAAATGAAGCAAAAAATCAACATATATAATGGCGGCAGAAAGAAAGCATAACATAAATTTGTTGTTTCTACAAGAAATTTTGTTGAACTTTATGTAAAGTACTTAAGCTTTTTTATTAATTTCAGGCGATGGATTAAAGGTAAAAAACAATAATAAAAAAGGATTTTATATTCACATCATAATTACAATCATATTAAAGTAAGTTATTGTTAATCAAACAACACAAGTAAAATCATATACCTATCCAAGAAATAAGCAAATCATAACCCAAATACACATAATTTTTCAATCATTTCCAAAATCCACTTTGTACTAAAAGAATCACATAAACCCAATTCAGGAAAATGTTAAAAAAATAGAGCTGATAGCTAAATACACATTTATAGATAATATATATATATACACCAATAATTAAATCATTAACGTTTGTTATGTTATGGTACCCAGCGCACAGTTTTCCCAACATACAATAACCTAGCCTATATTATTAACAATTATGAATCCCTAGGTCTTGACCCCACCAAATAAACATCCCCAACCTTTATCTTTCCTCTTCCATCAATCACCATTTTCATTATCTCTCTTCTCTCTCGATACTTGGTGAAACATTGGAGTTGGAACAAATAATAGCATTGGATTGAGTGTTTTTCGGTGAAGGGTGATGAGTTGCAATGGATTTGATTAAATGGGGTTGTGGGTTTTATGAATTGGGATTTTGAAGACGAATAAGAAGAATTAGGAGAGCAGAGTTTACTTAGGAGAGCCATATATCAATTTAAAGAGAAAATATAGTTGGATACAAATAATAATTATACTTAGGAGAGCAATTGCTTTGCTCTTTTATGTTTCTGCTGCATTTATGATTTTTTTGCTACATTTTGGTTGAATTAGATGGAGGGAAGGTAGGAAAGGGAAAATGAGAGAAAAATGAAGGTTATAATCCACACATGATTATTTCTGTTAAATTTTTAACAATTCATCAAAAAATGGACAAAAGTGAAACATGCTCAAAACTTCATGGTTTTATGAGTGTATTTCCAAACTTGATGTTTAAAGGTGCAAAATAGGTTAAACTTCGAGGGTATTACATATAATTAACTCAATTTGTTAGTAATATATTAAACCAAATTCATTTTCTTTCTTTTTTTCTTCTTTATCCAAATAAGAGTTCTTTCTATTCATTTATTTTTCATCTTTAACTTTCCAAATAATAATACGTTTTAAACAATTCCTTGTTATTCCATTTTATTCATTCCCCTCATAATTAATCATTTCGTTTCCATTCCATCTCCTCAATCCAAACGAGCTGTTACTCAAATAGAATGAGATAAAAATTATTGATTGTAAGAACACATAATTTACAAATTCAATACAATTTAAAGATATTGACTTCTTAAGGTGATTTATCTTTTTTTTCTTCATTTTAATTTAATTTATTTGTTCTATATAATCGTAACTTGAATTGCTATTTTGTTACTTATTGAATTTTGCACCACTCGTTTATATATGTGACTAAATTCTTTTTTTCTCAAGCAATATCCGACATGACATGAAAACTTGACATGAAGTTAATAGGTTTTGGTCAAATATAAACAAATTCAGGTCACTTTTGTGTCAAACAATACTAACCTAATTAATAAATGGTTGTTTTGAGTTATTAAATCTGACATGATTATCATGAAATGGACCCGCAATCGACACATTGAGACTTACATTAAATAGGTTATACATAATCTATTTATATTTTATAGTATAAACTATAAAACATGGGGTTAAAAATGTAAAAGCAAAAAAGGATGCAATAAAACGGCTAAGATTTAGTCAAATATTAAAAGCAAAATTGGTTAGAAACAGCCAAGTTTTGTTTTTTTTTTCCCTTTTTAGCAAGTATTTTAAATTATTTTATTATATAACTAGAGTTAAGTTGAGTTATATAAGAATTGACAAATGGCACTTTAATATTGTACATTTGTGACCTTATCTAATTTTGCTTACATTAAAAATTTACTCTATTGGCAGAATGTAGTTATACTTCAACAAGAATATTAATTTATTGCATCCGATGCATATAACTTAACATACACACACATATATATATATAAATAAATCATGTTAAGCCACATTTAACTTTTTTCTAGGAAAGTGATAAAATGTAGAGTAAATGACACCACAAGCCCTCAAACTATGTCCAAAGTTTCAATTAAGCCCTTAAACTCAATTTTGTGTCAATTGAGCCCTTAAACTATTAAAATTGAACATTAATAGCCCTTCCATCCAAAGCTTCCGATAAATTAAACGGATTGATGGGTTTTTTGGCCATTAATAAATTTAATTGAAAAAATGGAAGAAAATTAGAAGAAGAAAGAGAAAGAAGCAAAATAATTTAGAAAAATATATGGAACACTTAAGGATTGTTATTGAAGTGCTACAATAACATTAATTATTTTGTTAAAATGTCAAGCTAATTTTTTCCATCTTCGCCATCTTACTTCTTCCATTTTTTTTGTACAGATCACAAAAATGTATATGTCAAGCTAAATGTACGATTGAAATAAAACTCATTTAATTAATACACTTATATATGAACCATCTATTTATATATGTATATGTATATGTCAAGCTAAATGTATTATTGAAATAAAACTCATTCAATTAATACACTTATATATGAACCATCTATTTATATATGTATATGTGTACATGAATCTCTTATTTTGAATTTTCTAAGTTATGATTTTTATGATCTGTACAAAAATAAAATAAAATTAAAGATTGAAGAAATAAGATGGTGGAGACAGAAAGAATTAGCTTGACATCTTAACAAAATAATTAATATTGTTTTAGCACTTTAATAACAATCCTTAAGTGTTCCATATATTTTTCTAAATTATTTTGCTTCTTTCTCTTTCTTCTTCCATTTTTTCAATTAATTTTATTAATGGCCAAAAAACCCATCAATCCGTTTAATTTAACGGAAGCTTTGGACGGAAGGGCCATTAATGTTCAATTTTAAGAGTTTAAAGGCTCAATTGACACAAAATTGAGTTTAGGGGCTTAATTGAAACTTTGGACATAGTTTGGAGGCTTTTGGCGTCATTTACTCTAAAATGTAACATAATTTGTGAACTTCACAAATCCGAATATACACTTACAAATGATTCGTTATATATATATATATGTAATGAGTTAATATTTGCGCTACAAAATGGCAGGATTTATCTTTATGATATTCTTAACTACTTGTAAAACTTTAAACAACAGAAAAACGTTACAAAAGATTATCACAAAATGTTGAAATATATTTTTTTTAGTTTCTCACGGAGTGTTCGGACCAACTTTCGCGTACCTCGAGTAATTCTCATTCGCGGTTCGTGATTACTGCTAGTCAAACATTATTTTGACAACGTTAAAAATTAACCTTGGGAGTTCCAAATCGAGCTCAAAATTATTCCAGTGACAACTTAAATGTTGAAATATAAAATTATCAGTGTGGGCATTAATTTTTATTAACGATGTACGAGTAAATAAATATTATTTTGTATGAAATATATAAATTTACTTATATTGGCCAGCATGTGCGCAGAAATTTAGTCGATTACTTTGTGGCACAAAAATTAAAGTAAACAATAAAATAAAAGGAGCGTGGTTATACAAATATGTACGCATGTTAAATGAAAGACGGAGTTGAGTTGACAACGTATGAAGGCAGACTAATCAACCATTACTAGTTTGAACGACTTGGAGCCCACCGCGGAATTTATGTACGACTCGCCAAAGCGCGTGGAAAGCGACTGGATTTTATTACGGAGTATGTTTTTTTTGGTTTTAGTTAGACTTTTTATTTTTGTTTAGGTATTTTTTTTTAAACCGGAAGTTTTTAAGTTTCTTTTATTATAATAATAATAATAAAAAAAATTCCCCTAAGATTTCAAGATCCCTTCCTAGATTTAGATGGTTATCTTATTAACTAAGGTAGAGAGGCCTTTGATTGTCATGGGTGTCAACTGTGAAGGCAAAAGGAAAGGAAGACCACTACCCTACAAATCAATTAGCCATTTAGTTTTTAGATTGCCACAAAACGTGCTTAAATTATCCCATTATTTGATACACTCATTAGTGTGACCATGTCCTTAATATATAATTTTTTTTATTTTTTATAATTTATGAATATCACAAAATTTTAAACACAACAAATGAACATATGTCTAAGAAATTTATTGTACATGCAAAATGTACTTCTTATTTTAATTTTTGCATATTACCTTAGATTTTTCTTATTTCTCTATAACTCGCTGTAGGTAGTGATTATAGTGAAATTAGTTAGCATGTGAACAAAAGAATAAGTACAAGCATGACGCCATTATAAATACATAAAACTTATGGGCACACTTTGACTAAATGGAATAAGATACTTAATAATTTTTCTTTCTTTTAAAGAAATGTTTAAATCTCCTATAAACATAAACAATAGAAATCCCGCCCCATATGCCACCCTTGGTGATATTCACAATAATAACACGTAATGATATTAATAAGTCTAGTATTAAGTAAATAGACTTTACATGTGAAAAGTCATGGATTCAAATTCCATCTTTAGGGCTCGCTTGGTTCGAGTTTTGGGAATGGAATGGGCATAGAATGGGAATACTTGATTCTTGACAAGTTATTTTCCTGGCATCTAGGATGCCATGCCGATGTTTGGTTCAACCGGGAATAGGAATAGAATAAAGTATCAATTACAAAAATACCCTTCTTTTTAAAAGATGAGAAAACATCACCTGCTAATTTTTTAAAAGAGACAATTACTATAATAAATTACAAAAATTACACATGCCTAACTAATAACTATCCTACAAAAATTACAATTATTTTTAATTAAAAAAAATTACAACAGGAAAAAAGAAAAGAAAAAAGTTCCAAATAATTTTTTTTTCATTTTTGTGTAGCAGCGTAATTAAAAAAAAGTTCCAAACAATATTTTCATACACTGATGGAAAAAGAATTATTTATTCATAAGGAAGAGTGTTATTTTAGTCCTAACATGAAAAAATTAAAAAAGATGCTCATTGGTAATGGTTTATTCCTTATGATTTAAATGGGAGAACTTTGGGGGAAATGTTTGTTCCTGGAATCATTTATTCTGGACTTAAAACTTGAACCAAACGCGGGAATTGTTTCGGAATGGAATGTAGCATTCCTGGAATGATTTAAATCTTGAACCAAACGAGCCATTAATGTTATTTTTTAATAATTTTTAAAGCTAGTAATATAAATTTAAGATTAAACGTTCCAACGAAAACTCAATTGACAACGTCTCAACACAAGTGTAATTGCAATTTGTTGGCCTCAGCGTGTATAGAAGACTAAAGTCTCTAAACAAAGAAAAATCCATAGACCAAAAAAAAAATGACATATCCATTTGTCTCATAAACTCATGATGGTGAGCTGATAAGTCTTCTAATTTTTCACTTTTTAATATAGAATATAAGCAATTCTGTATTTCCACTTCAAAAGTATAATTACTTTACAAATCAATCGATTGTGCTTCGTAATTAATTAAAGTGGAGCTCATTAGTCCGCTCGACAAGTTGACAATAAGGGTGTGTTTGATTGGGAGTATTTTTCATGGAAAATATCCATTTTCCACTTGATTTGACAACTTAAGGTGTTTGATTGGCTTTTTTTCTAGGCAATTGAATTCCCACTTTTAGCTCACACACTTACATTTTCCTTGTAAACAAGGAAAATATTTTCTTTGGGGGGGGGGGCTAGTTTTTATTTTCTAGGCAATTGCACGGTTTTCGAGACAACATTTTACCCATTTTCTACACTAAAAATGCTATAACTTAAACTACAAAATTCAAAATTTAATAAAAAAATTATATTTAAAATCTACTCATCAAGATCAATTAAACAAGATCCATCATGACTATAAAATTATGTAAAAAAAAATACCCATAATTTTTTCTACATTAAAAATGCCACAATACAACCAATATTTTCCGGGTAGAAAATTAAGGCAATCAAACACACTACACTTCATTTTCCATGTAACTCAATTCTAGGCAATTCAATTACCGGTAACTTATTTTCTTTCCATACAAATTCCACGCTTGCAATCAAACGCACCCTAACTGAATGATTAAGAAACTTTAAAACTTTTCAGTGCATCAGTTATTTGTTTTTTTATGACTAAATAAACAATTAAATATTATTGGAATCGGATAGATTAAATCTGGATATATGGCATCTGTTATTTTTAATCATTAACCAATACTGCTTATGGGATTCGGAAAAGGATTTTTGTTTGAAACCCCTGTTATTGATATGGCATTTGATAAAATCGGAAAATCCACCAACACAATATGAATTAGGATTTACCCCCAATTTTTGAATACTCTTGGACAAAATACCAGAGTCTTCCTCGTGCTAAAAACCCTTATGCATAACCCAGAAAACCCTAGTCTCAACTTAAAACTGAAATTAAAGGATTTAGTTTCTGTCCATTACACTTTTAGTTTAATTTTGTCAATATAGCGTCTAGTTCAAGAGTTAAATGAATGGAATTTTTTATGAAATTTGGTAAAAATGATTTTCACGAAATTTGATCAAGGAATTGAATTCGAACATAGGTGTAATAAAAATTTGATACATATGTTCATTTTCGACAGTTGAATTGTAAATAATTTATTTATTTTTTACGAAATTTTCTTTGATATTAATAAACAAAACAAAAATTAGTGTAGCAAAAGATTGTTATGTGTGAATTTAAATTGTGTGTATGTTTAAAATATAGTTTAATTGCAATATTTAAATTTTCATCAAACATAAACTGTGGCCTAGTGGCTTGACCACCACTGAATTTCACCTTTGGGGTCGACTGATCGAGAGCATCATATTTGGACTTCTAATACAAGATTGCTCCAAACATGAACTTTATGTAATATTTATTCGACTAATTCTTATCTATCCCCATAATCTATTCAATATAATTTCTATCGCTATTCGACTAATTCCAACATTTATTTTACTCGGCATTTACACTATCCTTCTATCTTTTTATTTGCATGTCAACTGCAACTATATTTTGTTTTTTACTTCATATTTTTATATATTACATACCTTATTTTGTTTAGTAAACTATATCATCCTTTTCTTTTTGTTGGATCAAGGGCATATGCAGAAATTAATTTAATTAACGAGATACAGACACAAAAATTGTAAATTTCAAGTGTTGCATGTACAAATTGTCCATTAATTTACTAAAAAGATTACATCATTAAGTTAAAAATTCTAATAATGTGGTGTCGACAAGCACAAAATTGAGTAGTACTACGAATATAGATAAACAAAACTCATTTTGTAGTGAAACTTTTCTTTTTGGTACATTCCAAATTAAAAATATCGTTTTCTTTTGATGGAGAATCAAGGGGCCAACAACATAAAAATTATAATCTTGAGCATGGATTAAGTTGAAATTAATGTTTTTCTAAGAGGTATAAAAGTTAATTGTGCTTATGAATTTGACATGGAAGAGTAGTATATTTAGCTTAATTATTGTTAAACATATCCGTCAATTTATTTTGTAATTATCAAATATATAATATTGTTTCTTTCCCCCTCAAAATTGTAGTCCCCGGGACAGGGTGGGTACGTCCTTGGATGGGCATAGATTTTTATATTGATGAAAAACACTATTTGTTTAAAGTTAAATTATTAGATTGTAGCCCGTGTTAAAGATACTTTTAATTATTTAAAAGTACATTAAATTTAAGTCACATAATTTTTTATCTCATTTCAAAAATCATAACTCCTTATTATATAGATTATGTGATAACTCGTGACAAAAATACTATCAATAATTTAAAAGCGTCTTAAACCTTAGTCAAATAATTTTCATCTCTTATACATTTTAAAATCATTATTTTTTATTATATGAATGTCTAAACATTGATAGGGAAAATGTGAAAGCGGTCGAAATCAATTTGACAAACTGACCGGACCAACCATGCAAAAAACTGACCATACCGTGCGGGTCAGGTCCACAAATGACAAAACAGTCCAGATATAGAACTGACCATACCGTGCAGATTTATAGATCAACGATTTAGTACCAGAATCAACCTTTTGTTTAATAATAATAATTAGACCTTTGCTCAACAATTAAACTTCTAGCCCATTAGCCTAGAACAAAGGCCCAATAAACTATTATCTTCTACCAGCAACTTAAGTTAAAAAGCCTATTGTTCGTGTAAGGTCATAAAACTGGAGGGAAAATACCGTTGGAACAAATAGGCAAGTGTTAAGTGCCGGCTCTTTACACTACTCGATCCATCTCCCACCATTCTTTTCATTCAATTTTTCCGTGTTCTTTTCAATTCAGCATTATCGACTAGTTATTCATTCTTTGATGAATTCGGTTCAATGGAATTAATATGAACAAATTAGATTCTCACTCTACCGATCACACCAATAAACGACCTCGATCGAATAATTTGCCCTCTTCTTCTCTACTTCCTCGCAAAAAATTCAGACCTAATGTTTCAATTAGAGCATCTTTGGATATAAAAACTTTCAATCTTCCTTTGATTTCAACAGTAACCGGTTCGTCTTGCGAATCGATAAATCTCAAGCCCTATCGGAGCTACACGATCGGCCGCAACCGGCGGTGCTGTGAATTCGTATTCGAGGACCGTCAAGTCAGTAAGATACACTGCCAATTTTACTTTGACGCGTTGAACAGGAAGATATATATTGCGGATGGAGTCTGCTTTTTAAGTCCCGGCAAGTGTTCTAGGGTTAGGGTTTCATTGAATGGGGTTTATGTCGATGGAGCTAGAATTGGTAGAGGTGAGCTTACTGAGTTGTTTGCTGGTTCCGAGGTTTCTCTTGTTTGTGGCAATGAAGGTGTTTGTAGTTTTGGGAGTCGAATTGGATTTGTTGTTGAACGAATTGCTTTCGTGGAGGAGATTGTTAATAGAAGTATATCTAGTTGTAAGGCAAATTTAGATTTTGCGATTTATGGACGGGATTGTGGTAAACTTATGGCGACAACTAAGCTACTATTAAGTCAGTGTAGACAGATACTTTGTAGTGATGATCCGGTATTGTATATTCGAGAATATCTTTATTCATATGGCGATACCATGGTGAGAAGCGTAAGTCGGAACAGAGTGAGTAATAATCTTGCTATCAATCGTAGTAATGTTGTTAAATTACCAGTAAGCAGAGCACTTGAGCTAGAATTTCTTGCACCGCCGTGCAGGGAAGTATTATGTCGAGGTGAGCGCTTGGCCACCGACATGAATTCAAAAACTAAATGGGCAGGCATGGAACAACTGAATTCAGTAATATCTAACAAAAAGACAGTGGTTTCAGGGGTGAATCCTGACCCCGAGTGTTGTGATTGTAATGGTGATAATTTACAGCAATTAGATGATGGAGTTCCTTTAGTGAATGGCACTGCACCTGATAAGCCTACGGCTATGTCTTCATGTTGTATAGGTGAGGAGAATGTTCCTCATTCTGATAAGGTTTTACAGGACAAGAACAGGGGTGTCTGTGTTCCGCCCCCAGGGAAGAAGTTCTATTTGAACCGCCTTCGTTTTGTGGGCCATGGGTCATCTGAACATAATACTGTTTCATTGCCTGAGCTTCTTTATCCAGTCGGAAGCCTGTTGCGGATTTTTATTGCAACATTTACAAGTGATATCCTATGGTGAGTTCAGTATACTTGCACAATGTTTCCTGTTACTTGTGATGTTTTGCAACCTAGACTGAGACTGCTAGACTCTGCATTTGTGCAGTTGTTTAGCAAGCCATATTGCATGATACTCCATTTGTCTCAATTTGATAGTCCCACTTTTACTTTTAACATAATTAATAGTAAAGAATACAACTAATTTTCTATTGTGAGATTGGTACATTGATTATGTCCAAAGCGGAAATGAAACCATTAATTTGAGACATCCTAGAAAAGAAAATGGGAGTATCAATTTGAGGTAGAGGGAGTACTAGATACTAGGTGTAGCCTTGTAGGTAATAATTTGTAACAATTGATATGCTAGCATGTTGATGAGTTTGAGAACAAATAGTGCCTTGCTGCCTTATTTTTCTTAATTTAGTTGTGGGTCCAATCAGCCCGTTTATATAGGTTGTGCCAGATAAACAGGGCATACTTCTAACTTAGGAATTCCTTTTTCCCATTTCTGGACTTGTATCTTGGAGAATACATTTTTCATTACATATATACTTGTGTAAGAATACATGCATCTATGTGCATATATAATATCTCTTCATATATTAAGTTTGTTCTCATTCCTAAGTAGAATCTCTTGCTAGGTTTCTGTCTTACTGTGAGGTACCTGCCCATATACCAGTAACAATTGCTTGCCATAATGCTGGGAGGTGTTGGAGTTCAAGCATTGATGCAAGAACCTCGGTGCCTTACGCAGATTTCCCACATGTTGTTATTTTGTAAGTTAACACTTTCCAATTTCTATTTTTGAAAATGAAAAGTAGATGTTAAATTGTTAATGATAATGATAACATGCTGAAGTTTATGAAGTAAAGTTCTGACTATGAAGTATTATTTTTTCCCGGTAATTATAGGTATCCACCTTTTCCCGAGGTTATAGCCTTTGGTAAAGACCGCAAGAAACTAGGTATTGCTTGTCATCATCCGAAATTGTTCGTATTGCAAAGAGAAGATAGTATTCGTGTCATCATCACATCTGCAAATTTGGTGCCTAAACAGGTGATTCCTTGTTTATCGCATAATATGCATTGTACTTGGTTCATCATGTAATCTGTGAAAAAGTCCATCTTTTTTCTCAAATGAATGTTGGAAAGCAATATTAAATTATTTGTGGGAGTATATTTTATCTATGGTATTTATATTAGTTATTGTATTGTTTATTTGTCTTTGTCAAAACATACCATAAATAGGTATTTTACTTATGGAGCCTTTTCTTAGTTATTTATTTCCTTTTACTGTTCTTTCCTTTATTGTTATATTAGGGTTTAGGTTGTGTCCTATATAAACCCACTTTGGGAGTCTTTGTAATCATACAATTATTAATACAATTATCAATACAACTCTCTTATTCTACTTTTCTTATTCATAGTCTCATATAGAATTCAACTATGAAATTTTGAACTCTAAAATATGACCTCAACATTATGTTACTTGCAATAGAGTAATTAATGTTTTACATTTTTATTTAGTCATAATACTTCTGAAATCTGAACTTGATATTTTATTTGGGCGCTCAGTAGCTGGAAATAAGTCTGAGACATGCCTCCTTATTTCAATTGCAGCATCTTCAATGCCAACCTCTTTTGTTTTTTTGGTGGGGTTGGGTGGGTCATTGTGGTGGTGGTAAAACTACAATGAAGTTTCCCAGGGCAATTACAAACAAGAAAAAGAAGCAATGGAGAGACAATTTGGTTATGTATATATTTGTGCTGAAGTCCTTGATGACATCAATAAATTGGTAATGCATGATGTATATCTTTTATTCTTTTATGATGTATCTATATATATGTTATCTAGAAGGCTAGAAAGATGGTGGTGTCACTTATCTGCTCTTTTCCCAATCTGCAGTGGCATTTTGTTAGCAATACTGTTTGGTGGCAAGATTTTCCCCGTGCTAGTGCACCTGATTATTCATCTCTTTTTACCCAATCATCTGATGGGGAAATAAATCAAGATTCAAAATCTGATTTCGCTGCTCAGCTGGCTGGATTCATGGCATCGCTAGTAGCTGATGTACCAAGTCAGGCCCATTGGATCTTGCAGTTGACTATGTATGACTTTAAGGGGGCAGTTGGACATCTTGTGGCTTCAATGCCTGGAATTCATTCTCCTAAAGCTCCTTGTATATCTGACTCCAAGCATGTCTTAACTGTGAGTATCTTTATTTTCATCTTTGTGTCCATTTTATTATCGAATAGCTGATTTAGAGCAGTCAACACAGCCTTACAGTGTCCTGTTTATCTTTTTCTAATATATAATATAAATATTGGGATCCACCATCTTGAGCAGGTTGACCTGGTTAACGGTCAACTTTAGCCGAATCCAAGCTTTGGCTAGAGGAGTCTAGGCCCAACCTTGGACCTTGGGTCCTTTAGCTCGGGTCTAATTTACTGAAACTCTGTGGGCTTGGCATAGTACTTCAAATTTCGTTTTAACTTTTTAAACCATAGTTTTTAAGATAATATTACTAGATTAACTATTCTGTGTACACTGCAGCCCGGAAATACTTATTGAAGAAGATCGCAATGAAGCCAAAAACTTAGCTTTTTCCTATGTACTTTGTCTTACTCTTTAACCCATTTGTTGTGTTTTTGTTCCCCTTTATAGAATTATGTCTAACCTTCGTTTCCCCCATCCCTAACCTTCGTTTATCATCATCTTCTCCATTTCCAAGTTCTTTCGTCCACAGTCAAACCTAACCTCGTCAAACCCTAACATTGTCCCCACCGTCAAACCCTAACCCCTCAACTCGTCACCACAGATCATCAATAACCCAACCCTAACCATCGTCTACCACCATCTTCGCCATCACCCATAAGTTCCGAGCATCACCTTCTTCATCAATACCAAAAAACGATCATCATCCTAACCATCGACCACCACCATTTTCTTAAATACTAAAAGTCGACTATCTCTCTCCAGTAAACGACCATCACACTATCTAACGACCAACACTATTTTCTTCATCACCAGTAGTCGACCATCATCACTATTTAACACCATTTCTGTCATCACCTTTAAGTACCTATCATCATCATCTTCACCATCAACTAAAACAGAGCATAGAAGTCCAAGGGTCAAAAACATGGACATTTCTATTGAATAGTGGGTCAATTCTGAGTTTCAGTAAGTTACTATGGCTCTTAACCAAAGCTTTGATTCTGTCTCATTGAAAATAGAACATAAGTTTTTTCTATTGAAGATCGAAGAAAAGAAATCCAGAAGCATTCAAATTAGTGAGAGTCACAAAAGAGGAAGGAATGTCATTTCCTTAAGTTTTGAAGGGGCATTCTGGGTGGCTGTTCAACTGAAGGAAGCAGTTAAGGGGTTAGAAGAACATTCGTTTTTCAGGAAGAACAAGGTATTTGATCAAATCATTTGGGTCAATAAGCATAAAAATGGTAAGGGCCAATTCATGGAAATCTACAAGAACACGAACGGACAAGGGGAAAATATAGTGGTTCCATCAGGGCCAAATGGGAGGAAATGGATAGAGTTTGCAGGATACATTGAATTAATTCTGAATGGGGGGTTGAAAGAAAGAAGGAAGAATGTCAACAGTCTTAATGTTCAAAAAAGAGGGTTCGGGAGGAAGAAAGGTTTTGAATTGTATCAATATCCACGCAATAGCAATGGGGTCAAACAGGGTAAGGTACTACAAAGTACTACGTCATATGCTGATACACTCAGGAAGAACATTATATACAGCAAAAAACAGAGTTTCAGATCCGTTCAGAGGAAAGGTATGGTGGAAGTAGAGAGATTACCAGAATTCAAGGAAGAAAAAGCATTTGTGTGCATTAGAGAGAAAGTAGAAGACGCCTGGAGTAGTATTGAATCAGCAATTAATGAGCTTTTCAAATTTAGAATCAGACTTAGACCTTTTCAGGCTGATAGGGCATTCTTCATTTGCTGTAATGATAAGGAGGTTAATTTATTTAGTAACAGAAATTTTGCTTTTCTTAGAGGATCAATTGCAGTGAGTTTTAGAAATTGGAAAGAGGATGAAGGTAGCAAGTGCAGAATGATTACTTTCACTGGGGGATGGGTATCGGTAGCAGGGTTACCAATTAGTATGTGGAATCAAAGCTATTTCAAACAGATTGCAGAATATTGTGGGGGATTATTGGAAATTCATCAAGATACATTGAGCATGAGAAATTGTTTTGAAGCAAAATTTAAGGCCAAGGGCAACCTAAGTGGTTTTATGCCAGCTGGTATACAGATCACAAGAAAAAGAAGTGTTTTTTCTTTGAAACTCAAGAATGCTTCGAAGCTGGAAATTGGGTTTAGAAGATTTATTCTCCAAAAATCGGTCACAGCAATGGATTTTGCGTATACGGGTGTTTGTGGAGACGAAAATGAGGTGGAGTATGAGGATATGGAGGAAGGGGGGGTAAATAATGAATGTTTGACTGGGAGTGTGAATGAAGATGTGGGGAAAATGAGGGAAGGAGTGGAGGATTTAGGAGAGCCAGAAGAGGATGATTTAGATGGGAACTTGGCAGTATTAACGAGGGTTAGGCAGAAAATATTGCAAAAGGAAAACCCGGATCCGATAGGAGTGGGAAGGATTTTTGATAGAATAAAGAAAGACTTGGACCCCATTGACATGTGTGGAATTAATCAGCAGATAGTTAGAAATAACCACGCAGGTCTTCAAATCACAAAGTTTGAAAATCAAAGTGGAGTGAAATTGAATAAGCATAATAGAGTGTTGAAGTGGCTATCTAAGGGAAGTATAGAACTGAGAAGGTTAAGCTGGATTCCAAAATTATTCTCTTACGAATTTGAGCACAGGAATAGGTTGAAAAAATTAATTCTCAGTTTTGAAGAAGAAGACACAATGGCAGTTCATGGTGATGAGAGGGTGGCTCCGTTTAGTAATATAATACTCACTCGTCCTGCAGCAAATAACCCCATTCATGTGATGGAGATTGAAGATGTGGGTGATGATGGAGGGGCATGGGAAGCAAGTAGTGTATGGCAGGAAGCAAGGGAGGGTGTTATTTTTAGTTTGGAAGAAGGGAATGATGTAATCTCAGAAGATCAATTATCCTCCGAAGATGAGCAAGAGTCAAGCTATGCATTCGATAAAGATGCAAATACGAGTGAATGGTTGGTTAGATTATTTAAGGAAGCAAGAGAAAACCGTGAAGGGTGTATGTCACCAAGTAATTCTGACCTTGAGACCACAGCCAAGTTTTCAACGGAGGTAAACACTAAATTACCTAGTAAATTGCTGGGCACAAAGGTACATTCTGAACTTTCTCATAAAAATCTTTCGTATTCACTCTCTCGTATTAATGCTTCAACATCAAATTCATATTGTTCATCTCCTTCTTCTCTTTCTTCTCCAACGTCGGGGTCGGATATCGTAGTGTATCATAGGAGAAACCCATTATTTTCTGAAAAAACAGTGGAACCTCATGAATCACCTAAGTTGTATAAATGCATAAAAAATCCAAGGTTGGAGGAGGGGTTAGAGGGTCTAAGTAACTGTTGTTTGGTACCCACTTGTTGCAATGGTCTAAATACACAAAGTCAATTAATTGTTGAGCACCATAATGATTTAAATAAATCTGTTTCTGGAATTGGGACAACTCCTCAGTCAGTCCCTAATTTAGCCTCAGAAAACAGAAGGATGATGGGTTTGAGTGAGGAGGAGTGGCAGAAATTCAATGCAATACTTAGCAAAATGGGTATGACGCTGGTACCCATTAAGAATAGGACTAATAGAAGAGAAGTGGGGGAGAAAAATTCTAGTAGAAAGGGGGTGAGAGAACTAAAAAATTTAAGATGCGATATTAACTATGAAAAGGGGAGAGGGTCGAGTTATAAAAGTAGGGTAATGGCTGGTAATAAATGAAGATAGTATCATGGAACGTGCGGGGGTTGGGGTCGAGGAGTAAAAGAAGAAATATAAAGGAAAGTATTTGTAGAGAAAAACCAGATGTGGTTATTCTCCAAGAAACAAAAAAAGAAAAAATCAATTGGGCAGTGGTGGGAGCTGTATGGGGAGTTAGATTTAAAGATTGGGCGTTTCTACCTTCGGTAGGTAGATCGGGAGGTATTTTAATCATTTGGGATGTAAGAGAACTTAAGGCTGAGGAATGTATCCTGGGAAATTTCTCAATATCAATTAGGTTCTCACCATCTCACGGGGAGAATTGGTGGCTAACAGGAGTGTATGGTCCGTGTAGATATAGAGAACGTGGGGAATTTTGGGAAGAGTTGGCGAGTCTATATGGGTTATGTAGGGATAATTGGTGTCTTGGAGGGGATTTTAATGTAGTTAGATTTTTTTCGAAAAAGAAAGGGGAGGGGGTTAATAGAATATCGAAAAGCATGAGGGATTTTGATGCCTTCATTAACGAAATAAATCTGAGAGATCCAAGATTATGCAACGTTGAGTTTACATGGTCAAATGGGAGATCTCACTCTAGATTAGATCGTTTTCTTTTCACTACAGGGTGGGAGGATTCATATTTGTCGGTGAGGCAGGAGGCCCTTATTAGAATTGAATCGGATCATTTTCCATTAGTGCTTGACACTAATCCTTTCAAATGGGGGCCATCGCCGTTTAGGTTTGAAAATATGTGGTTGACAAATAAGGAGTTTTTAGGAAAATTAAGGAAATGGTGGGAGGATAGTGAGGTACATGGGTGGGCAGGTCACAAATTCATCAAAAAATTAGAGCAAGTGAAACATAAGGTTAAGAAGTGGAATATAGAAGTGTTTGGGGATGTGAGAATGCAGAAAGGTAGAATTTTGGATAGGATTCAAGAAATTGATAAAGAGGAAACAAGAGGAATTCTAGGAGAAGGCTTGATTAGGGAGAGGAGGGAGTTGAGAGAAAAATTTGGGGATTTAGTTTTGAAAGAGGAAATTTCGTGGAACCAAAAAGCTAAAGTGCGAGGAGTGAGAGAGTGGGATGGCAATTCTAAACTCTTTCATAGAGTGGTAAATAGTAAGAAAGTGAACAAAATCATTTCTAAACTTGAAAGAGATGATGGTTCCATTGTGGATTCTGAAAATGAAATCGTGAATGAGATTGTAAACTACTTTAAAAAGTTGTACACCAAGAGAGATAAATGTAGTATGGGACTTGTAGGAATTGATTGGAACCCAATCGGACTGGAGAGCAAGAGTTGGCTCGAAAGATCGTTCGAAGAAAATGAGATTAAGGCTGCAATTGATGCCTGTGAGGGAGACAAAGCACCGGGCCCAGATGGTTTCACCATTGAGGTTTTCAAAAAGGGGTGGGAGATTATTAAGGAAGATATTCTTGGGGTCTTTAATGAATTTTTTGAAAATGGAATAGTGAATGTGTGCACCAACTCCACATATATTTGTCTAATCCCAAAGAAGCTATCTTCTCTCAAACTTAAAGACTATAGACCGATTAGCCTTGTCACAAGTTTATACAAAATCCTGGCTAAAGTCTTGGCATTGAGATTGAGAGAGGTAATAGGTGATACGGTAGGATTATCACAAGGGGCATTTGTTAAAGGACGTCAAATCCTTGATCTTGTATTGATTGCTAATGAAAGTTTAGAGGAGTTCCGGGTCAAGAAGAAAGAAGGTGTAGTCTTTAAAATAGATTTTGAAAAAGCATACGATCACGTGGAATGGGATTTCATAGATCATGTGCTTGAAAATAAGGACTTTGGGTTTAGATGGAGGAAATGGATTAAGGCCTGCCTTTCCTCTGCTAATTTTTCGGTTATGGTTAATGGTAAACCGATGGGTATTTTCAACGCATCGAGGGGCATTAGGCAAGGTGATCCGCTTTCACCTTTTATTTTTGTCTTAGTAGCAGACGTTCTTAATAGGTTAGTGGTGAAAGCAAGGGAAGTGGGTATTATTGAGGGTTTCGAGATAGGTAGGGATAGAGTTAAACTTTCACACCTACAGTTCGCCGACAATACCATTTTCTTCCTTTCAAAAGATGAAAGAAAGCTTAAAAATTTGATTGACATTTTGGATATATTTGGGCTAGTTTCGGGGCTTAACATCAATTTATCCAAAAGTGTGTTAGCAGGTATCAATGTGAAGGAAGTAGATATGATGTCGTTGGCGAGAACGGCGGGTTGTGAATTGGGATCGTGGCCAATGTCCTATCTTGGGATGCCTCTTGGAGACAACCCTAGTCGAGTCGAGTTTTGGGGTCCGGTAGTTGAAAAAATTTCAAATAGATTACAGGGTTGGTTAAAAGGATGTCTTTCAAGGGGAGGTAGGTTAACTTTGATTCAGTCGGTCCTTGAAAGCATTCCAATTTATTATCTCTCTCTTTTCAAAATGCCAATTACGGTGTGTAATACTATTGAAAAACTAATGAGGAATTTTTTTTAGGAAGGATTCGGGGAGGGAACTTGTGATCATTTATTGAATTGGGATTTGGTGTCTAAAAGTAAGGATAAAGGGGGATTGGGCATCGGTAATATTGCTAAGAAAAATGAAGCTTTATTAGGGAAATGGCTTTGGAGATTTCCCATTGAACAAAATTCATTGTGGTGCTCAATAATTAAAAGCAAGTATGGACTCCATGAAAATGGGTGGGATGCAAACATGGTTACTAATGGCACTCATAGGAATCCTTGGAAAGCCATTTCTAGTGGCATGGTTAAATTTAAATCATTTATTCAACTTAAAGTGGGTATGGGTAATTCCATTAGGTTTTGGGAAGATATATGGGTTGGGGATTCTACTCTTGCTTCTCTTTTTCCCCGGTTATATAGAATTTCTCGAAACACAAATAGTGTCATAGCATCAATCATTCGTTGGAATTCTATTGATTCTTTCTCATGGGACTTAGAATTTCGCAGAAATTTAAATGATAGGGAAATTGGGGACTTTTTGGAATTGTTAGATTTGGTTTCTAATTCTCAAGTTTCTAGATTCGAAAGAGATTATAGATTGTGGATGGGGGAAAAGTCGGGTATATTCTCTTGCAAATCGTTCTTTCAATTGCTCACCAATTCGCCATTGGATCCTATCTTTGTGCCTCATAATTTTATTTGGAAAATTAGTATTCCTCCGAAGGTGAAAGTTTTTGCTTGGCTGGCCTCTTGGAAAAGAGTTAATACTTGTGACTTACTCCAAAAAAAGAGGCCAAATCTGGTCATTTCTCCTTCTTGGTGTACTCTTTGCAAAAAGGGAGGTGAGAGCATCGATCATATGTTAGTTCACTGCAGTTTCTCCAGTTATATGTGGAGTAAGGCGAGGGAGGAATTCGGAGTTATTGGAGCCTTGCCTGGATCATGGCATGATTTATTAGGCTTGGATTGGCAGTTTAGTGGAAATAAGAAGAAATCAAAATTGTTATGGAGATGTTGTTGCTTGGCATTAGCTTGGGGAATTTGGCATGAAAGAAACGCTAGAATATTTGAAGATAAATATTGCGAAGCCGGTGAAGTATGGTTTAATATCAAGCAGTTAGCATCATTTTGGGCCATCTCTTCGAAACTGTTCGGATCTTTATCGGTCTCAGATTTATGTGGGAATTGGAACGCAGCTATCCTGTAGTAGCTTTGTTTATGGCTTCATCTTTTCACTGTTGTTTGGTTTTTTGTAACGTTTGGATTTTGTAGCCTTTTCATAATTCTTGAGGGGCTTTGGTGGACTACTGGTTCACTAAAGATGTAATCTATGTTGTATTGCTTTATTTAGTTTTTAATAAAAGCGTTTTGTTTCTGATCAAAAAAAATACACAATAATACTTGGAAGGCTTGATTATCTAATATCATGGGGTTCATAAGACTTTGGTGATGAAATGGAAACTTAAAATGCGCTATTTCCCACTTTAGGGTAATCAGCCAATACCTCGGTCTTGTAGTGTGAAGTTACTAGGTTCTGTGGAAGCATCTGTTGTAGGGTTGAGCCACCTTTTTCGCACTTCGACAGATTACAAAGGTATGCAGCTAAAGAAGTTGGCCTCTTTCCTTGGGAGGTGCCATGAGAATGCATTTGGGATGTCAGAAATCATTTTAATGAGAAACACAAATATACCTGCTGACACAAATGCTGTGAGCGTTCTTATTCCTAATCCAGAAGATGTCTCTGAGGAAGGTAAATTGTCCTTGCGTAAAATACATAGTTCCTATTTCTTAAGTTCTTGATAATCTGTCCTTATTTCTGTGAGCTTAGTGGACTAAATTTCATCCATAAGAGGATCCCCAATTATTGGGATTAAGTCTTGGGCTCATGCATGCTTAAGATTGGAATGTGGTTTGTGAAAGAAAATGATTGTATTTGTTTGCATAGAAAATATTGGATATAGTAATACTCCGAATAACTAAATGCACTTTCGTAATTTTATTCAAGTACACTATTCGTTCAAGAGATGATGTATGGAATTAGTCCTAAGATAGTTAGTTCTAGTAATACTAAAGTGAAACAAACTACTCCCTGCATCTCAAATTGATAGCCTCGTTTCCATTTCGGACATTAACGATGTACCTATTCTCACAATAGAAAATAAGTTGTATCCTTGACCATGATTTGTGTTTCTTAAGAAGTACTGAAGTCAGAGTGGGGATATCAATTTGACATGGAGGGAGTATAAGAATCCAAAAGCATGTGATGATGTAGAACCCTTTCTACTTAATGTCAAGGTTTAACCATTTAGGGCTTGTTTGGTGGAATTTTTTAGCTGAATTTTTTGAGTTTTTTGGTTGGAAAGTGTGAAAACAGTCTGAAAAGTTGAATTTGGTTTTTGTTGAAGTTTTTTTCAA
This sequence comes from Lonicera japonica, assembly GCA_021464415.1. Lineage (NCBI taxonomy): Eukaryota > Viridiplantae > Streptophyta > Magnoliopsida > Dipsacales > Caprifoliaceae > Lonicera > Lonicera japonica. The sequence continues at coordinate 7,028,149 of CM038467.1, read as the reverse complement.
CCAATTTAAAAGAACTCATGAAAAAAACTCAAAAAATAGTCACAATGAATCTTATTTTATAGATATCGATGAGTTGGTTTCAAATATATTTTTTTTTATCTAATTCCGATTTTTGGATTTAAAGTTATGGGGTTTTAAAAGTTTTATGAGAGGGAAAGTAAAGTGAAGTAAATTTTGAAAAGTGTGAAAGTAAAGTTGACTTTTTGTCAAAAAAACTAGTTTTATAGTTTTCTACCAAACAAGGGCTTTAGTCTTTTTGGGGCCGACTCCAGTAATATTTGTGTCATTCACTGAGGAAGGGGGAATAACCATGTTAAAGAACCCATAACTTATAGAAAACTTATGCTATCAATTTCAGGAATTTCTTTAGCAAATTGATGAGTGTGTTTGTTCAATACCGTGACTTCTCAAATTAATATTATTCTCGCTTCTTGCACTAGATTGCGTTCACCTTGGGTTTCTGCCAAGAAATATTGCAAAGTGGGTTGCTCCATTGGCGGACATTGGATTCTTCAGCTTTTCAGCATATATTTATCCAAAAGAAGCCCTTGCAAATGCTTTAGAAGGAAGCAACAACAAACTGCAATTGATACTCTATGTGTCACAGGCATGGAATCTAAACTACTTTTCAGATCACTTTATTATGCTAATTATTTGGGGTCATCATTTATCAATACCTTTTTCTTGTCTTGTCCAGGGCCCTACCTTTGTGGACATGTCAGTATTAATGACACCTGTACATGTTTCTGCATTATGTTTACTAATCGCCTCAATTCAGAGGTGTACAGGCCTCTGGCGACTTCGAGAGGTAATAATGCTCAAGTAGTTGATTTATAATTGCTTTTTTGGGGTGTGGTAGTAGTAGTAGTAGTAGCAGCAGCAGCAGCAGTAGTAGTAGTCTCAATATTACAAGATTCGTTTGCACAATTCTTTTTATTTTGTAGTAGTCTCAATATTACGAGATTTGTTTGCACAATTCTTTTTATTTTGTCTTACAAACTTATACTCTTCTGTGTTAAAAATTTAATCATAAGATATCGACTGCTATATCATGAGGTATGTAATGAGAGATGGGATGCACAATTATTTGATTGCCTAAATAGATAAAATTTGTTATTGAAAATTGAGTGATATGATTAAAGATTATATTATCTGGCTTTCTAAACATTGCTTGGGAGGCCCTCCATTCGGGTTGCAGTTTAAGTAAGCAGGCAATCATTCTGTGTCAGGAACATCTCTCCCAAAAGCTTAAGTTGTTAGGTAGTGGCCAACAATTGTATATCATGCTCTTCAACACTCCCCCCCCCCCCCCCCCTCACTTGCAACCCCCACTCGCACGTGGAGAGACATACCAAACCAAAGGTGCACTTTGTGCACAAACAACAACGTGCATACTGCACAAACACAAAGGGGGAACAAATGCAAGCTGGAGGATTCGAACCCGAAACCTTGCAGAACCCGAGCTTTGATACCATGTCAGGAACCATCTCTCCTAAAAGCTTGAGTTGTTAAGTAGTGGGTCAACAACGTATATCATGCTCTTCAACATTCTGTTTGACACCATCTCATTACATTCTATTTTATTAACATAATTCTGACATTCTGTTTTGTTTCTTTGTATGTTTTAGGTTCTGGGTCATCATAAATGGCCAGAACATTCTGAAACTGATTTTGTCTTTGGTGAGTGTTTCATTAATTAGCTGACAGCTTGCAGAATGTTTGTAATATTTGTTTTATAATTTGTGCTACTCTGTGTTTCATTATTTAGGTTCATCCTCAGTTGGATCCATCAATGCTCAATTTTTAGCTGCATTTTCAGCAGCAGCTGGAAAGCGGTCATTGCAGTTCTCAGAATCTGAGGAGTCTGATCCAGATGTAAGTGTTTGCACTCAAGGAAATCTGAAATAATTTCCTACTTGTGCTCAGTGGTTCGCTATTCTTTACAGTGGGGCTGTTGGAGTGCAAGTCAAGAGTCAAGAAATCCATCTATCAGAATAATTTTCCCCACTATTGAAAGAGTGAAAACCGCAAGTTGTGGTATCTGGGCTTCAAAGTACCTTCTTTGCTTCTCACAAGTATGTTGGCGTACTTACTAGATTTAAATAACTGTAATCAGATCAGTTGGATGCTATTTGTTGTGCAGTTATATATTTGTCAATTTGCCTACATTGATTTTAGCTATTTGTAGTTATGGAAAGAAAAATGATTTATCATTATTATTCACTAGCTAAAATCAATGTTCTAAAAATCGCTAGGCATTCCTAGGGCAGCAAAGGGGGACTAACGCCTAGGGGATTAATTAGGAACTAGTCGGGGATTAATTGGACAAACAATTTTAATACTTCATAATTATTAATAATAACATGATATAAGTAAAATCTAACTTTATTCTAAAAAGGACAATGAGAACTTTAAATAAATACTCTCATAATATAAACATAAAAAAGAATAGTTTTTAAAACAAAAAGGAGTGAAAGACCACTATTCCTGCCGCATCGCCATCCTGTAAGACTAGGCAGCCGCTTAGCTAGGCTAATCGGCAGACCACTGCCGAGCGCCTAGGCGGGGATTCTTAGAACACTGGCTAAAATAAGGAATACAAACTTATAAAACAGTGATCCAGAGGTGATGGAAGGTGTTTTGAAGAGAAAAGCAATATTAATTTTATGTTGTTTCTTGATTGGAATAGATTTGCTCTTTTTTCTGAGCTCTTTAGATAATCAGCACACAATTTGTTTTTTCAAAAATAATAGAATTTAATATGGTATAGGACTCTGATTATACTTGAGATGTTTGTAAGAAGATGCAGATGGATATATGTTTGCTTTATTATTATTATTATTTTTTGATAACCATGGTCCATGGGTATTGGGGCCCTACCCCCACTAATCCCATGAGGCCCTGGTTGTTCAACCGGGAGACGCCCCCAGTGGCTTGAGAAAGATTTCAGCAGTTGAACCTGAGACTGTGCGCCTACCCACACAGTCCCAAGTTGCCCTTGGCAACCCCTTGGGTTATATGTTTGCTTTATATTTTACAATATTTGATAGTTTCAAGTACCACGGTGGAATTTACCTAGCTTTTGTTTGTTCAGAAAACATGGCTAAGGTTGAGAAATGTAGGCATACTTCATGATGCAATTCCTTATCCCCTTGACCGACTTGGGCATCCTATGCATTTTAAGGTACAAATTCCCTGTCTTACTTTGAGAACATCTCAATTCCTTTAAAGATAATCTATGCGTGGTAAATTAGTAATTATATTTGTTGCAATCTCAGATACTTTAATTTCTTGTCCTTCTCTGCTTCTTCAGATTTTGGTTCATTAATTGAGGTTTTCTCTGTGGTTAAACAGTTGTGAAACTATTTCCAAAATATATGTAGTTAACCAAATAGATTATACTTGAAGAAATGTATTATTTACATGAAAGGGAGTAGCCATCTGGGATTCAGATTATGGCTGGACTGTGGTGGTGCTAATGGACAATTTTTTTCAATATATATATAATATAAGTAGAAAAAAAGAAAAAGGAAAAACACAAATTGTTATCAATTACTCAAAACCTTATTCTACAACTTAGAAAACCATGTTATAGATAACCAGACACTAACCTGGGCAACCACACATACTCGACCAATTATCACTATAGAAGAGATACAAACAAGTTATATGGCCTCAAAATGCTCTCGAGCCTTTGAAGAAACCTGTTGAACAATCTATTCGGGGACCTGAGACATAAGCCAGTGAGATACCACCTGAATTCACTCTCTTCCGGTCCTTGAAGTACATAAACGAGACCTGTCAATTTCTCATTCCTTTACCAAAGCATACCTGTATAGATGTCAATTTTATATTCCTTTTCCAAAGCATACCTATATAGATGTCAATTTTATATTCCTTTTCCAAAGCATACCTATATAAATCGAATCCTAATTTCACGTCTTTAGAACAAGGGAACGGAACTTTGCATTAAGATGCATCATGAAACTTCTTAATTACCAACACATGTTATGTCCTGGTCTAGCCTAGTAAGATGTTGTCTTCTTTGGGCCAAAGCCCGCACGGTTTTGTTTTTCCTCAAAAGGCCTCTTACTAGGAAGGACTAGTGACCACACAATATAACGAATCAGGTCACCTCACCAAGGCAACATGGGATGCAACACTCATAGTGCGTAGCCTGCCAACATCTACTGCAGCCACACCAAGCACATACAACAGCCTGCCCACAACACTAGGGCTGTTACGCACACTGTTGTACACTATTCTGGAAGCCATAACAAGTGAGATTGCATGACGTGTGCAGGTGGCTCGGAGACGGTTCCAGTCTAAGACCGATACATCTTCCTGTGGATGGGTCTATTGTGGCTCACATAACTTCAGTGCAGCTGCTTGGGGACGTCCAATTTCCAGTACACTTGGGATACAACCCAGTGGGGCCGCAAGACCTAATAATCCTGTGTTAGGTTCAAGGCTTCACATTTGTAATTATGAACTTGGTATCATTTTCATAGTCCCTCCGTCAGATATAAAGGTTGGCGCCAACAAAAAGAGTGGAAACTTGGATGATATTGTTCTGCCATTTGTGGTGCCTGCCCCAAAATATAGAGCTAGAGATAGGCCAGCAACAGCACAGGCCATGCAGGAGGCATTGGCTGAGCTTACAGAGCAAGAGAAAGAGAGATTTGCAGAGGCATTAAATGTGGGTGGTTTGATGGAAGAAGAAGAAGAGATCCCGCCAGATGAAGAAGAGGAAGTACTAGAGGATACTGATTATGTTGCGGTGGAGAAGGAAGATGACAAGGTTTATGGTGAGAAGCTTTGGAGCCAAGTTGATTCATCAAATGGATGAGGTCAATTTTGGTTATTTAAAATATTTCTCTTATTCTCGGAGCTGCATTAGGAAGAGGGAATGTTTGTATTCTATGCAGTTCATCATTGTACCAGCTCTGTAAAGCTTTTTCTTTTCTTTTTTACCTTTCCCGGACTTACCCCTTTCACCTCATTGGATGTGGGACTCATATCCAGTCGCAGAACAGAGCATACCGCTGGCCCAAGGAAATTTGCAATTGAGTGATTCAAACACAGAATCTCCTACTAAATAGATCAATCTTTCTTGAAGCTGCTGGGCCAAAGCCAAAGTGGGAATTGACAATTCTTCTTATGCTAATACAGAGTTATTGGCTTTAGTTAAAGATTTAATAGGTTTGGATTATTAGTGAGTTGACTTTTGATAGTTTCCTGAATACGCAAAAGGGATTCACATGCAAGTTATTTACAATGAGAAGATGAGCAGAAGTGAATGATTGTTCACTCAGAGAGGTTGAGGGTTCAAGACTTATGATTTTTGCAAATCCTTGTTTCCTTTCTATTTTCTTATTTTTATGTTTGGGGTAATGTAAGCCCCAAAATGGATCAACAAGTAGGAGAAAAGGAAATTGTTTTCCGGCACGGACAAAATTGGAAGCAAACTTGCATAATTAGATATGAAAAATTATTCGAATTACTAAGCTCCGTTTGATAGTAACAGGGAAAATGAAAACAACTAATTTGGGTGAGAAGATGGAAAATAAGTTGAGCCATATGATGAGATGTTCTTCATTTTATACTTATTTTTGTGAGTATATCTCATACATCCTTTTTTAATATTTTGTGGAAAAAAAATTTCCACCGTCACTCAGAAATTTTTTCATGAGAAAAAACAAAAAATAAGAGTTAATTTTACCACATCTTTTAATTTATTTTTTATCTTCTCACTTAAATTAATTATTTTTTATGCTGCTCTCAAACAGAACCTTAATGTGCATTGTGTGTAAAACGGAACCAAATTTTTTTTTTCTCTACATCTGATTTTGGATTTGTGTAGATTCTGTTGGACCAGGCAACGTTGGTCCAGTGTCCCACAAACTAAAACAACAGCAAGAAAGAATCCTTCAACTGAAAGCCCCTGTTTGGTGAGCCATAACTTTAAATCCAAAAATTCAAAAATAATAAAAAATATATATTTGAAACCTACTCATAGATCTATAAAATAAGATCCATTGTGACTATTTTTTGAAATTTTTTAATTTTTTTCTTTGTTTGAAAAAAAATCAAACAAAACCAAATTCACTTTTCAAAAAACCAACTTTAATCCTTCAACCAAACACCACAAACTAGAAAAAAAAAAAAAGAGATACCAAACAAGCCCGTAGAGTTTCTGCCAAGACTGCCAACTGTTTGATATGAATATTTTATATTTGTCCTAAAGATGGACATCTTCATAGCAGCTTAACTGCAGAAGGGTATCCTATTCCTCTTTTGACAAGGTTTGTTAGATTGTCACAAAAATCAACTACTATTAAATTAAGAGTGTAGTTTTAAGATTTTTAATATAAATTTTAGGTTTCGTTTGATAACATAGAAAATAATAACAAAAACATTTGATTTGTGTAAGTTAGGAAATAAATTGAGGTATGTGATGATTTAATACTCATTTTTATGAGTAGTTATCTTCCATCTTTTAATATTTTTTGTGCAAATTTTTTTTCCTCGAATCTATTTGATGGATTGCTTGTTAGAAAATAAATAATAATATGTACTTTTGAATTGAGTGATTTTGTTTCTATCCACGATATCTTGCTGTTAATCCATCTTAATTTATGAAAATTTCGAATAAACTTTGATAATACAGGATATTGAAAAATATGATTTGTATGAAAAAGTTTTCTGCAAAAGAATCATGGAATAATACTTTTGTAAATTAAGGGTTTATATTTGAACAAACTCCAAAAGGAGTGCAACGCTAACTTTGCAGTAGATTTTTAAATTGTATTTTTTTATGAAATCATGCAAAATTAAGTTTGCATTACATGTTTTTTAGCATATTATTATAAATAAGTGTTTAATTGACAATGCTTCAGAATAATTTAACAAATTATATATTCAAAATCTATTTATTAATCAAATTATTTGACCAAACTCTAAAAAGAGTGCAAAGTTAACTTTGTAGTAGATTTTTAAATTATATTTTTTTTATGAAATTATGCAAAATTAAGTTTGTATTACATGTTTTTTAGCATATTATTATAAATAATTGTTTAATTGACAATGCTTTAAAATAATTTTAACAAATTACATATTCAAAACCTATTTATTAATAAAATGCACATAATAATTTCTTCAGAGTTATGCAAAGTTAAATTTGTACTCCTTATTTTCTAAAACATTACTATGCATTTGTATTTATTTGATATTGTTTTAAAGTTTTATGAATGAAACATAGAGATATACTTGTTAAAAAATATAAATACATCATGCAAAACAAATTTGCATTAAATTTTTTTGATTGCAAAGTTAAGTTTGCACAAAATATAATTTTGTACAAAGTTAAGTTTTTACTCGGTCAAACACTTATTTTAAAACACAATTGATAAATAAGTCTTTATTTCAAAATGATAATGATATTTAGGCCCTTATTTTTAAAAAATATTATTCGTTGATTTTTTTGTTAAAAACATTCTCACACAAGACCTTTTACCTAATTTTCAGTTGATAATATTACCCTTTTCAAAATTGTAAAGTATATCCGCCCATTAAAATTAATTTATAATTTTATTAATTTAGATTCCTAATTAAATTCTACTTCCATTTTAATGTATTTCATATTTTATTTTAGAGTGCGTTTGGATTGAAGAATTGAATTTAGCTTTAAAATTCATAAATCTAAGATACAAAAATTATATATTTGAAATACAAGAATTTAAAATTTTATGTTTGCTTAACAAATGCAAAGAAATTGATTTCTAAATTCAAATATTATTCTGCTAAAATTTATATTTAGTTGATTAGTAACCTACTTTTATTTTTGACATTGTGGCGGATGTCGGATTTGCACAAAATTAACCTGTTTGACCCAATCCGCTCCTATTATGGTATTTTCTTCCTTATAACATAGCATAATTACCACAGGGCACGAGTGGATTTATATTTACACTATTCGTAAGAGATTCAAAATTTAAAAAAATAAAACCCACACCAAGTTGGGGCGGGTTTATAGGCATGTAGGTTTCGGGTTTGAACAAATAAGACCCCTTGCCATCCCTAGTATTATTATTATTATTATTAATATTATAAGTATAGTTATAATAATAACAAATAATAATTTGTTTAAATTTTTATTTTTTTTTCAAATTCATGAGCTTAGTAATATCCCTACTTCTTGAAAATTATAACTTTAAGCTAAGTATAAAATCTCAAGATTTGAATATAAGGTGGCAATAATGCTAAAGCAAAAAAATACCTTGCAAGAGCAAATTAACACTGGCTGGACAAAATTGCCCCTGTGAGTGTGAGATACATCAGTCCAACACCCAGTTTCATCTGCCCCCTCTTGCTCTCCCTCTTTCTCTCAAGTATGATCCCAAAAGAGTATTCTATCTCCCTCTCCCACTTTTTCTCTAGAATCTCTCTGTTGCACCATCTTTCTCTTTAACTTTTTTTGCTCGATCTTTGATTTAAATCAAAGTTTCAATTAATTTCCCTTACTTTTCTAGATAGTAGGCCAATTTTGCAAATATTGAATAAAACAAAATTTGAATAATTTTGTCTTATGTTTGTGTATTAATTAACTATCCAACTAACTTATCATTCTCTTTTTATTTTTTATGCCTTTTGTCCTCTTCCGTCCTCTTTCCCTCTCATATTAAAGCACAAGTTTTGTAACGAAGTTCGATTTTGTCAAAGAAAAGACTTGCCAAAAACAAAAGATGGAAGCAGCAGATGCCAAAATTTCTTTAGAGTTAGTTGTTTGATCAAATAAATAGATTCAATAAGGTTGTGGGTAGTGAAGATTGAGCTGAAATTGGGGTCTAAGTAAAAAATTTGCAAAACAAAAGAAAACGGTGATGTATATATATGTATAGACATAAAGTGGGTGTGATTTTCTCGTGATCATCTTTTAGAGAATGGTAGAAGTTCATCGTGTGTGTCAAGAGTACTATTGGTGTATCTCACTCTCACAGGGGCATTTTTGTCCAACCATTGTTAATTTGTTATGGTAAGGTGTTTTTTGCTCTGGTATTATTGCCACCCTTGAATATATTTGTAAATCTTAAATCATAATTTTACACCAAACAAAATATTTAGATTTAAAATTTCAAATTCAAATCTCATGTTTAAATCCTCTCTCAAATCCGCATTTCAATTGCACCATTATTAGAAAATATTGATTAACTTATTAGTATATAGTTAATCAATTAATTGTATTATTAATACTCCCACCTGTTTTTTCACCTATGCGAAATAGTGAATAATAATAATAATAAAGATTTGACAATTAAGTATATATATTTTTTTCTATATTGACAAGCCCAACAGACTTTTCATATTCAATATATAGTCATATAAAGTATCAATGATCATGTAATTAATTAGATAGCATGACATCTGGTACTCTAATTTGTAATATGGAGAGTACTTTCTTTTAGTAGAATGGTTTAGGAGATGATAATTATGTCAACAAACATATACCATAAAACCTTTGAGATTTATTTCATGTTTAGAACTGGCATTGCAATTCAATATTTCCTTAGCAAATTGTGGGAGATAATGGCCGATATAACTTTCTCTGGTTATATAGATTTTTCGATTTTTGTAGCGTGAAAATTGTTCCATCTATCAGATTAAGAATTGTAGCGAATCCTTTACTGAAATATGCATAGTAACCCCATTAAATTACATATACAACAATGAGTCGCAAGAAACAAACTAATAATAATTAAAAAGAATAATGAAATTAGTGCTAACAAGTAATTTCTATGTCAATTCTTATCCAAGGAGTTTTGGCTTTTACCAAAAGTTATGCTATAACAAGTTGTACCATATGGTCCACTTCCTTACACTCATTATATATTGTTTGGGCAAAAGGAATTATGATGTTAGCAACATAGAGTATGTAATATATTCCATCTTTAGTATTTACAACATTTCTTCTAACGACGGAATAAGGAGTTAATAATATCTCGGCCCTTTTTTGCATAAGTGAATTTTTGAATAATCTTTGATTAACTTACAATAACATTATAACTTGTGAGATTATCTGGAGTAAATGAGGTAAGAGGGAAAAAGGAGGAGACGACATCTAATGAGAGATAAGAGAAGAATGAGGAAACTAGAGGGAATAAGGAAAAAGATGACAAAAATTTTGAAATGGAAAGGAGGGGGGGTTGATTTTTGATTTTTATTATTTTACTTAAAAGTTAGTTAGGATTTACCTATTGGTTAATAACATTAGAATTTAACTTTTTAAATGTAATATTTTCATTTATTTAATTAAATTAGATGTACTTATTAATCTAGTGGTTTCTTCAATATTAAAATATTAATAAAATAATATTTATAAAATTAAATTAATAGTATTTTTTGTCAGTCTGTTCACATTCCACAATCGCGGATTAATTTAGTAAGCAATGCGGATTAACTTAACAATGTGAATTAACTGCAAGTTATCACAGATAGAAACAAAATCACCCTTTGAATTAAACTTTTTATTCAAAATATAGGGATATTAAAACAAATGGATCTTTGCTCCCACACAAGAAAAGTAGATGGATCTAAAACAAAGGCAAGTCTTAAAACTTTTTCATGTTTTTGGGAGTTTATGAGAGAAAAGAAAACATGAGAAAGTATTACTCCGAGGGAAGAAAAATGGGGAGAAAGGAAAATTATTATTTATCCTTTGTTTGGAAGTTTAAAAAGGAAGATAATTTTATTTTCTCCACTTTGTGTTTGTGAAATTAAAAGAAAGAGAATATCATATTTTCAAAATTTGTTATGTAATTTAAGGGTAAAATAATCAGAACAATAGGTTTTCATTAAAAAAAACTCTCTTCTCCTCGATTCTTCCATTCTCTTAAATTTGGAGAGAAAGTTTTAATTAATTATCTCTCATCTTCTCTCCTAAAAAACTTATAAATAGAGAAAACATAACTTTACCCTCCAAATTAAAACCCCGAAATATACGTAAGTCCATGTATAAACAACAAATAATGAATTTCCTTTGTGCAGAGGTTTTGTTTTTATGTATTATTATTATTATTTTCAAACAAGAAACTGGAAAAGGAGATGGCTAATAACCTGTAGTATAGTAATATACTTGAATATGAGAAGAGCAAAGATATACTTTGAGCAAGTGGATTTTAGTCTAGTTGGAAAACATTCACTTGGACTTAAAAGAAAAATCTCAAGTTTATTAGGCGGGAAATTTTTGTTATTTAGGGTGCGTTTGATTGCAAGTATGGAATTTACATGGAAAGAAAATAAGTTCCAGGTAATTGAATTGCCTAAAATTGAGTTGCATGAAAAATGTAATTAAATGTGTTTAATTGCCTTAATTTTCTACCCGAAAAATATTGGTTGTATTGTGGCATTTTTAATGTAGAAAAAATTATGTGTATTTTTTTTTACATAATTTTAGGCTCCGTTTGATTGCAAAAATGGAAAAGGAAAATAAATTTAGCTAGTTTGTGTGAAAAGATAGAAAATAAGATGAGAGATGTTACTCATTGTATGAGTATATATCTTCTATCCTTCGATGTTTTTGGTGAAAAATTTTTACTCACCGCTAAGTAAAGAAAATTTCTTCATGGAAAAACTTAAAAATCAAGAGGATATCACCTCTATCACTCAACTTATTTTCCATTTTTTCACCAAAACTAACTCAATTTTTTTTTTTTCCACTTTGCAATCAAACGGAACCTTATAGTCATGATGGATCTTGTTTAATTGATTTTGATGAGTATATTTTAAATATAATTTTTTTATTAAATTTTGAATTTTGTAGTTTAAGTTATAGCATTTTTAGTGTAGAAAATGGGTAAAATGTTGTCTTGAAAACCGTGCAATTGCCTGAAAAATAAAAACTAGCCCCCCAAAGAAAATATTTTCCTTGTGTTACAAGGAAAATGTAAGTGTGTGAGCAAAAGTGGGAAAATATTTTTCCTAGAAAAAAAAAGCCAATCAAACATCTTAAGTTGTCAAATCAAGTGAAAAATGGGTATTTTTCATGAAAAATACTCCCAATCAAACACACCCTTATAGTTAAAGGAGGAGAAGTTTGAAAAAGAAAAAAAAGGACAGTGTCATTTACACCTCCTATATTTGTCACAAATACGTCTTATGGTAAATATATTATCACTAACACTTGCTCTCAAGGCCTATCTAATGAGAGATTGGTGCAGTTACATATACTCGATCAATATGAACAGAGTTTACTAGTAAGAATTCGCCTAATATCAAACAACAAAGTACCATAGTGTTTTTCAAAAAAAGTTTTGCATAATTAAAAGTTAATGCACTCACATAAACTCAGTTTAAATAGTGATAGTGTGTTGGTAAATGCTTGCTAACATCAAACAATGAAAAAATATTTGTAATAAATAAAAATATGTTAAAATATATTTTTAATTTAACTTTAAAGTAAAATATTTGCAACACATTTAAAAAAGAGGCAATTAGGTATAAGGGCTAATAATAATAATAATAATATAATTATAAATGACATTTAAAAATTAACTGTGTAAATTAAGGACACTATACAAAAAAGACATTAATACCCCTTCCTTATAATATCGTCTCGTTATAACAGCAACCAGAAGGTGCTAAATACATTTAGCACCCCCTGCACAGCAACCAGAAGGTGCTAAATGCATTTAGCACTACAACCAAAAGGTACCAGCACTACAACCAAAAGGTACCAGAAGGTGCTAAATGCATTTAGCACCCTCTGGACAGCAACCAGAAGGTGCTAAATGCATTTAGCACCCCCTGAACAGTAACCAAAAGGTGCTAAATGCATTTAGCACCTGCTGAACAGTAACCAGAAGGTGCTAAATGCATTTAGCACCTGTTAGACAGTAACAATAAGGTGCTAGCAACAATAAGGTGCTAAATGCATTTAGCACCCGCTGGACAGTAACCAAAAGGTGCTAAATGCATTTAGCACCACAACCAGAAGGTGCTAAATGCATTTAGCACATGTTAGACAGCAACAATAAGGTGCTAAATGCATTTAGCGAAACAACCAAAAGGTACTAAATGCATTTAGCGCCCCCTAGAGAGCAACCTGAAGGTGCTAAATGCTAAATGCACCCTCTGGACAGCAACCAGAAGGTGCTAAATGCATTTAACACCCTCTAGACAATAATCAAAAGGTGCTACATGCATTTAGCACCATCTAGACGACAACCAGAAGTGCATTTAGCACCTTCTGAATAACAACCATAAGGTAACACCACTTGAACGACAAATTAGAAGGTGTTAAAATAATTTTAGCACCATTACAACATAGAGAACAACGAAATTGATGAGATCAACATCCACTCAATTTATTTATATGTATATAGATATGAATCGACGTAGGGTTCGTAAAAAAAAGAGTTACAATCATATTTTTTTTTCAAATCCTGCTGGACTGTTAAAATTGATCGATTTCGATAGCAAAATGACATCTGATCGTCTTAATTGTTCGCGCAATGATAGTAACTTTGTCTTCCAAACAACATATCCAAAAATCAGCCAAATCCAACGGTTCGATCAAAAGTTATATATGTTTTACGATTGCAGATCTAGAAAAGAAGAAGAAGAAGAATGATGATGATGATGATGATGATGATGAGAACAATGCTCCTCTCGGAGATACGATCGGAGAGTAAAGTGGTGATGGTGGTGGACGGTGGTGAGACAACTTCTCTTTTCTCTTGTTTTTTGTTTTCTCTCTCTAAACTATATGTATGTAAGAGAGAATAATATGTCTTTTGTATAATTAGAATAAATAATATAGTATGGTAGTTTTGTCCATCAATATTCATCATTTTTTTTAAAATAAATTAATATTATAAAAAGTGTCCTTATTGTAAAACCAAATTATGAAATTAGTACTACTTTCCTTTATTAAACATGAATCCGTCCTTAGAGTTATAACACATTACGGAGCGAGAGTTTATAACACATTATCTCTTTAAAAAAAAGTAAATAAAACCGTAAAAAGAGAAAGAAAATGGAAGAAAGGCATACTTTACGTGTACGGGGGAGTCTGGTCTGGACGACGACTACTACTGTAGAGATTGCGTGTCTAAAATCCCATCTCCACTCCAGTCCAGTCCAGTCCAGTTCACTTCGCTATACATAAATAAAGAAAAATAAAACTCGCCGTCTGTCTCTCTTCTATCCGTAAAAACACTTTCCCCTTCCTCAAAAACTACTTTTTATCGTCTTAAAGGCAAAATTAAAAATAAAGGAGGAGGAGGAGGAGCAGGAGCTTAAAAAACACTTTTCAGAAGGAACATTTAATTCAGAGACGCAATGAATTCATTGCCCACCTTCAACGTTGTACCGTACCAATTAAACCCCTTCCTTTGACGTGTAGCGTGTAGTCTTCCTTTCCCCCCAAATTCCTTCCTTCCTTCCTATTCTCCTCAATAATTCCTTTCTTCTTCGTATTCTTCTTCTCTTCCTCTTCCTCTTCCTCTTCTTCAATTCTATTCATCATTTACAGTATATTGATTGATTGATTGATATGATATGATATATACACAACACAATTAACCCTAAATAAACAACCCCCCTCTCTTCTTCGTCTTCGTCTTCTTCTTCTACTGTACTATAATTTTTATTTACATAATATATTGAATTGAATGAATATTTATATATAATAATAATAATTACAATTCCCCATTCCCCATTCCTTTCAAATGGAAGTGTCCTCATCGTCATCATCTCCTTCATGTTCTTCCCTTCTCTCAGTTCACTTCTCCCCACCCCTACTCACCCAATCCACTCACCGTGTTACCGCCCACCGCCGCCCATCCAAAAAGCTCCCCCTAATCTCCTCCTCTTACAGACCTAATATCACTTTTACGACTAGTACCAATTCTTGTAGTAGCACCTCTTCTTCTTACTTTGGCATTTCAATCTCTCTCAAAACCTACCAATCCAATCCCTTTGGGATTCCTCTTCGTTCACCTCCATCTCTATCAATCGTTTGTGGAGTGTTCGAGAGATTCACCGAGAGAGCCATTAAGGCGGTAATGTTCTCGCAAAGAGAGGCCAAAGCTTTGGGAAAAGATATGGTGTTCACACAGCACCTATTGCTAGGCTTGATCGCTGAGGATCGTGGATCCGATGGATTTTTAAGCTCCGGTATCACCATTCACATGGCTCGACAAGCTGTTCGGAGTATTTGGCATGATAATGATGAAGCTGAGAATAGAGGTGTTGTGACCGCCGAGGTTTCGCCCGTTACCTCTGCTACTGATGTGCCGTTTTCTATCAGTACCAAGCGCGTGTTTGAAGCGGCGGTGGAGTACTCTAGGACTATGGGTTATCATTTTATTTCGCCTGAACATATTGCTATTGGATTGTTCACTGTTGATGATGGCAGTGCTGGTCGTGTTCTTAAAAGGTATAATCTTCTCCTCCTCCTCCTCCTCTTTTTTTTTTTTTTTTTCTTTTAAAGATACAAAAAGGTATAATCTTCATACACTCTGCCCCTTCTAATTGTCTCCGTATAATGTATTTGGCTCTTAATTTTGAATAGATGACATTTTACAATTTTGCCCCTTGTTGTTATGATATGTATCAACAATAGCTAATCAATAAGGAAAAAGATTAGCAGGGCACCATTGGAATTTTTTTTTTTTTTTTTTTGAAGTACTGCACCTGACTTTGCCTCTTTGAATGCTGAATGTAGAATTTCATTACAAATAAACATTAAGAGGTGAAGAAAAAAAAAATACCAATTCTACCTCTTAATGCTAAATAATATACTTCCATTTCATATTAAGTGGTAAAAACAAACACCACCTTACATTCCTTGCAATTTTCCATTTATGGGACTAGATTATTATGATTTCAGATTAGGAGCAAATGCAAATCACTTGGCAGCTGTGGCAATCTTCAGACTTCAAGGAGAACTTGCCAAAGATGGTAGAGAACTGCCTGCAGCATCCAAAAGGGGGTGGGAAAAATCAATTCCTGGGAAAACATCTATTGTTAGATCCTCTGAAAGAACAAAAGGTGATAATTTTTTCTTATATTTCTGCATTTGGTTTCCTTAGGGATTTTCCAATTAGAAGAACAGAGATGATTTGCTTAGCAGTTTGCGGTTTTGTCAGAGAAAAGTGCATTGGCCCAATTTTGTGTGGATCTTACTGCTCGTGCTAGTGAGGGACTCATTGATCCTGTAATTGGACGAGAGACTGAAGTTCAAAGAATTGTTCAGATACTTTGCCGAAGAACGAAAAATAATCCCATTCTTCTTGGTGAAGCTGGGGTAGGGAAAACTGCCATTGCTGAAGGCTTGGCAATTAATATTGCAGAGGGAAATATTCCAGTTTTTCTCATGGTGGGTTTTTTCTCCTTCATGAGCCATTGATGTTCCCATAGTTCATGTAATTTCTTTCAATTTGCTTAACTGTCCTTCATTTTTACAGACAAAACGCATAATGTCCTTAGACATAGGTCTGTTAATCTCAGGAGCAAAGGAGAGGGGAGAGTTAGAGAACCGTATTACTACATTAATTAAGGAGATCAAGAAGTTAGGTGAGAAAATTTGTTGGCATTATATTCACCATGATAAGTCTTTACACGAGGGTCGCTCAACTTGATGGGTCAAACTTGCAGGCAATATCATTCTTTTCATTGATGAAGTCCATATAATTGTTGGATCGGGAACTGTTGGACGAGGAAACAAGGGCAATGGACTTGACATTGCTAATCTATTTAAGCCACCACTTGGGAGAGCGGAATTACAGGTGATGATCTCTCGTATAATCATGTTTCGCTGTCATTGGTGTATATCACAATTTTTTAATGCTAATGCAGATCAATAAATACTAATAATATATTATAATATTTATAGTGTATACTAACATTCTACTACTTTCAGTGTATAGCATCTACAACTATGGATGAATACCGAATGCATTTTGAAAAGGATGCAGCATTAGCCCGAAGATTCCAGCCTGTGTTGATTAATGAACCAAGCCAGGTAATCAATATACATATACAAAAAGCAAAGATGATGAGATACTCGGGGAAGCGGCACCCCAAATTTCCCTCATAATATCTGAAGTTACTACATAATGTCAATCCTCAATCCTATATACAGCTGTTCTTTTGAGTAGACTGAGTGATAATTTTATTTCAGTTGGGATAATTGAAATCAGCTCAAATCTCCAAGTTGTTGAATGGAAAAATAACTGTACAGCAAGATTAGTAATGAATACATTAGACTTTAAGACCTTGTAATTGATCTATGTAGATTGCAAATTTTGATCCTTTGCTAATACTTTATTGGTTGTTTTCTTTATTTTTTATATATAATTCCTAGGAGGATGCAGTTGCGATACTTTTGGGTCTGCGTGATAAATATGAGGCCCATCACAAATGTAGATACACATTGGAGGCCATCACTGCTGCTGTGCACCTATCAGCAAGATATATACCTGATAGGCATCTTCCTGACAAAGCAATAGATCTTATCGACGAGGCAGGAAGTAAAGCTTGTATGGAAGCCTTCAAGAGGAGAAAGGAAGAGCAAACTTCTATTCTTTCAAAGTCACCGGATGATTATTGGCAAGAGATTAGAGCTGTTGAATCTATGCATCGAGTGGTAACTGCTGTTTTTTTATATAATTATTAATCTTTACTTATATTGGTAGCCTTAAAAATCATTTTAATGTTGTAAATTCTAATTGTGTAGTTCAATGCCTTTTTGTAAGCAGGTCCAGACGAGTAAACTGGACAAAGATGTTGCTGCATTCGGGATGGAAGATGATAGTGCACTTAGTTTGGAACCCTACTCATCTGATGATGATGAGTACGCATACTAATCTTTATATTTTGATTAAATACCATTTAGACCCCATTTAGGAAAAAACTCAGTCACCCTTTATGTTTTGCACAAGGCTACCAACTTCCCCTGATTTTACTAATTTTACATAGACTTCCCTCATTAAAACAAAACATTTTGTTGATGAAGAAATATATTCTTGTTGAACAAATATTTCTACCACATTACTTTTCTAAATGAAAATAGGCCACTGTGTGTAACAAAATTTAGGTTTTCAATTGATTCAGTAATTTGTTAGTGAAATGATATTTGTCAAGTTATGAAGAAGCGTGTAATGGTCGCTTTGTCACAATTTTTAATGATCTGCTTACAAAGGAATGTCTCTAGACATTTCTCGAAACTCTTGGGAGGTTAGCAGCACTTTACAAAATACAAGGGGTTTTGACTGGATTTTTGTCAAAACATAATGGTCCAAGTGGAACTTAGATGAATGCCTATTTTGACCTCGATAACTTATAAAATTTATTGTTTCGCTTATTTTCCAGACCTATGATTGTCGGAGCAGATGAAATAGCAGCAGTTGCTTCACTCTGGTCAGGGATTCCAGTTGAGCAGCTCACAGCTGATGAAAGATTGCTTCTAGTGGGTCTGGATGAGCTGCTTAGGAAACGGGTCGTTGGTCAAGATGAAGCTGTTGCTGCTATTAGTCGAGCTGTTAAGAGATCCCGGGTTGGCCTCAGTGATCCTAATAGGCCAATTGCAGCTATGCTTTTCTGCGGCCCCACCGGTGTTGGCAAAACCGAACTCGCAAAAGCGTTGGCAGCACGCTATTTTGGTTCAGTAAGAATCTTTCAATGCAATTTGCCTTAGTTTTATCAAAGAATTTGTCTCCCTTTAAATGATATTCCAAGTTTCAAGCAAATTGAAGAACTCACTCATTCCAAAATGATATTCCAAGTTTCAAACAAATTGAAGAACTCGCTCATTCCAATGGATTGGACTGGTTTTTGCAAATTTCAAGAAAATTGCATAACTCCTTGGCACGATTTATAACCATCTGGTCCATCTCAAATCTTGAAGCATTCCATCTCATATAAGTTGCTTAGATCTAAGGGTCGGTCTGATAAAAAAGTTGGAAAACACTGCTAATTTTTATGAGAACTTGGAAAAAGAGATAGACTGATTTGGTGAGATGTTCCCCATCTTTTCCTTGTTTTCCGTGAAAATGTTATCTTACGTACTGCCCAAAGAATTTTATTACTTGGAAAACCCAAAAGTAATAGAACATTTTACCAAATCAGTCATTCCAACTTTTTTTATCATACTCACCCTAAAAGTATCCCAAGCAGTGGAAATTAGAGACCAACCACTGTTAGCAGATGTTACCATATAACAACTTTTACGTTTGTCGTACTATCAATCCATGCAGATTTTTCAATCCTCTTTTCGAAAGTAAGAAATTTTTGTTTGATATAATTGTTGTAGGAGGCAGCCATGCTGAGACTGGACATGAGTGAATATATGGAGCGGCATACTGTGAGCAAGTTAATAGGATCACCCCCAGGTTATGTAGGCTATGGAGAGGGAGGGATTCTTACAGAAGCTATAAGAAAACGACCTTTCACAGTTGTATTGCTTGACGAAATAGAGAAAGCTCATCCCGATATATTCAATATTCTTCTTCAACTCTTTGAAGATGGTCACCTCACAGATTCTCAGGTTCATAGCTGTTGTTAAACACGAAAACACACGATGAAATTATCACGTATATGGGCACAAATTGATTCGATGAGATTGGTCTTTTGGCAGGGTCGAAGAGTATCGTTTAAGAATGCATTGGTAGTCATGACTTCTAATGTCGGTTCCATCGCCATTGCAAAGGGTAGATACAAACCTTTTGGTTTCTTGATTGCTGGTGATGATGATGGTTCAACTTCATATGCTGGTTTGAAAGAACTGGTGATGGAAGAACTTAAATCGTACTTCCGTCCTGAGTTACTCAACCGGATTGATGAAGTAGTTGTATTCCGTCCCCTTGAGAAGACTCAGGTTTGCCTCTTCACTAACAGTTTTGTAATCTTTCAAGGGCGTTTTTAACTTTGCCCCCCTTCTTAATGCGAAACTAGACTTGCTTCCTAAATAATCATTAGACTTTACCCTTGCGTGCAGGGGAATCTCAAATAATTACGTATAAATGGGGGGCAATGTCTAATTTCTTTTACGTAATTCTTTGAGATCCCCCACCCCTCCCCCTGTATGCAGGGGGTGAAGTGTAACAATTATGAAAACAGGTGGATCAGTCTAATTTGCTATAAAATGTGGTGTGAAGTAAAAAATCCCATCTTTTAATTTTGTTAGAGAAACCTAATTTTCTAGTCACCCCTTAGAGGTACTGTTGCATTTGTTATGCTAAAATGTTCAATGTCAAAGTAATAATGGGTTCAATATCTGGTCATGTCAGATGCTGGAGATATTGAATATGATGCTACAAGAGGTTAAGGAAAGGCTAATTTCTCTTGGAATTGGTTTAGAGGTGTCGAAAGCAATCATGGACCTCATATGCCAACGAGGATATGACCGGACTTATGGGGCCCGCCCTCTTAGGAGGGCGGTTACCCAAATCGTAGAAGATCTATTGAGCGAATCGCTTCTTTCTGGAGATTATAAACCAGGTGACACTGCAATCATTGATTTGGATGATTCTGGAAACCCATTCGTGGTTAACAAATCGAGCCGGAATATCTACCTGTCTGATACGACATCATGCTTGTAGGTAAAATTATTGATGTATTATATGACGTGTACCTGAGTACATTTTTGTACAGTCGTAGTTCTAGGTGATTTAAGTCATTTATATATAGACGTAAGGGTAAAAATAAACCCTAAAATCTTTCTTTTGGACCAAGAATCCAGGTCCTTAAATCAGAATGACTTGCGTATATACTTGCAAATTAAGAATCAATGCGGTCATGCCTCCCTTTCTCTATTTAATTTTCTCTTGATTATTGTTGAAGCAAGGTGGCATTCCAAAATATATTTTAGTTGATCCAAAAGTTAATTGAGAAAAGACGAAATTCAGTTTTCTTATTTAGTGACGCCATTTGTGTTTTAATCAAATTGTAAGGACACTGGCTATTTCTGTTCTCTGTATTACTTGTTAGCTTTAAATGAAGGGTAATAATTTTGTCGAATCACTTTTGGCCACAACCAAGGCAAACAGTCCATTTAAGTGATTGTAAATCATGCTTTATGGATGTTGCTTTTCCAGAAGCCAAAAATTACGAAGGCCACGTTTACGTAGTTGGCATGATTAATGTACGCCAAATCTGAGAAAAGAATGGCACTATTGAGGAACATAGTGCGAAAAAAAAGCATACCAACGAGTTGGAAATGCCAATATTTGAGGAATAATGTGAAAAAAATGAAGACTTGGGCAAACATTAGGACGTATGTATGTGTCAAAAGCGAGTTATTCAAGCGAACCTCTTTTTTTTTTCTCTGAACATCTGTTGTTAGTTCGATTGAAGAGCTAAATTATTGTCATTTAGAAAGTTGCTAGTTTGTTCTTGAAATAAAAAAAATAAAAAAATGAACATACAATTTTAGCAAAAAGAAATAGACATCCTGTACAAATATAAAGAACTCAAAACAACTAAAATTATTGTCATTATGGCAAAGAGGTTAGTCATCCCTGTTAAATAGTTATACAACAGCATTACCTGTACATAAACTGCACAATGTAAATTAGATTTTAAGATATACTCAATAGTGTTTCCCTCACCTAAAACAGCTAGATCTAACTTGATGAAGGGGTATTATTTTCGTTTTTAATCTGAAATATTATTATATTAAACTAAAATTGCTGACATACGAGCGAGCAACAGGTTCAAAACAAAATTTACTCCATTTGTGTCCTGACAATAAAGTATTTTGACCAGAATTATGATACTGAGGCTTTTTGATCAATCTCAGCATATCCGCATTTGCAAAAATGAAATTGTCAAGAGTCTTCTATTCCTGAAAGTTTGAAATAAAACCCTCATTAGTCCTCTATTACTCAGTTGAAATTATTTCAGTTTATATTTAAACTTGGCAGAAGCAAAATGACGAGTCTAATACTGTGAGCGCCCAAAAAACTAATTTTATTGGCAGTTGCTAATTGCAATATTTAGATGAAACTGTTGTTAGTACCCGCTCCATCTCGGCTGCATATCATTATTCTTCTGTTTGGATTTGGTGTGCCTGTCATTAACTTCATTTTCAACACCTGTACGTGACCATTTTTTCCTCCTTGCCAGTTTCTTTGTTGGTCACATTCTCACTCATTTATATTTCGATCTGTGGGAAGCTGGCCCGACTTCAACGCCTGGTTTGCTCAGATAAAAACAATAATCAAAATCAAAATGGTAACTTTTATGACAATGAAACAAGCTAAAAAAACAAACATTTTTTTTCCTTAAGCCAGGGGAAATGAAAGAAGAAAACAATTGATATATATTCATCTAGACAGCAGGAAGAATCACCTGCTCAAGCCTTGCCACCTTTGAGAATTAACAATGGCAGCCTCCATACGTACCATCAAATGCTTCTTAAATGATTCACAGTTTATAAAAGGATACACTAGTACGAAAAAACAAGGCTCAGGCTCTACGACAGGATAATTAATGCTGAGAGACGAGTGTTACAGTTGAACGAAAATATAATGCTATAAACATGTAACCTTTATACCAGTACATAAGTGCAGATCGACTAGGATAGCTGACAGTATTGTCTTCATCTGACCTACTCAAAGATGTTCAACACAAATCATCTACTACCATTTTAGTCGTCCTCATGAAGCATCTGCCAGTCTCAAGCCTACGCTAGAAAGTCCAAACCATACATCAGAATAACATTACAGGAGAAAACAAGAAGGGGTCAGGGGAGAGAGGGAGAAAAGAATACAATGAATGCTACCTTGATAGCTATAATTTGCTCTCGTGTAAGGGAAAATGTTTTAGGAGCTTCCTCTTCGTTCAGAACTTCTGGAGTAATAGGAATCTCACCAGGTACAAATGTCTTTTACAGATTCCTTTTTAGCCCCTTCTTCAGCTAATCGATCGTGAAGTAAACAAATTTGCTGCCTCAACACGCTTCTATTATCAACAAAAGTTACAAATCAAAATGCAACCATTTGAAATATTAAAAACAACAAGTATTCACCACTGTTATAACACCATATACCATTGGCGCATCAACAGCATCACAAAGTACCACAAGTATTCACCAAGTCTGATGGTTGAATATATTTATATAAAAATAGTCTCTGGACCTGTGAAAAATAAAATATCAAACTCTTGCATCACAAATTTTAGTATTTTTTAATGATAAATTTGATTGAATTAGTATTATATAATTCAGTAAGCAACCCCTGCTAAACGCTTGACTTTTAATCTCTTATCTTAATAATATTCTCTTATTCTAGTCCTACCAAAAAGTCAAATGTATATTAGTATGTTCAGCGTGATAAGAAAAAAGTAACAAATTTTGCGTTGTAATATTATTATTATGTTTGACAATTCAAGCGTTCTGTAAAACAATTTTATAGATGTTAGCAATATTTGGTCAAGTAGTAAAAATTTGTGTTCTTCGTGAATTCAAATCCTTAACTAGGCAGTATTTTATCTTTTATAATATGAAGAAAAATTTAATAATAAAATATACACCTAATTTTCCCCGCGTTTAAATACGACAGACACCCTCAACAAAACCAAACCTACGGAAGAATATATTGTAAGCAGGCATCCAAAAGTATAAACCTCCCTGCATTCTCAGCTCATCCTCTTCCTTTCTTTCTGTCCTTCATTTTTGCATAAAGCTATCATGTCATAAATTAGATTACATAAAGAATGGAAAACTTTCTACACTTGGTTCAATGCTCCAACAGCATCTTCAGATTAAAAAGAAACCGAGAGTAACTCATTGCTCTGTTAGTACAAATAAAATGATGAATGATGGGAAGGCACGCCGGAGGAGGACCACTACTCTTATGCACGGTCCCACCTGTTCTCGAATCGCTGCCCTTGTTCATTCCACTTTCAACATCAGCAAAATGATACAGATTTGACTCTGAACTCCGGCCTGAAACACCCATCGATTGGTTACTTGGCAACCCAACAAAGCCTTCCATCAAAGGCCGGTGACTTGGCAACCCGGCAAAGCCTTCCATTAAAGTTGGGTGACTCGGCAAACTGGTAAAGCCTTCCAACAAAGGTGATGATATGTATGCGGCATTATACCCAACTGACGATGGGCGCCCCACGAAATGTGTGACCAACCAATCTATCTTTCAATTGACCATAATCCCTCAACATTTGTGCAGCCGTATCACCAACCATCCCTCCATTAACCTCACCATGTGTAGCTGTGGGTGGAACACCACTATGCCCACTGACAAACCGCTCTAACCCCAGCTGCAAGCAAACCACCCCATTCTCTGCTATATTATCGAGCAATGAACCTGCACCAAATCCAAGTGATAAAGCCGGGGAAGCTGAATAACCATTGAACAGAATTAGCAACTCCAGGACATTTAGGCCACTGGTGAACAGAATTAGTAACTCAGAGTGTTTCGTATCTTTATTAGAGGACTTTGTTTTGTCTGCCGTTCTCTTCCGCTCCTCTTCTTTCTTCTTACCAATGTTTGGAATGCTAGATATCTTCTCATTGATTTTCCATTCGTAAATGAGCCTCGAGGGATCAAGCTTGTGTTTTTCCAAGCACTTGATTACAGACTTGATATTAGCCAATTGCTTTTTGTTAGCTTTATTCTGCATAGACATTGTAAAATTGCATAATCAACCCACAAATTCTGAAAGTAGAAGCGGCCCAAGCAATTAAGTACGAGCCTCACTAGACCCGAGATCTCTTCAATGCTTTTGGAGCTTTTCACGGAGCCTTCAGATTTCGGAGAAATGTGAAAGGAAATAGATACGGAGGTTATGACTGCACCAATCTTCGCAGAGTTTATCTAACTCTGATAGAAGAGGCGGTTTCTAAAGGTTTTCTTCTTTGCAATTAGGAGACC
Source organism: Lonicera japonica (assembly GCA_021464415.1). Classification (NCBI taxonomy): domain Eukaryota; kingdom Viridiplantae; phylum Streptophyta; class Magnoliopsida; order Dipsacales; family Caprifoliaceae; genus Lonicera; species Lonicera japonica. The sequence continues at coordinate 7,003,256 of CM038467.1, read as the reverse complement.
GGGGGGGGGGGGGGGGGGGGGGGGGGGGGGGTCAATCGGCAATTGGGGTCAAGGTTTATATGGATGTAATCGAGGTGGCCCTGTAGGTCGTCTTAGTGGCGGATGAAGGTGGAAAGGCTGTGAAGCTCTATCATTGAATTGATGAAAGGATGAGATGGTGGACTGGTGGTATTTTTGTTTTCCGATGGCTCCTGTTGGGCAATTCGTTGATTTCGATGCCGGTTTGTGGTCACGTTTCACATAACGGGCTGAGTCGCCATCAGCGGAGAAAGGCTGGTAACTGTAGATCGGGAGTGAGATTTTTTCCCCTAATTAGTGCTCGGCGGATGAATCGGAATGCCAGTAGCAATGGAAAGAAGAACCGTATTTTCCCAACATCACCTTCTCTCGTTGTATTTCTAATGAATCTCCAAAACATATTGAAACGTTTAACACTGTGTTTGAAAAAGCTATCATTTTTTACTTTAATAATTTTTCAAATTTAAGTGGGGTAAAATTTTTGTTAAGACCATCTCTAATGCAAAGTATAAAAGTGTGTATTTAGCCTATTACCGATAGAACAAACGCACTGGGAAAAAGGTATAAATACTTGGCACAACATAAGAAGTGTCGTGAGAAATATGAGAGATTATACGATACATCATGTTTCGTTTCATGAATTGCTTCCCACGACACATGATTTGTCGTGGCAGCCTTTCTCAATTTTCCACTTTTAATTGCAGCATCATCAATAATTTGCTACAACCCAACCACGGGAAATGGAAGCTCTCCTGTTCTCCTCTAATTCATTATGTGTCGTGCTGTATATAATATTGTTGGCTTGCAAATATAACTATGCTTTAGCATTTTCCCTCCAAATTTACCCTATTAAACTGAGCGGTGGGGTATCAATGTATGCATATTTGGCTTTTTACACAATGCAGTGCAGATGGTCTAACAAAAAATTAAAATTAAGTGCCAACGCAATTTTTTCTACTTGAAACTATAAATTTTTAAGTGGTAAATTTCCCACTTAAAATTGAAAACTTAATTTTAAAGAGTGTAAAATAGCTATTCTATCCTCTCATATTTAAATAAATTACCATACTATCCAGCGGCCCTTTAACTTTACTTTTACCTCTTAAGGGCAAAATTTTCATATTAAATAAAATTCAATTTTCAGATGTGTTATGTTCAAACAAATAACATTATTTTAGATATAGTTTTTAAAACTAAACAAATAATTTATTCGGTTTCAGTTTTGGTTTAAGTTTATCAAACGCCACCTAAATAATTTGGGTTGTTTCACCTTCAATTAGAAAAATTAACCCGTTCAAAACGTCTCATTCTCTCTCTTTTTCTTCTTTTCTTCTGCCTAAATGAAAAAATCTCTATTTTTCATAATCAAAAGTAAATTATCTTTTTGCGTTTAAGCATTGGAAAATTTTGGGTTGGCCCTTTTAGCCATTAGGGAGAGACTTGAAGGGCAACAAAAGAGTCAAAATAGGAGTATCCAGTAGTTCAAGCATTAAAAACTTACTTTATTTTTGTTTTACAATCGGCAGATGTTAACGGGGCCAAAATCCCATTTACCAATCTTGATAGTTTATGTGAGAGGAGAGGGGTGGGGGATATTGAAGGGGTTTGTTTTATGCACGAGATAACCCGAGACTTCCATTGGGGTGTTGGGGGGAGAGAGAGAGACAGACAGAGTGTTTCATTGTCGTGCTAGGATGGATTGAAACCTCACTTTTAACGTAAGAAGAAAGGAATCAATGTCCATTCGTCCGCACAGAAATTCTTCTACTGCATAACCATTAAGAAATTGTCACCAACTGTATTAGCAGGCCTGCCAGTACAAAATTTGGGAGAAAAAAAATTGTAATGTTTTTGCCTGACCAAGGTTGGCCATTACATTAATATTGCGGCGTGAATTCCTCTGTCTGTAACCATATTCAGATGTTTTTGGGATAGATGAAGTACAAAATCTAGAAGAGGTGATCAAAACTTTGCCAGGTAATCATGTAAGACAGCGAATCATGTAAGAAAGCTAATCATACATGGGGTCCATGCAACTGCTTTTCTTTTAGTATTATAATCCACACACTTTAAATATAGCTGCCAGAAAGTGAATTCCAGATACACCCGTGCAATTGAATCCTGATTTGGTTAGGTGCGTCTCTATCAATTAGTAGCCTTTGTTTCCGCGAATCCGAGCTCTCATGTCAACCTGAAACACACAGGTGCATTTGTTATATACACAGCACATTGCTATGTTTCACAGGCAAATTTGAACATAATATTACACAAAAACCTAAGCCATCACAGTAGATCAGAAATTCAGTTGCTTCTTCTTTTGATCACAATATCTTACTAACGAAGGATAAAAAAACAATATTCTCAATCCTGTCTCATCTAAATCAATTTTTAAAAGAACATACAAGGAAACTAACATCAACATGCAGAAGCTCAAAATATTATTATATGGCATTATAACCCAAAGACAAAACCAGGATTCTTGCAGTCTTGCTCACTCCTAACTTTCAAGAATAATAGTCTACATGTACTCAATCTTTGGAATTAATTTAACTCTTAGTTTGAGACTTTCCAAGAAGAAAGGTTTGCCTCGAAATTTAGAAAGGTTTTAAGAATATTCTTCTTAGATTATCAGTTTGATGCAGCACAAAAAGTTTAGTAGCTGTTCTCAATTTAAGAGTTCCACCTCCATTTTTTACACATCTCAAATTAAGCACCTTGTTCCTAAATTTAGGCTACAAACTGATGTAATATACCAAATTAATCTCTGATTGAAAGAGTTAAAAACTAAACTGTTGTCATTCGCTCTCTCTCCCTTCCTTCAAATGATGGGTAATCAACAATGTCTACCGACTCTACCGCATTTCTTAATACTGTTTGAGAAAGTGTGATGACCATTTTGCATCTGCTTTATCGTTTTAATGGAATCTAGTTTCTTGTCTTTGTTGTGAACAAAGGTCTAAATGCATTCCTCGTAGATTGTATATAAGAAGACTATCTCTAGAGAACTGTCTTGAAGGGTAATCAACCAACTCCTAAGGATATGCTAAACAAGGGAGTGAAACCCTTTACATTCCATGGTGAACTACCCACATAGCGTTCAACTGCAATACACTGACCGTTTATCAAGGACCTCAGCGGTTAATTGGGACCTAAGAGGCTTTGCAGGCTCGAGTTTGGACATATAAGTTTGTCTGGTATTGAATCAATAACATATGCTAAGATAAAAGCCAAAAAGGAAGCTTTCACAGATTCAGTCAAGAATCATGACATCATCTGTACAAAAAAAGGAGTTGGAAAAGCTTTTTCACCATCATGTTCTACTTTCTTCCAACTCAAATAATGTATGTTTGTTGTAAAGAAAAGGTAATCATGTAACTACTATTTTCAAAATGAATGAACTAAGCCTGTAAAATAAATTACAAGGGAATTAGGAAACATGCCTGGCCCCTCTTGCAATTGAAATATGTTTCCCTTAGTCCCACGCATTCACTTGATATTGCAGGGCTCTTCTCTTTCGCACATTCTCTATATGACCGCTTCTCAACCTAGATCAAATCAACCAACATGGTTATATCTCAAGACTGCTTCTGTCAACGACAACAAACGCATAAATTGTACTCGTAAGTACACTAGTTACTAACTTACTATAGGCCTTGATGCTGTACATTAAAATAAATTAAATGATTAATCTAGCATTGTGACCCAATTCAATTAGAGGCGATCACAAAATTAGCAGAAACTAAATATATGTAAATATATAGTCCCATTGTAATGATCTCTACGTTGTGGGCGAACTGTTGTATATGCCCTTGTGTGGCTGCAAAGGCCAGTGGGGTGCCGGCAAGCTACACTATGACTGTTCATCCCGAGTCCCCTAGGTGTAGTAAATTAACCTTTTGTTGAAAAGTAAAACCGCCCAAAGCAAACAATTAGTTACTAGGCGGCCAAAGGTGCGACATCTATCTTCTTCTTTTTTTGATAACAATGGGTATTGGGACCCCACCCCCACTAATCCCATGAGGCCTTGGTTGCTCAACCGGGAGACGCCCCCCGTGGCCCAAGAAAGGTTTCATGCAGCGGGAAATCGAATCTAAGACAGTGCGCTTACCCACACAGTTCCAAGTTCACCCTAACAGTTGTGGCAACCCCTTGGGTTAGGTGCAAAATCTATCTATTTATCTAATATACATCAAATAGGATCTTGGGCTTTGCTTGAGAGGTATTTGGCAATGACCTTGGCACCTTGCAAGAGCTTCGAGCCACGTGATCCCTATTCCCACCCCCCTCTCCCATGTGGTTCACCGTTCACCCAAGATATACCTAATGATGTACCCGCCATGTCCAAAAAAAAAAAAAAAATTGTTTATTAAACGCGAGTTAAGAGTAATCAATCGTATGACCATTATAACCATCATGCCAAATCTTTGAGTGGGAAAGTACAATGAAAATAGATACAACTCATGGTATTGCTAGAAAACATTAGGAGGATCCAAAAACAAACTTCCTCCACGAAATTACTGATCACGGCCCATGTATCTTTAGTTGCAGCTATATCGCCAAGGAAACTCCTCAGTAAGTTCATGCTCTAGAGATGCAAAGCCCCATGTCATCATTGATGACATACCCACAAGTAAACCAATTTTGCCCCAAATGTTAAATCCAAATTATGAAAGCTACTTCCGAATTTAATCTAAACCCTAACACTCCAATCCTAAACCTCTTCGATGTACATGCAAAATTATCACTTGTTCTCGAGTCACGTGAACAGACTGAGTCAAGGGAAAACTATACCAGGTCATGACCATAGCAGCAACAGACTTTAATAAGGGAAAAAAATAAATAAAAGGAAATTATATTTTTTGATTGATTTAATCGATGGAGAATATCGAAATTAAAAATTGAAGCATACAGATAAATACGGTGGTAATAGTAATAGTAATAGTATAGAAGACGAGTAAAGGTACCTTAACACAGTTAGATTCGTTAAGACACTTGACCAGTTCCATGGCGAGGCCCTTGCATGATTTCGACATTCTTCTTCTTCTTCTTCTTCTTCCTTCAACAAACAAAAAAAACAAAACCCTACTCATATTCATTTTCTAACGTTTAGGTAAGTCTTATTATTGACTTCGGGCAGGCGGTATTGTATTACCGGGTCGAACTGATCCAAATAAATGAAGCCCAATATCGTACTGAGCAGAGCCCAAATGGGTATGAGCTCGGGCCCAATTTTCAAACTGCATTGTTTTTATTCTCTGAAAAATGTCAAACGCCTTTTAGTTTTCACTTCTTGGCATATATCAAAAATAAAGTTGTTTGTAGAATTATTACTTTGTATTGAAATAAATAAATATATTAGGCTCTATTTGATTGTAAAGATGAAGCAAGAAGATAAATTTAGTTAGTTTGTGTGAAAAGATAGAAAATAAGGTGAGAGATGTTACTCATTTTATAAGTACATATCATCCATTTTTCAATATTTTTGGTGAAAAATTTTTACTCGCCACCAAACAAATAAACTTTCTTCATGAAAAAACTTAAAAATCAAAAGGATGTCACATCTATCACTTAACTTATTTTTCATCTTTTCACCAAAATTAACTCAATTTATTTTTCTTTTCCACCTTACAATCAAACTGAGCATTAATATATTAAACAAAACTCATGCATTGGCTGGAGTGAAAGTTTTGGAAGATATATATATATATATAAGAATTTTTTTTCATAAAGATTAAATTTAAAGATGATTTCGTCCAAATTATGGCTTTTGATGGATAAATCATAGTTTTTTTTTTTTGATGGATAAAAAAAAAAACTTAGTATAGAGATCATCTTCACCAAAATTTATTAAAAAATTCAATTAGAAAGTGGATTAGTTAAAACTATAATATATATATATATATGACTATGTGATAATTAAATATATTTTGTATATCATTTTTTTAATACATTTTTGGGTTTCTATCATCAATCTTACAATTTTCAGATGAAATATTTCCCCATCAAGAATAATCACTATGCAAAAAATATAGTCATCATCGTAACAATCAGATAGATGCAATGTGAAATTAGGGAACTTGTTTCAATTTTGTTAAGTTGTTTAAGTAATTATTATGGAATTAATGATACACTTATTGTTGTGAAACTTTTTTTGGTACACGAAACTTTAACCTTTAAACTTTGATAATCGAATAAAAAAATAGTTTAAATTATTATTAAAATAATTATTTATATTATTCGAGTATTGTAAAATTTTAAAAATATATAATATAATTTTTTAAATTAATATTATATTATGGTAAAAAATATATGATTATCCTAAAAAAATCTATTATCAGTTAAACAATTAAATTCAACAAAATTGAATTACTCAAAATAAATAGTATTAATTTAAGTATCGAACGTGAAGTATTGCATAAATACAATATAATATAATATTATTCGGCGTCTATGCGCACCACGAGAGGCACGAGAGAGAGAGAGAGAAGGTGCGAGTACAGATGGGAGATAAAAGGATACGATAAACGAGACAAGTGTAGGATACGTTTTTTTATAGCCAAACAAGTCGCTATCACGACCTTACTGCAAAAGATGAGGTAAGGTTTTCAATGTAAGACAGGGAGCAAAAGATTTATACTACTGCCACTCCCTTTCCTCTATGTACGGATTGGATTGTTCAATTTTGATGTCTATCATCCCCTATTGATCAAAAATAGAGAAGACAGATTTGTTAAATAAATTATAATTTATTCATTTTTTAAAAATAGAAATGATTTCAAATTTACGTGATTTATGCGAGACTCAAATTCAATCACTATTTTAATATTAATATAAGTAAATTACGCAATCTAAATTCAAATTAAATTAGAAAGTTTGGATTCAGTTTTTAAATCTTCCAAACTCGAACTTAAATTAAAATTTTAGGTTTGATTTTATTCAATTTTTATATATTTTTTTAAAAAATAAATAAGTTATAAGAAAACACTCATTTTGGTCCCAAAAAAAATAATAACACTATATTTAATAATACTTATTTTAAATAGAAAAATATTAACACTTACATTTATAATATAAATCTAATATTTATAATAGTTCAAATAGTTGATTTTTCACTAAACATTATAAATTTTAAGAACATAAAATTTTAAATAATGAAACAATATTATTTTTAAGTTACATATGCAATAATTTGATTTAATTTAGTTCAATTTCTTTATTTTAATTTAAGTGTTTACGAGATTTGGTACAATTTCACAATTCAATTTTCAATTTCAATTTGAATTAGTAGGATTCCACCGTTCAATTTTCGATTTCACTGCACAACCCATTCCCATGTAGTATGTACTCGCATAGACGTAACTTAGATGTATAAGAGCACTTTCGATAAGACTGCGTAAAAATAACTAACTCAACATTGTGTAAATTTTTTGTTACTCTAATAATTGTGTAAAATTAACACTAACTAATCTCTTGTGTATAATAGATATGCATATTGCACATCTAATTTATACAGTTAAATAGGATTCTCTCTCCACATATTTACTCTCTCTCCTCGTTAACTCAATTATTTTACGCACATTCTCTCTTCATCCACTTATTATATCTCTTCATTTGTGTAATTTCTTATTTTTTAAATAATTTTTTTTTATTAAACCACTTTTTATTACACATAAATATTAATATTAATTATTAAAAAATAAATAAATTTATATAAATCTTTTACGTAAAACTCACTTTTCATGTAGTACACAGTAGATGCTCTAAACGTATAATGCTTCGTGACCACCAGTGATAAATACTGTGCGCTAAATATCCTCCTCTGCCGTGGGAAATGGCGGATAATACTAGACCACCAACTTGCCTTGCACCCAAATCTTTCTATTCCTAACACCACTTCTTCTTCTCCTCCCTCTTCTTCCTTTAATTAAATTAAACACAGTCCATAAATTTAATTTATCCAACAGCAAGTCTCTTAAAGAGCTCCAATTTGTTTCTTGGGTATTGCAAATGGCTGTGGCTATGGCTTCCTCTGGTTGTACTTTAGGGATTTGCAGTAGCACTAGTTCAAAAGGATTTGAGAAGCAACCCATATCCGGAGCTTCTCTCTTAAGGACTTCTTTTAGTACGGATCCGGTTCAGCGCTTGTGCATTTTCCCTAAAACAAGGTATCACATCACATATTAGATACATAGCGTTAGATATATTATTAATATTATATAATTATATTACAGATACTTTACTATACTATTGCTGGGTTTTGGTTCATAGGAATTTCCCTAATTAGGGTTAGTTATCACAATTTGTTTTCATCTATGTACTGTGTTATTAACAATTTTATTGGGAAAATTTGCTTGCCCCGCTAAATCTGCGATACTTTCTCTTATTTGCATTGTCCATTATTAGATCTTATTACAGATTTTTTTCCCCCTCTTTTCCTTTGTTAAAGTTGCTGAATAATTTGATTTTATTTGGATAATGATAATCACACTACTGACATTAGTTAATAATTAAGATACAGTAATTAATTCTGGTCATTAATTTAGTTAAATCAGTTTTAAATCCTGTCCATTTCAAATAGACCATCACTTTAAACTTGGGCAGTCAGCTTCTTTGCGGATTGCAATTTCCAGTTGGTCAACGGAGAATGATAAACATATCAAATTGTAGAATATTTAACAACTAGATCGAAACCCTGCGCCAAAGGCGCTAACAACCATTCAAAAATCATGTAAAATACTAAAAATCTCAGCCACTCAATTTTTTTTTCCCATTATACATTTTTAGGATTCAAAAATCATTGCCCCTTGTTATATAGAGATTAGATGGCCTAAAGCTATTATGATTTGCTTCAATTCAGATTGTCAGCTGACAACCATAGCCGATGATGAGTGTTTATGATTTAAATAAAAATTGTCAACCGTATTTGTTGGATAAATTGGATTGCCTAAGGATCAACATTTTATTCATATGTTCTGTGTACAAGGATTTAAGAGTTTTTCCGTAGCTACCTTTTATGTTATTGACATGTGATCTTTTATCAGATTGCCATCCTGGGTTACTACAATTATTCCGAAAGCATCATCATCCACAACTGTGGAGGTATGATGAGACAGTTTGTGATGTAATTATTTATATTGCATTTAAACAACATAAGTATCCAATTTCTTAACTGGTATATTCATTGAAGACTGACATGATTGAGGTAATTGGATATCAACAGGATGGAAGTTATCAAGAAACTGATTCAGTTCCAACACCCAAAGTAATCATAGACCAAGATTCAGATCCCAATGCGACCGTTGTGGAGATTACCTTTGGGGATCGCTTAGGAGCACTACTCGACACTGTACGTCCACCATTTACTTTTTTGGTTGCATTATATTAGCGGCTTCCACTTGTTAAAATTTGGCTTGTGTTCGCAATTTTGTCATATTCATTTCTTGATTTTCGGTGATGCATTTCAGATGAGTGCTCTTAAAAATCTCGGTTTGAATGTTGTAAAGGCTAATGTTTTTCTGGATTCTTCTGGGAAGCATAACAAATTTGCTATCACTAAAGCGTAAGTCTATGCTGTAGTTACAGTTATGCATTTGAGCTATTTAGCTATTTATTGGGTCTATTTCATTTTTTTCCCTATTGTTTGCAGAATTGTGGTTACCAGAAGTTATTTACCTTTTCCCCATTAAAAAGGAAAATTGTGGGCGCCAAGGGTCCATTTGATTGCAGAGTTTTTATATCTCTCTCATCTTTACTGCAACTTCTATATCGGCCATAAATATCGTAAATTAGCTTTTAGTGCTCTGTTCTTGGAGATTCCGTCTCTCCATCAAATATGCAAACGTATGAACGAACAAAGATAATCCTAAAATGAACTGTACAGAATTTTCTTTGTATGCTATATGATAAAATCCTGATCTTATTCCTTTACCCTCAGTTCTTGGAACTGATGTTTGATGGTGATTCTGAATGTTTTAAATTGGTGGGATTTGTTACAGCTCTACTGGTCGGAAAGTTGACGATCCAGAGTTGCTTGAGGCAATTCGTTTGACAATTATTAACAATATGCTCGAGTATCATCCGGTAATATGTTTTCAAATGTATATAATTATTGCTAAAGGCAACACCTTGTAGAGAATCTATTGCAATATTTCCCCTACATGTTAATTTGTTGAACATGTGGTTGTTGGTCCAGGAATCGAGTTCCCAGTTAGCCATGGGAGCAGCCTTTGGGATGGTGCCACCACCCGAGAAGGTACTTGGCTTTTTCCGCTGTTTCAAAATCAAAAACTTACTTATTAATATTTACATTATTCTGCTGGTATCTTTGGCAAAAGATGTATTGTGGCTCGAGCAATAAACAGTAAACCGCGGGGCTTTTGCCTAGTAGGCAGAACATCAATCTCCTTTAGCAGGGGTTACAAGTTCGAACCCCCGCCTCCCCGTCCCATTATTAATATCAATATTGCCCTTCTATCTGAATTTTGATGATAGAGAAAGAAACATTGGAACAAGTATATTTCTCTTTATATTTATCTAGAATACTAGCAGAGTATATAAATAGTACAAGCTGCGGGATTTAAATAATGTAAGATTCCTTGTGACTTGATTGCCTCTATTATCAACGCTATGGTTGCTACCATATCTAGATTCCACACTCAAATAAGATAATTATAGTGATGCCAATTATAATTTGTTAGCTCTATCTAATGTAATTTGTTACCCAATTATAGTGATTTAACTGACCTCATATGTTTTGCTTATATTTGGAACCCTCATATTTTGATTTTTTCTTTTTGGTGGTGGAATTTCTCAGGTTGATGTGGACATTGCAACCCACATCAACATCTATGATGATTGTCCCGAACGAAGGTAAGGGGCTTCTACTAATCAATCAATCATTTATCAGCTAACTCCAATAACTGTGGATGCTGAAATAGGAATAGTATTATATTTTATTAATGCATTATTAGTGTGCAAACAAGAACAAGGCTGGCAATTAGACATATAATTTTGGTTGTTATAATTGCAGCTTACTCTATGTGGAATCTGCAGACCGCCCTGGACTATTAGTGGATCTTGTAAAGATTATTACTGACATCAACATTGCGGTTGAATCAGGGGAATTTGACACCGAGGTAATGGCTGTATCTTTATTCTCTGCAGATTATTTAAGGTGTGATGGTAACGGTAAATGAGAAGCAGCAATGACCCCCTTACAAATTTCTGCTTTTCCATTTTAACTAGGGTTTGTTGGCAAAGGCAAAATTTCACGTTAGTTACCGGGGTAAAGCTATCATCAAGCCTCTTCAGCAGGTAAAAGCATGGCTATCACATAGAATTATAACTAGTATTGAAATAAAACTCGAAACAAATTAAATATGTGCCAACCCTGTGTAGCATTATTGGTTACAACCCAATAATTTTAAGATGAAACCGTGACATGTCGCCCATGTATTGGTTCACCGAGGAACTTATACATAATTCAGTTGTAATAAACTTAATTACCTTATTAAGTCACTGTCGTTTAAAATTGTCCTCGTTATTTGTCCCCCCATAAATGTTTTTTTAATCTTTCAACAATATTTTGGCAGGTTCTTGCTAATAGTTTACGATACTTTTTGAGGCGTCCGTCAACAGAAGATGCGAGTTTTTGATGCATTGTAGAAGATAACTGTATGGTTGAAATGCAATACACAATAAGAATACATGCCAGAATTTCTGGAATATTATTGAGGTAATATTGGCTGTTGAAATGTATATTGGATATTTTGCATTGTTAATCCTGTATTTGTAACAAACATTGTAAATTTACAGTCCTTGACTATAAACAATGTTGGCAAAAATTAAAAGAGGAACTCTTGGCATCAAATATAGTAGGTGGATGAAGGATAAGGCACAATTATTACAGATTTATGCTAGTGGCGTGGAGAACTGCTACTTGTCTTTGTATTGTTATGCAAATTGTGTGTGAGAGAGGGGATATTGGGGGGGGGGGGGGGCGGTTATTGTGAAGACAAAAAAAAAAAGAGGCACAGGGTCCATAAACCACAGGCTTCCAGAAAGGGAACAAACAAATTTACTGTACTAACTTAACCTTTTGGGGATATTATAAAAAAAGAAAAGGGGCACACAAACATAATTAAGCGCCAAATTTAGAGTACTAAACAACTTATACTACAAATTGAAGACGGAATCTGGAATTTTATTAGAAGGGGCAATTTAAGCACTGATTTTGTGAATTTTAAGAGAACAAAATAAAATCATTATTATTATTATTATTATTCGTGTGAGCTTTTTAATTTACACAAGATAGTATCTTCACGCACAAACTAGTATTAGCAAAGGTTGTATTCTTTTTAGCACAAACTAGCATTAGCTAAAGTTGTATTCTTTTCATAAAATTTTGAAATATGTGATTTTAAAATCTTAAGTGTTCTTTTATAAATTATCAAAATATAATAATATAAGTTGAGTTTTAGTGTGATTTTTATCATTTTATGTGTTTTATATAAAGATAAAAAAGCCTTAGTGACTAATAATGGATCAGAGATAAGATTAAAATGAGATGGATCTACTTCAAATTCTATAAGTTAACATGTGATTTCCAAAATCCCAACATTTTGAGTAGTTTTTGAAATAACATAATTTATAAGAGCATCTCCAATCGTTTTGTATAAATTTTGTGTAAATTCTACGTGTCAAAGTTGGATTTATACAAAATTAATAAAGAATTCGTTTTGTACTCCAATAGGCTGTTTTAAACTTTTGTATAAATATTAAAAACCAATTGTATAAATATTAAACAACCAATTAGATAACTTATCCCATATTTATTCCCTTCGGGATGAGGGAAAATAGACGCAAGATTATTTAACGTGGTTGTGTAAATTGGGTTTGTATTTTACACAACCTTTTTACACAAATCATATAAAACGTGTAAAGTTTATCCAAACCAAAATTATACACTACGGTTTGAGGTGCTCTAAGATTACAAAATTTGACAAAAATTTAAAATATGAAGATTTATCCCAAAAGGTCACTCCTGAGTGACACGTAGTTTATCAAATCATATCTCAAAATCATGCGAAAAAAACATGGCCTTAATAGATTTTGACAACTCTTTCCTCACAAATAAAAAGGAAGGAAAAAAATTAACAACTCATTATATTCGTGTCACAGTTTAAAATTTTAAGTTTTGAAGCCTTCACAAAAGAAAGAATAGCGGCACTAAATCTCTTGATGTTGCACTTTATTATCAAGTCACTTTTTTTTTTGTCATTGTCTCATATTAATTATTTCACTCTCAATCATTAAAACGAAATTCAAACTTTTTTTAATATTTTTTTTTTTAAAAAAAATTATGTGAATTACATGCGTATTATAACCGTAAATAGAGCCCGTGTGTTGGAAAAACACTAAAAACCACTAATCCTTGACTGTTTTACTTTTATGAATGGACTCTTGTTGGTCAAAAGTGGGATCGATTTAGGTTTTTCAAGTTGGCCATTTGTGCACTAATTCACTTTTCCAATTTATACATCATTAGAGCATCTCCAATGGTAAATATGTAAATTGAATATGTAAAAACATGTGGACCAATAAAAAATAAACATTTTGAGGATAAAAATTAATTTTATACGTTCTCATTTGTGCTTCAATGGTACATTTTAAGATTGTTATGTAAAATTTGAATGAACCAATAACATTGTACCACATAAAATATATATTCACATGTAATATTCAATATTTTTTATTTGTAATTTAATAATCAAAATGGGTATTATTTTAAAACTTTTGATGAGTAGAATTCAAATATACAAATATCATAATAAAATCATATTTTGATTTTTACTTATATTATTTTTAATATTTTGTAAAAAGTTAGAGACAAAAAATGATGATGTAGAAGTGTAAAATGTAGGGGTGGCTACGGTTCGGTTACCGAATCGACATGGTTGGTTTTACAACATTGAAAACCGCAACCGAACCGCCAAGTTCGGTTTATCAACATTCGATTTTACTGAATAAGTTGGTCGGTTCGGTCAATACGTACTTATAACCGACCAAGCTAAAATACACCAAAACAGCAAAACCCCACAGCACAAACTCACAGCAAAACCCACAGGAAGAAAAGGAGCTTCATATTCAATATTTCACAAAGCTTGAATGCACATAGCTTGAGGTCAAACGATCTACATACACATTACACAATAATAAGATAGATCTGTAATCTGTCATCTTATCGAAGATGAGGCCATTGAAGAGAATGAGAGATGGATGAAGAGTGAGGAACTGTGAATAGAGCGGGGAATGTGGGTGTGGCCGTGTGGGTCTGTGGTGTCGCTAGCGTGGCTCTGTGGCATGGGTGCGGCTGTGTGCAATGGAGGAATCGAGGAAGGAACTGAGGAAATGAAGGTTTGACTGTTTGAGGGAGAAACGGAGTGGGGGAAAATCTCAAAATCGAAAATGGGAATTAGGGATAAAAAAATGAACTGAGGAAGTAAGTGAGCCGGTGAGGGTTTGGGTAAAAAATTAATTATTTAGTTATTTACCATTAACTCATTTATTGATTGACCGTAGTGATGCACTAATGCAGGATGCTTGGTTTTAAATTACAAAAAGGTTGTATATTAATTGTTGGTTGGTCGGTGGGTAATAACCGACAACATGAGTAACAAAAACCGCAACCTGTACGAGTTAACTCGATAACCGATTGGTCATTTACCGACCAAAGTATGGTCGATCGGTCGGTTTTTTATTTACGATTTTAAAATGCCACCCCTAGTAAAATGTATGTGTAAAATAGACACCTATTTTACACAAGTGATGCTATGGCATATTTTACGCAATACCATTAGAACAACAAAAATTATACACATTGTATAAATTTTACACAAATCTTATGTATCATGGTTTACACATTCCCATTGGAGGATGCTTTTATCCTTGGAGTCACTCCAGCACTACTGAGGGGGCGTGGCCACATTGGCAATTGTGGAGTATGGTCACCTTACTTAATATTTAAAATATAGAAATTAATAAGGTATTTTTTAGATGTATTTGAATTATTGTAATAATTAAAACTACTTAAATTTAGAAAATTAGTTTATAACAGGGTCAAATTATTAAAAAAGAAAAAAAGTAAGTAGCTACAACATATTTTCAATGAAAAATGCTCTTCTACTCAAAATATGTCTCAAAAATGTTCTAAAATTGTGTCCAAATGCATTTTGTGTAATAAAATTGTATTTACATTTACTATTAGGTAATGATTTTAAGGCTAAGTAGCATCGTTCATTCCTCATTTTTTCCGATTCATAGTTTAGTTATTAGAATTAGTGTAAGATTGATCATATATTATTAAATGACATCACTTGTTAAGTTTTTCAACTATGCCACTGATACTACTAGCATCAATATTTGCTATTTGGCATCCGCTAATTAATGTCTGTCAAAAGAAATCTTTATGTCATTCACGTCAATACAGTTTCACATGGGGAGACTAAAATTGTTGAGGAACCATAATTGAACAATTAGCTATTTATCTACAGAAATCAAAATTACAAAGAACTACTCATACGCTGTAGTTGAGATTTGAGAAAGAAAAAGGAGTTCAAATACATGATAATTAAATCGGCTTGTAATTTTTTTGTGGAAGTCTTCAAAAACATTTGTCACAAGGACAACAATTCCCACAAAAAAGTACCATAAATATTTTAAAAACACTATTTATGTTTAATTTTTTTAAAAAATAAGTTCTTATTTGTCTAATCAAGAGTCATGTATGTTAAATTTTATGGTAGAAAACAAAGTCAAAAACCAAAATCAAATTCTTATTACAACAATTAAGAATTAAGCTAGTGTCTAAATTATTTGTCAACCACACTAACACACTCCTTAATTAAAATCGTAATATGAAAAACTATATATGTTTGGATTTCTACACTTCAATTAAAAGAAAGGGAGTACAAAGTATATACCAACAACCAAATGGGGCGTAGTAAATAAGACTTGGTTGCGGGAGGTTGAAACCGGTAAAGGACATAATATAGGGGGCTGATAAATGCACCCTCATTTTTTGTCACAAACACCCTCTACACCTTACACCCCTAAGTTTTTAAAAATTTATCACAAACACCCTTCTTTACCACCCTCCAATTAACAACCATAATTTTAATTATAATCACCGAGTAAAAATAATTTTGACGTGGCTGGGTATTGAACCTGTAACCTCAATGTCACACACTACGCTGCACACCAACTTGGCTAGATATTTTGTTGATATTTTATTTGCGCTTCATCTTTATAAATCAGTTGGGCCTGTGCGAGCTCGGCAATTATTCTGCCGAATTAAAAACATTTTGTCATGGCCAAGAATTGAACACTGTAACTTGAGTTTATGAGTTCGGCGCTTGACCAGCTCGGCTAAGGACATCTTTGAAATTTTATTCGCACTTCTATTTGATAACTCGTCCAGGATTGTGTGAGCTCGGCAAGTAATATGCCGAGTAAAAACATTCTGTCATGGCCGGGATTTGAACACTATACCTCAAGCTTATGAGCTCGGCACTTGACCAGCTCGGCTAAGGACATCTTTGAAATTTTATCCGCACTTTTATTTGATAACTCGTCCAGGCTTGTGTGAGCTTGGCAAGTAATATGCCGAGTAAAAACATTCTGTCATGGCCGGGATTTGAACCCTATACCTCAAGCTTATGAGCTTGGCGCTTGACCAGCTCGGCTAAGGACATCTTTGAAATTTTATCCGCACTTCTATTTGATAACTCGTCCAGGCTTGTGTGAGCTCGGCAAGTAATATGCCGAGTAAAAACATAATGTCATGGCCGGGATTTGAACCCTATACCTCAAGCTTATGAGCTCGGCGCTTGACCAGCTGGGCTAAGAACATCTTGGAAATTTTATCCGCACTTCTATTTGATAACTCGTCCAGGCTTGTGTGAGCTCGGCAAGTAATATGCCGAGTAAAAACATTCTGTCATGGCCGGGATTTGAACCCTATACCTCAAACTTATGAGCTCGGCGCTTGACCAGCTCGGCTAAGGACATCTTTGAAATTTTATCCACACTTCTATTTAATAACTCGTCCAGGATTGTGTGAGCTCGGCAAGTATTATGCCGAGTAAAAACATTCTGTCATGGCCGGGATTTGAACCCTATACCTCAAGCTTATGAGCTCGGTGCTTGACCAGCTCGGCTAAGAATATCTTTGAAATTTTATCCGCACTTCTATTTGATAACTCGTCCAGGCTTGTGTGACGGGATTTGAACCATATACCTCAAGCTTATGAGCTCGGCGCTTGACCAGCTCTTCTAAGAACATCTTTGAAATTTTATCCGCACTTCTATTTGATAACTCGTCCAGGCTTGTGTGAGCTCGGCAAATAATATGCCGAGTAAAAACATTTTGTCATGGCCGAGAATCGAACACAAGACCACGTGATATGGAGTACACGCCGAATGCCAGACTAACTCGGCTAGGTATACTTTTGAGATTTAATATGCGTTTTGGCTTATTTTAATAGATCTGGCCATTGAAGTAAATAAACTCAGCTAAAAATATTTGTTACTGCCGAGTATTGAACCTGCAACCCTTGTTTTAAAAAATGGAGCCAACCAGCCAAGCTAGACAACGACATGGCAAATAACTTGCGCCTTTTCTTTTATACTGAAAGATATCTTTTTGGCCTGCTCGGACCAAGATCTCAAAATAATCAAATTTCTAATTTTTTTTTTTTTTTACACAGATCTATGACCTTTTTTTAGAAGAGATCTGTGTATATATATGCATTTTTTCGTTTGTTTTTTTCTTTCATTTTAATATATATATATATATATATCATATATGTGTGTGTATGTATATATGTATGTTTTGAATATATACATATAGGGTAAATTTCAGGTACGGATTACTGTTCACGGATGCACTGTACGGATTGGTCGATTTGGCAAGCTTCCCGATGGAATTTTTTGATGAAATTTTGTGGGGATGTTCTTCATCGTGTGTAGAATATCTCCACCAAATTTCATCAAAAAATTCAACCGGGAAGTGGGTTAACTACGTGATTGAAAAATATTGGATTTTATAAATCTATTTTTGGACCAATATTTTTCAATCACATAGTTAACCCACTTCCCGGTTGAATTTTTTGATGAAATTTGGTGGAGATGTTCTAGACACGATGAAGAACATCCCCAAAAAATTTCATCAAAAAATTCCATCGGGAAGCGTGCCAAATCGACCAATCTGTACAGTGCATCCGTGAACAGTAATCCGTATAGGAAATGTACTCATATATATATATGTGTGTGTATCTATATGTATATGTGTATGTTTTGAAGAAGAAGAAGAAGGAGAAGGAGAAGGAGAAGGCAAAGGCGGCGGAGATGGAGGAGGAGGAGGATGAGCTGAGGAGGAGTAGGAGGAAGAGGAGAAGAAGAGGGTGGTGATAGAGTATACGTGATTAATGATTAATTATTAAGTTAATTAATAGTTAATCTTTGTATAATCTTTATGAAATGAGAGGGTGGTAAGAATAAATTTTAGTTTAATATTAATAAATATTTTAGAGGGTGTTTGTGACAAAAAATGGGGGTGCATTTATCACCCCCCATAATATATATATGTCACCGGGTAAGGCCATGATGACATGGGGGTCCATCTCTCTCTCTCTCTATGCGCATTTGCACGTAGAATCACCCAATCTTCCTTTATCCATAAATTAGGGTATGTCCAGTACGATTAAAAGAATATAAAATAATAATGAAATTTATTCATCTAAAAACATGGTCATCTTTATCCGAGATGTTTTATTTATCTAATTAGACCTGAAATCGCCTCGACTTTTTTATAATATAATAATGTTATAAGTGTATTTAAAAGAGACAAAAATATTATATTTGTGGCAGATATAACCATAATAGAAAAAATTATCGCCTTAAAAACGCCTCGACTCTTTTATATTGTCATAGTGTTATGAGTGTATTTAAAAAAAATATTATATTTGAGCTAGGTATGACCTTAATATAAAAAAAATTATCCCCATTCGGCTCTGTTCAGATTGAAACATATCCGATCGGGATATTTTATTGTTTTTAATTTTATTTTAATATCTTTTATTCATTGTGTAATATTTTCAATAACTAATAAGTTAGCAATACATTAAATATGCCATTATAGTTGTAATGTTTTATAAGTTTTCTTTAATTTTATTTTTTTTGTACATAATTTAATAATTACAATGGATTTTGTTTTGTAGATCTTGATGAACATATTTCAAATATATAAATTTGGGAAAAAGACAAATTAAATATTGAAGTTTGAGTGTAGATTCAATTTCTCCCCTGATGTTTTAAAAAATGCAACGTCTTCCTTAAAGTTACTACAGTGGTTCAATTAAGATTCCCGTTCTAATTCCGTTAACAATTCAGTCCAAAAATTTTACACTTAACCCCCTAAAATTTTACCTAAAATTTTAAAAGTGATACTAAACCCCTTTAATTTATATATTTTTTTAACTTTTAAATGCACCATTGATATATATATATACACACACATCCCCCTTCGGACGCTTTCATTGCCGTAACACCACCGCCATCTCCACCTTTTTCTTTCTCTAAACCAACTCACTCTTTCGACAACCTCCCCACCACCATTGCGTTTCTCTCCTATATATATATATATATATATCCATATATATGTGTGTATGTGTGTGTTGCCATTATGAAGCCAACTGATCGATGAGAACCTTTTGCTCCAAATAATTCGAAATGATTTGTTGGTAAAGCTCTTGGGCAACTGGGCTTAAAGTGTCGATGACGGGGTAAATATAAACAAGCCTTAAAAACAAGAAGCTCGTTAGTAATGGTGATGATTGGTTTGTGTTTTTTTTATATTGTTGATGCAAATATATATATATATAAAGAGAGAGAAAAAGATAAATGCAATGGCGGTGGGGAGATTGCCGAAAGGGTGAGTTGGTTTAGAGAGACAAAGAGGTGGAGATGGTGATGGTGTTGCGGCAGTGAAAGCGGGCGAAGAGGGATGTATGCGTGTGTGTATATATATATATCAATGGTGGATTTAAAATGTTAAAAAAATATAAATTCAGGGAATTTAGTATCACTTTTAAAGATTTAGGGGGTTAAGTGTAAAATTTTTAGATGGAATTGTTAACCGAGTTTGGTCAGGGTCTCAATTGAACCATTGTAGCAACTTTAAGAAAGACATTGCTTTTTTTGAAATATCAAGGGAGGAATTGAATCTACACCCAAACTTCAGGGTTTAATTTGTCTTTTTTCCTATAAATTTTATTAAAGTTGAATTTGTAAATTTAAAGTTATGACATTTGAAAGTTTTTTAAAAATTTGATGAGAGAGAAATGTTGTAGGAAAATAGAGAGATATATGAGTTATGTTTGTGTGTATGTTTAGTGTGTGAGTAAATGTTGATCCGATATTTTATTGTGAATATAAAAGTGATTTAATAATTTAAAAGTGTTAACACTATTACGAATTAATACGTGCCATTGAAGTAATTTATTATTTTATTACAAAATATTCTTATTTTATAATATAGATATCAAGAAAAATAAAAAGTCCGTCCAAACGGGGCAATGACGTTAGCTCAAACGGTCCTATTCTTCTTGGGAAAACAAACTAAATAATTCCTTATTAGTATAAAAAGAGAGGTAGTATGGGTATACACTATCCATTCACGACAAATACATACATGATACATACATAGGTATCTAGAGAGAGAGAGAGAGATGGCAGCTTCAGTTGGTAGAGGAGCACAGACCATGAATTCCATATATCTCAAGTAAGGCGTTTATATATGTATATATACTGTTTTTTTGGAAAATATTAATCTAAAAATCGTCTTTTACAATAAGAATTATAGAAAAATATTAATTTTTAATAAAATTTGTTCACTAAAATAAAATATAATTCATCAAGAAGATTTATATTTCCTATTTAAAGTGGAGGATGAAATATTATTTTATTGGACTAATCGATAAAAAAATGATTTTTACAAGTTTACAACTATCTTTCTTCAAAATGATTAATAAATATGAACTCATGTTGAAATGTAAAACATTGTTTTGTTAGCATCTTAAAATGTTTAATTATTAAAAGAACTTCAAAACATAATTTTCCAAGCACAAAATGACTGAGTGTGAAACTTGGTGGATTTGTTTATTATTTGGAATCAAATCAACTTTTTGCTGCGGCAAGACAGATCATAGCTTATCTCCAAGGGCGGATTCAAGAATTAAATTTAGTTATAATATTTTTCTTCAAGACTTCATAAATACATAAACCTAAAAAACCAATAACCAAATATATTAATCAATTTTATCAAAAAGTAAATAAGTTTCAAAATCCAAAAAAAAAAAAATCCTAAATCTGGATATTAAAAAAAAAAGGTAGTATATGAAAGGAATCGGACCTATAAAGCAACAATTTCATGCTCGAGATTCAATTTTGTACCCTAACCTATGAACGAACAAAGTTCTAGTTGTAGCACTACCCAATACCATCAAAAGAAACAGGAAGAGAAGGGAATGGAATGGACTTTATTTGAATCAGGTTTCTAAAACTACAGGGCTTCACCCTCTACTTTTATAATCAATCGCACATTGTCCTTATACGTGTGAAAGCTTCACTTAAACCTTTTCAAATTACACAATTTAACCTTGTACTGTTACATGTAGTCGCACGTAAGCCACTGAATATACCACACCTGTAAAAAATGGGAAAATTCTCAACGGCCCCTCTGAATGTCTGCCCTTGCTTATGTTCAAGTGAATACAATGATAAGTATTTCTACAAGAATGCTTAAATTCAAACCACACCCACATTTTCCTCCTCATACCATCTGAACCTATAAATAAGCATGCATACAAAAATAACAGCAAGACAATTTTGTCGTGCAAATTTTAGTTTTTTTAATCAACAATCAAGGACCCAATTTTGCACTTCGTACCATCTGAGTCTATATATAAACATGTATAATAAAATAACGGAAAGACAATTTTGCCATTGCATCATCCGAATTTGTAAATAAACATGTACAAAAAAGATAAAAATAAAGGCAAGATAATTTTGCGGTGCAAAATTATTTTATCAACAATTGAGGACTACTGATTCGTAATATGTATTAAAAGCAACTTAGATTTTTAATAAATACAACATATTTTTAAGATTAAAAAGTGGTGGCACCTATTATATTAGATAGAACATAGATGTTTTTGGGCTCGTTTTCATTGGAAAATTTAAGCCCATAAGGCCGAATGTGTTGCCGAATGTGTTGGTGAACTGTACTAATTTACAAGCTAGGCCCATCCTAATTGGTTACTACCATCTACTCTAAAATATATAAACAAAAGAAAGAAAAAAGTTAGAATTTTAATATACTTAATTAGTGAAAATAAAATTTAATAATTTAATTAAGTTCTAAAAAAAAAATGAGATAGATTTTGGGACGCCTTAGAGAACAAAAAGATTCTTGATTATCTTGAAATTTTATTATTAGAACTTTATCATCTCAAAGTCAACTCGGAAAAAAACAAGTAGTACATTTGAAAGTCAATAGCTTCTCTTGACCAAAACTTGAGCAGCCTTGACTAGCATACAAAATTACTTTGTATGTTATTTATATTTCGGTACATTGTTAAATCCATGGTTAGTTATATAATTCATAAACTTTATTAAAACATCATTTTCATCAAGCATATATGTATCTACAAATTCAAATCCAAGGCTAATGTTGTTGACTTTAATATATATATATATATATATATAGGTTGAGCATATATTAAAATGGGGTCTGTTGATCTGATCTTTGAACTAATGAAGTAACAGGCCAATGCTGCGAAAGGCCTATCACAGAAAAAACACATCCTCCTCAAGTGACGCAACCAAATGGAATGGGGAAGAATTGAAGAAGGGTTCAATTGGAGATCAAGATGCTGTTTGTTGGATTCGAGACGAACGAACAGGGATTTATTACCCTAAAGGCCAAGAAAAAGTAATTGAAGACGTTCCTCGCCAAGCTGGAAAGGATTTTGGAGTCAACTGGTTTTCCAACACTGACTGAATTCTATCTATTCTTGCATTGGCTTTAATTTCTAGTTTGGAATTAACTGGATCGGAGATTAATAAAAATTTCATTCACGTGATGGAATTATTATGATCAAATATTTAATATACTAACTCTTGTCTACGTGCGTTGCACGTGACTTTAGTGTTTTACAAATGTTATTAATCTTAGTAATAAATATGTAAAAATAGTTGGTAAAAAAAGAAAAGAAAAGAAATTCTATCCAACAAAAACTTGATAAATATATAACAAATAAACTAAAAATAATAATATCAAGTATAGAAAATAATTTAAAATTGTAATAGAATGGTGTAATCAATGGTGGAATTCTTGTTCTCACCCACCTAATCTTTCAATTCACCCTTATTAACTTGAAAAATAATGCAATAAATCTAGCCAAACAAGCCTCGTAGCTTTTCTCCTTTCCAACTCTCCCATTCACCCATTTCTTCAAAATCAACTATTATTCCCCTTTTCCGCACTCTCTCAATACCATTCCTCTACCAATAATTTTCATTCAAATTCTCTCTCACTCACTCCAATTCTGAACAATTCCTTCAACTATCGTCCATATTAATTTCATTGAAGGTCTCTAGGGTTTTGTAGAAGAAGGTCAGAGAGCAGTGGCGGATGGAAACGAGGGCTTGGGTCCCCCCAAGATATTTCAACCTCTATTAGTATTAGTATTTTTTTATATATAATTATAGTTGTTAGCACTCTTTAAATAAAATTATATATTTTTTATTTTGTTATAAATCTTTTTATCTCTAAAAATTATTTTAGAGTGTTCAATTTTTTTTATGGAGTGTCGATAGTTATACCCATTATTATTTATATTATAAATATATAATAAATTTAAGTGGTTGTGGAAGATGATTATCTTGCAAATTACTTGATCATATATATTGAGAAAGAAATTTATCGGTGCTTCGACATTGATAAAATCATAGATGAATTTTGTGGGATGAAGAATCGTCGAGCGCAATTGATGATGCCTAAGATTAGTAGTTAAATTAAGATTGTCTAGTTACTTTTGTACTTACTATAGATTCATACGAAACACATACTTTTTGTATTACAAAAATATATGTAAAGAATTTCTTAATCAAAATATATTTTTTTAAAACTTCTTGTCATATTTTTTATGTTGTGTTTTGGCCCCTCCGTATTCTAAATTCTGTATTCGCCACTGTTAAACAGTATCACCAGAGAATGAAGAGAAACTCATGGACATTTTAATGGCTTCCCTCTGCAACTCAAAAAATTAGGTTTTATAAGAGAAGGAATTTCATCAAAATTATTTATGCAAAGGCTAAATAAACGAAAAAACAAGGATATATGATGTGTGCAAAAATATATGTACTCTGTAAACGCTTAAGGGTATCAAGAAAGCAAATTTAATTTCAAAGAGAGGGATTCAACATAGAAGTAACCCAACAATTGTAATAAGTCCATGTTCTTTTCTCTTTTTTCACTTTATCATAACATCTCGACATTAGGGAGATTTAGACCATGAAATGACTACATCTTTGATGTTAGAAAAAAACAAAAAAAATTGAAGATGGCTGTGTAGACATAATGATCATACTGTTTATTGATTTAACCTTAGGTAAGAAATTGTGGATGATTCATTGCTCCAATAATGCAATTGGTAAAATGAATTAAAACTATGACTAATGAAGAAACATGGGATTTTTGGTAGAATAGGGTAAGGATTTATTATAGTGTGTTGTTTGGCAATTGAAAGATATTTGGGGTGAGTTTAAAGGAATTAAAAAGATTTAATGGGATGAGTTGAAAGAAACCCAAAATAGGGGTGAGAATAATATTTTGGTGGGTTGATTTAAAATTATCCATAATCAATTAGGTGTACTAAAATTGTTGCGCCAAATTTTTACGGGTGGCCAAGTATAAACCTGTATTGAAGTATATTATATAATTAGTACATTTATTTTTAGTTTAATTAATTGTATTTTTTATTTAAACAATAGACAAAGAAATCAATTAAATTTAAAATGTATGCAACCAATAATAATAAAAAACACTAACCAACAAAAACACTATTGTCGACCATTAACCAACAAAAAAACACTAACTAATAAAATAGTAAAAAAAACCATTTACGCAGAGAGAACTATTGTCAACATAAACAAATTATAGAAATACTAACCAATATCCACTATTATGTTGAACTATTGTTTTATGAAATATGATTCGTTTATAATAATAATAATAATAATAATAATAATAATAATATGTTGAAAGAGAGAGAACGAACCGTGTATATTTCGAAAAGCTGGTAACCTGTCTTGTGTTTTGTGATATGGCTTATGTGTGTATATATAAGTTTGTGAATTGAATTTTTTGTGGAAATAAATTATGAAGTATTGTAAGAGATGTAATATCATTAGAAGGGTAAAGAAACTAAAATAAGTAGAGTTTAAACCAAATTAATATGATATCATCGTGAATTTGATTTTGAGTGGAAGATTTTAATTCTATTTTGAGTAGAATAAAAGGAGTAAACGACATAATTTTATTTTAATTTTATTTTGAGTAGTACGACATGATTTTCATTAGTAGAGTAACTTGATACTATTATGAATTTCATTTTAAGTAGAAGACATAATTTTTTTTCATTAGTAGAGTAATTTGATATTATTGTAAATTTCATTTTGAGTAAAGACATAAAATACATAATTTTATTTTATTTTCATTTTGAGTAGTACAACCTGATTTTCATTAATAGAATAATTTGATTTTTTAAAAGATTTTCATTAGTAGAACAATTTGATACTATTATGAATTTCATTTTGAGTAGAATACATAAATACATAATTTTTTTATTAGTAGAGTAATTGATACTATTGTGAATTTCATTTTGAGTAGAAGACATAAAATACATAATTTTATTTTTAGTACAATGAGATTTTCATATTGAGTAGGATATTTTAATTTTAGAATAAAATGGTATATTTTTCCATACAAAAAAGGGAAAAACACTTAGGTGATGTTTGGTTGATGTTTTGAGTTGATTTTTTAAGTTGAGTTTTTAAAATCCGATATTTGGTAGAATTTGAAAGTATGTTGAAAAGTGAATTTAGTTTTTGTTTGAGTTTTTTTCAACTAACTAAAAAATCTCATAAACAAATTTCAAAAAATAGTCATAATAGATCTAATTTTATAAATCTCGACAAGTAGGTTTCAAGTATATATTTTTTATCTAATTTTGATTTTTGAATTTAAAGTTAGAGTATTTTAAAAGTTTTTTTAGAGAGAAAAAGTAAAGTAAAATAAATTTTAAGAAGTGTAAAAGTAAAATTGATTTTAAGTTGAGTTTTTAAAATTTGAAAAAATAAACACCCATAAAACATACCCTTAATGTTATTCGTGCTTTTAAATATATATATATATATATATATTACGAGGAAAAGAGCGATGAGGTATGAAAATGAAAAGTGTGTGTATATATGCATATATAGTCAATTACATGTTTAAACAAAATCTTGTACATTTTAGGAGTTTCTATGTTGACCTTTAGTCAAAGACTGGTGGGTGAACTGTTTAGGAACAAATATTAAATATATATAAATATATGAAGACCTTGTAACAAGCCATTTGTTATTGTTTTTATTCGTGCTCTATCATGCATATATCGAAATTGCTAATTAATATTTGATCATTGCTAATTAATATACTAAACGTATCTCAATAAATCTGTTCGTTTACAGCTAATTAGGTATTTATGAAATCACATTCTTCACTAGGCCAGTTGGTTGCCGCGTTGTTTGGTGCTGCAAACGTGCCTGATTGTTCACCTTTTGCCTAGCTTCTTTAATTAATGAAATCATCTCATAAAAAGATATGAATCTTTGTACTTCATCATAAACAATGTACTCTGATCTACTACTTCAATTCTTTCTTTTTTGTGGACACTAACGTATAAGAAAAACACCACAAAAGAAATCCCATACAACCTACCAACGTGCCAAACTTGAGTCATGTTCGATTTAACTTATAGTTAGTTATAAATATTACACTTTATTTTTATTTATGTTTATAAACTAGACATTAAAAAACATGTAACGTATGTGAACAAATTTTTCTTTTAGTACATATATCAAAACAAAGATAAAAATATTTAAACAAATTAAAAAATTATTGAAACGGTTCAAGTATCTTTCTTCTTAACCAACTAATGAAAAACACATACAGATATTATGGGCTTGTTTGGTAGCTCTCTTTTTTTTTTTTCTAGATAAGGTTTTAAAAATGTGGTGTTTGGTTGAATGTTTTGAGTTAAAGTTGGTTTTTTGAAAAGTGAATTTGGTTTTGTTTGATTTTTTTTCAAACAAAGAAAAAAATGCATAAAAAATTTCAAAAAATAGTCACAATGGATCTTATTTTATAGATCTCGATGAGTAGGTTTCAAATATATATTTTTTATTATTTTTGAATTTTTGGATTTAAAGTTATGGCGTTTTAAAAGTTTTTTTAGAGAGAGAAAGTAAAGTTAAAGTTTTTTTGGGAAGTGTAAAAGTAGAGATGTTTGTGAGTTGAGTTTTTAAAATTTGTAGAAAAAAAAATAAAAAGAGAGCTACCAAACAGGGCTTAAGTTTGTAATTCTTTTACCCAATTGAGGTTACTATACTTTCTTAGTCCTATTTAACAACTTTCCTTTCTATCTTTATAGGAAAGCTATTCAACATGTAATATACAAGCTACTGTTTGGAACTAGGAGTAATTAAACTTACCTACAAACTGATATTAAGAATTAAATATTAAAATAATGTGATAGGTGATCCGATCAAGTATTGAAAAATAAGAAGTTAAACTAAACCCCATATGAATCTCATCTCACTTCTTTCTTTCATACGAAACCCATCAGACACCTGAGATTTGCCACATGCATCACCCATCTGTTTAGGCTGCTTTGGTAGTAGGTAAAAAGTGTCCCCGCCACCGGCGACCACCACCTCCGACGAGATAGTGTTAGGTGAAAAAAAAAAAACCCCCTCCCAAGCCGAAAAGTCTCATTTTCAAAAGTCAACTTAATAACTCCGCCACCTAACCCTGGACCCACCCCCACCCAACCCCCGCTCTGTCACACACCAACCACAACTCACCCCCCCTTGTCCAATCATCAACTCCCAATTTTCCACATACCCCCTTAAACAATTTACAAAATCCCCATCAACTCCCTTTCACCAACCCCCTCTCCCCTAACTTAGCCTCATTTCTTCCATATTTATATTCCATCCCGTTTAATTCAACATTCAATACTCACCCAACCAAAATTTAATCTTTCCATTTCTCATTTTTTCCCCCAGTTCTTCGATTCCGATGGAGACCAAACAAGAAATAATTTTCAGATCCAAACTCCCCGATATTTACATACCAACACACCTCCCTCTGCACTCGTATTGCTTCCAGAACATCTCCAAATTCAGTTCACGGCCCTGTTTAATCAACGGAGCCACCGGAGAAATCCACACCTACGCAGATGTTGAGCTCACCGCTCGTAAAGTCGCCGCCGGACTAAATAAACAAGGCGTCAAACAAGGCGACACGATCATGATTCTGCTACCGAACTCGCCGGAATTTTTCTTCACTTTCCTCGGCGCTTCATATCGCGGCGCCCTATCGACGATGGCTAATCCGTTCTTCACTCCGGCGGAGGTCGTAAAGCAAGCCAAAGCCTCGAACGCTAAGCTAATAGTCACTCAATCTTCTTATGTGGATAAAGTTAAGGATTTCGCATCAGAGACTGGAGTGAAGATCGTGTGCATCGATTCGGCACCGGAAGGTTGTTTGCACTTCTCGGAGTTGAGTAGCGCCGACGAGAGCGAGATGCCGGAGGTGGAGATCAATCCGGAGGACGTGGTGGCGCTACCGTACTCCTCCGGCACCACCGGATTGCCGAAAGGGGTGATGTTGACTCACAAGGGATGTGTTGCGAGTGTGGCTCAGCAAGTAGATGGAGAGAATCCGAATTTGTTTATGAATTGTGAGGATGTGATGATGTGTGTATTGCCTCTGTTTCATATTTATTCCCTTAACATTTCGCTGTGTGGTGTTCGAGTTGGGGCGGCGATTCTGATTATGCAGAAGTTTGATATTGTGCCGTTTTTGGAGCTGATACAGAAATACAAGGTGTCGATCGGACCGGTGGTTCCGCCGATTGTCTTGGCGATTGCTAAAAGTCCGATTGTTGATAATTACGACATGTCGTCAATGAGGACGATGATGTCCGGTGCTGCTCCGTTGGGGAAGGAACTTGAAGATGCTGTGAGGGCCAAATTTCCTAATGCCAAACTTGGACAGGTGTGGATCAACTCCCTGTCTAAAACTTAATTTATTACTTACTATTTTGTGAAGCTAATATACATATTTCAACTGCAAATATATTATTATTATTAGATTACTTATACAACTTGATGTGTATGATACATTTAGGTATAAAATTTTATGAAAAAAATTTCATAAAAATATAAGAAAGATTTTGTGAAAAAGTTTTCATAAAAATATAAGATAATCAAGTGGTATCATTTGAATATAGAAGGTACGGTGAGGATTGGATTTCCATCGGTAGCAAACTTTTTATTAAAACAAAAAAATCACTAAAGGGTAAAATAAGCATGAGACTAGTTGAATATATCTTAATCTTAACTTTATAATATAATATAGATATAGATTCATAAATAAATTATTATACTATACTATTGTATTTTCAAATGAGTATTGATTCATGTAACAATTTCACTCATCATACTTATGAAGGTTTTTTATAACACACAAAATTTTGAGTTAAATAAATTGAACGATATATTATTTATTATTTATTCTTATATAGATACGTGAGCATCCAAATTCAAATTAAATTGTTGTGTTTTATAAATGTGAGTAACTCTAATTATTATATTTTCAATGATTGAATCTATTTTCTAAGGGTAGTAATATTTGTCAGAGCAATATTATCTTTATTAAAATATGGGAAAAAAACAAAAAAAAACCCCTAAAGTTTGGGGGTATTTGCAATCTCGACCCCGAAATTTGAAACTTTGCAATCGTGCCTCCAAAGTAATTTTTCACTGCAATTTGGACCCTTCGTCCAATTTCTCTGTTAAAGTTAACGTTTTGCTGACGTTGGAACCAATTTTATTTTTTTTTTTTTTTTTTTTAAATTTTTTTTTTTCTGAAACTCTTCATTTTCTATTAAAATGAGAAATGTAGGCAATGAAATCACATCAAAAAGCCAAAAAAAATAAAAAGTACCTAAAATTTCTTTTGCTTCACAAAAATGACGTAAAAAAAATACTACTAATTTTCTAACTAAAAAGGCAAAATAATTTGTTTTTTTACTAAATCTACATGCTTCTAACTAACACAATCACTTTAAAAAAATTAAGTGTTATTTAAAGAGGGTTCAAATTCGTGGCTTCCTTACATGTGTTTATTTATTGTGTTATTTAAGAATTGTTTTATTAGGTTTTGAAATTCAAATTGCAAAAAATA
Source organism: Lonicera japonica (assembly GCA_021464415.1). Lineage (NCBI taxonomy): Eukaryota > Viridiplantae > Streptophyta > Magnoliopsida > Dipsacales > Caprifoliaceae > Lonicera > Lonicera japonica. Next base: position 6,972,601 of record CM038467.1, on the reverse strand, counting down.
TCTATATTACTTATATTACATATAAAAATATTAGATTTTTGTGGTGTGCTTATAATCGATTTTATCGCAATTTTTTTTTTCGCTCCCACTTCAACATTAAGAGTTATTTTTTTTAAAAAAAATTAAAATAAACATAATAATACATTTAATGGTGAGAACATTCATTTCTACAATAATTGCATTAATTTTTAATTTTTTTTTTAAAAAAATAACTCTTAATATCGCCGTGGGAGCGAAAAAATCGATTATAAGCACACCACAAAAATCCAATATTTTTATATGTAATATGAGTAATATAGATATTTTTTGCAATTTGAATTTCAAAACTTAACTAAACAATTCTTAAATAACACAATAAATAAACACATGCAAGGAAGCCACGAATTTGAACCTTCTTTAAATAATACTTAATTTTTTTAAAGTGATTGTGTTAGTTAGAAGCATGTAGATTTAGTAAAAAAACAAATTATTTTGCATTTTTAGTTAGAAAATTAATAGTATTTTTTTACGTCATTTTTGTGAAGCAAAAGAAATTTTAGGTACTTTTTTTTTTTTTGGCTTTTTGATGTGATTTCATTGCCTACGTATTTTCTCATTTTAATAGAAAATGAGAAGTTTCAGAAAAAAAAAAATTTAAATTGGTTGCCACGTCAGCAAAACGTTAACTTTAACAGAGGAGTTGGACGGAGGGTCCAAATTACAGCGAAAAATTACTTTGGAGGCACGATTGCAAAGTTTCAAATTTCGGGGTCAAGATTGCAAATACCCCCAAACTTCAGGGTTTTTTTTGTTTTTTTCCCTTAAAATATAGTCTTATTTTAAAAAGTTGTATTATATACTTCTAAAGTTATACATTGTTATTCTGTTAAGATAGATTATTGTTTTTGTAATAATGCTACCATTTTTTAAATTCAATATTTTTTTTTGACTTTTCACATTAACCTTTTGCATTTTAACTATTGGCAGTCCCATAATATTGTATTTTTCTTTGCTTAGAATATTTTTGTTATCATAATTATACAATATACATTATATATATATATTATTCTGGAGCCAAAAAACAAGAAAAGGAAAAGGGACAAGTTTATTAAATGATCGATAAAGGATTAATTAATTTTGTAACTTCAAAAATAATGGTGCTACCACAGCACAAGTCATCATGTCTGTTGTTAAGATTAATTAATGTTGTAAGTTAAAAAATAATGGTGGTACCACAGTACAATACAAGTGTATCATGTCTACTGTTAGGAAGACAAAGTTGGTGATGAAAGTTGTTATAAGTCGTACTGGAATGTCATTTATCCTTAGATCTGGCCAACTAAAGGTCAGCGCGCGACGGAGAAATCAATTTAGATTTGGTTTCCTTCATCTATATTCCACAAATTTATGAAAAAATGGTGGGATAAAAAGTGAAAACACAGGTATATATAACTTCGTAAAGAAGACCTTTTAATGGGGGCTGTCTGTCTGTAAACTAATTTTTACTTTTCATGCATTTATTTTTTCTAGTTTTGTGATCACTTTCATTTTTCAAGTCCTATTGCATCATGGGGATGGGCAATTGCACACGCATGTAAAACTAAAATTCAAATATGAAATCTCTAAGTTGAGGTAGATATGGTCACTCACGACTGAGATAATATCCAACTTGTTATATCAATTTGAATTAAAACATTACAATATTTTATAAATAAATATGACATAAGTCGTGATTAACCCACACTAACACCATGCTTCAACTTGTTATATCAACTTGTTATGTTAAAAACGTAGGGTTATGGAATGACGGAGGCTGGACCGGTGCTGGCAATGTGCTTGGCATTTGCCAAAGAACCCTTCGAGATAAAGTCAGGGGCATGTGGAACTGTGGTGAGAAACGCCGTTATGAAGATTGTTGACCCGGAAACCGGTGCCTCTCTGCCCAGGCACCAATCTGGCGAGATTTGCATTCGAGGTGACCAAATCATGAAAGGTAAATGCTTCTGTAATCCTTTTTTCTTAGTATGCATAATAACGTAATTAATGTACCAAAATGCACAACACCAAATAAGAGTCAAATTATTTTTGCAAAAATTATGAATAAGTATATTTTGTACATTTAGCTAGCCCGGCCCTATGGTCATATTTTTTATAGAATAAAAAAGGAAATAAAAAAGAAGACGTGTTCAATCTGTTAGAATTTTTCAATGTCAGGTTCTACATTAGTTACCTCTAGTCAATATATTTGTCTTAATTTGTTTACAAACACTTCAGGTTACCTCAATGATCCTAAGTCCACAGAGTTGACAATAGACAAAGAAGGATGGTTACATACAGGGGATATAGGTTACATCGACGATGATGACGAGCTCTTCATTGTTGATCGTTTGAAGGAATTAATCAAATACAAAGGGTTTCAAGTTGCTCCTGCAGAACTCGAAGCTATGCTACTCAATCATCCCAACATCTCTGATGCTGCTGTTGTCCCGTAAGTTCAACTTCATACACTCCCCAGTTGTTATTGTAATATTGCAATTTGGTTGTCCTTAATTAAAATATCATTGTTCCTTTTTCGGAAAAAAATGTTGAATGCGCCTTTACCTGATCCATAAGAACCTTTTATTTCCTTTCATAATTTTTTGATGGAACATCAATGTTTGTTGGGATATTGTATATTTTGAGTACATATATAATTAGGATACTATATATGTTGGATGAACTTAAAATATACTTTTGATGTTGGAAATTTTCAGGATGAAAGAAGAGTCAGCGGGAGAAGTTCCGGTTGCTTTTGTTGTGAGATCTGGCAATTCAAACATTACTGAGGATGAAATCAAGCAGTTCATCTCAAAACAGGTCAGTAATGGTTCTTTCTTTGATTACAAGTAAAGTATGTTCCTCTCGCGTGTTTAGAACATTTAATTTAGATAATATAATTGAAGATATAAATTAAGGGTGTGATACACGGGATTTGCAGGTGGTGTTCTACAAGAGAATAAAACGAGTATTTTTCTTAGATGCCATCCCCAAGGCACCATCTGGGAAAATTCTTCGAAAGGACTTGAGAGCAAGATTGGCAGCTGGTGTTCCTGCTTAATTCCAATTCCAACCGTGTTGATCTGTGCGTGTGAATATACTTAAAAGGGGCCTAAAGCTACAAGGATGTTAATTCATTTGATGAAGAATCTGTTTAAGCTCTACAATGTATTGCCCTCCAAGAGCCTTCCTTTTTATTTTTATTTAACTTGCCACTTTAATTTGGAGGGCAAACAAGGATTTGTCACTTAAATTTGTATAAGACTCCGATTCATGCAAAATTTATTATTACGACGAAATAAGTGCTTTACGTGGTTGCTTTTCACAATTAGGTACTTTATTCTATTGTTAGTACATGCGCTTATAAGAGTTTAGACAGTCAAATTTCGGAGCCATGCCTTTTCTCAAATTGAACTTTGAGTTATTCCATCAAAAATATTAAAGAAAAAGAGAAGATGGTTATATATATATAGTGAGACTGTATCGTAAAAAGAGTTGGTCTGCACTTGAAATTTTCTATATATATATAATTTATATCTAGGTTTCATTGACGATCTCTACATTTACAAAGTGAAGTTTGGTAAGACTGTGTGACTCGGAGATGGTCCAAGAGAAGTTGGGGTTCTTGGTGATTAAAATAAAATAAGCTATCAAACTATTTATCAAATTTTAGTTTTACACAAATGCACAATATAAATACAAAAGAAATTAAGTTTGAACAAACTAATATTTGTATATATAAGTCACTCGGTTAATAGGGAGAGAACCCTAGTTAGCTTTCTTAGTAACCCAATGAGCGATCCTATTTTCACCACGGGGAGCAAAAGACCACTTCGCACGAACAAGCTTTGAAAGATGACAAATATCGTTGATAATAGCTGCAACTTCCCAAGGGGATCCAAATCCAAGGAGATCAAGGATACTACACTACTTTGCTATCACTGAGAATGTTGGCATCTAAAAATTCACAAGCCCAAAGAAGGCGACAAGCTGCCAACGCTGTGAAAGCTTTGACACACAAAGCTGAAGAAACTTGAACCTTTTTGGCAAAACCATCTCGTACTTAACCAAATTTGTTTAACACCATGCAACCCACTGCTGCCTTATCAACATATTCACAAAAAAATTCCATCACAAAAAACCGAGATGATAGCAATATGGTTAGAAGTAGGAGCAGTCAGGTTCTATGAAGTTGGCGCCACTAAAAGAGCCTCTTGCTGTACCAACTTATAAACAATAACTAAACTAGCCTTTGCAATGACTAAAGCTGGCGAACCCGAACTATTGTGAAAAATGAAATTGTTTCGAGCTTTCCAAATAACCCAACTAGCCACCAATACAAAAATTTAGATGAACACAAGCTTGCGAACTTTGATACCACACCGAGGGTAGAGAGGAGAGGAGCTACATTTTCTAATCTACAAGTTATATTTCGAAGCTAAGGTGTTAGAGCACACTTTCCACCAAAAATGATGGAGTTTGGGCAAAATGAAAATCCCCCAAATCACTTTCCACAAAGAAGTAGATGGCATAAATGATGAAGATGGTAGCGGGGGGAGTAAAATCAAACCTTGTCTCAATGCATTTTTGTAAGCCGAACTGACACTTAACCTCCCGATTTATTCAGATGCGACACTCATTTGTCTTTACCTCGACACAACTGAAATGGATTTTTTTCTATAATTTTGCAATCAGCCATATTAAGAATGGAGCTCATTAAAGAAGAATTCCAAAAGTCAAGATTATGATCAATAAAGTCCACAACTTTTGAAACTGAGCAGTTAGCGGGATAAGGGGAAGACACATAAAAGCTTTCTTGCACAGGTAACCACGAGTCATTCCATATATTAATATTATTCTCATTCTCAACAATTAAGCGGGCATCCAACTTCAACACCTCTCTACCCTGCAGGAAATTAGACCAGATCTATGAGGGAATGCTCTCGTGCTTAGCATCCTATACAATTGCACTTAGGAAAGTGAAGCGCCTTCAAGAAACGCGCCCAGTAAGAAGTAGGAGAAGTGAGCAAGCGCCAACCTTGTTTAGCCAATAAAGCTAAATTAAAATTTCTAAATCTCTTAACCCCAATCCTCCTTCCATTTTAGGTTTAATGCACAACTTGCACCTATTCCAGTTTATTTTGGAGGCGGCATCATCTCCGCCCTACTAAAATTTGCACACCAAAGCGTTTAACCTTTTACAAAAGTAATTGGGAAGATAAAAACATTACATTGCAAAGGAAGGAATGGCTTGCACAACAACCTTAATCAAAACTTCCCTACATGCTTGAGATAAGAAAACTAGTTTCCACCTTCTCAATTTGCTAAGAATTTTACCCCAAATAAAGGTCAGAGCTTGGCCTTTTAACCTCCCCCAAAAAGAGGAAGATCTAAATATTTGGATTTTTTGTCCATCATTGGAATGCCCACCTTAGCACAAACATACTCATAATCTTCTTGAGAAGCATTGGCTAAGAGCAAGACTCATGAGTTAGAGAAGTTTATAAATTGACCCAATGCTGCCCCAAACTTATTAAGAGTCCCAATCAACTAATCTATATTACTAGCCGAAGCACTTATGAACAGTATAGAACCATCGGCGAAGAAGAGATGGGATATGAAAAGACATTTTATTTTATTTTATGACTAAAAACATCACGGTGGATAACATTCTGAATATTATAAGACAGTACATCGTGAACAAGGAGGAAATGATTAGGGGAAAGAGGGTCCTTTTATCTAATCCCACGATGATGACGAGAGCGATCCGAGGGTTCCCTATCGATAAGGATACGAAAAGTCATAGTACTGATACATTGATAAATAATGTCCATCAATTTATAATTTGTTATAGGCTGTAAATAATAGATTCGGAAAGTAGATAATTATAAAATCCTAATTAGTAGGATTATTTCCTTATGTAAGTAGGATTCTCATGTATATATAAACGCATTGTAATTGTTTATATAATAATATAACATAATTTTCTGCTCATCTTAGATTACATGGTATCAGAGGGTTAAGGTTTTCTTGTTTGGCGTCTGCTAGTTAAATGGCAGATTAAGGTTCTGCTAGGGCTTCTACCTTTGAAAGTTATTCAGCAGTCTATAGCTATACTTTCTAATCTCACCTCCTACTCAGGGATAAGCGCCTTCTGCCGCCCAGTATTGGCCCAAAATCCGACATCCAAAAGCCCAGCGTGTGGCCCTCTCGCGCCATCAGAAGCTTCGGCAACTGTCCCACCCGCCGGCGCATGGAGGCGCGTTTGGTCTTCGATCAACCTCCGGCCACCGCCGTTACCTTCGTCTCAGTGTATACATCACGTTTATGTGTTTAGTTTGGTTATGTTCCTCACTGTTTTGTGTAGATCTATGTTTGGTTCGAGTTTGGCATTCCTCATATATTCCTTGTGCATACCAGATTTGAAGTACGGTTGTTTCCAAATTCAAAACAGCACTAAAACAGTTTCTAGAGGTCCTTTGTGCGTGGTTTGTGCTTTGTGGTTGCTGGTTAGTTCGTTCCTTGCTTTATTCGTGCTTTGTGGTTTGCGATTGGCTCGTTTCTCGCTATCTACTATAATTTTATTTATTCTTGCGTGCTTTACAAATAAAATTATTTAAGTCATGAATGATACAAAGGCAGCAATGGTTTCGAATGTTATTTTCGTAATGTCAAAAATTACTTAATATAAACTTAATGGCTCTAATTACCTGGATTTGAGTAAAATAATTCGAATTTATTTGCGAAGTATTGACTAAGATGATCATATGACTAATGATCCACCCTCAGATAATTCTAAGCAAACATAGTTAAGGGAGGATGCTCGATTATTCCTACAAATCCGAAATTCCATTGAGCGTGAAGTCATTAGTTTGATTAATTATTGTGAATTGGGTAAGGAATTAATGGATTATCTGAATTTTCTATATTCTAGGAAAAGAAATATTAATCGCATTTATGATGTGTGCAAAGCGTTTTACGGTACAGAAAAATAAAACCGGTCCATTATGAGTTACTTTATGGACTTTAAGAAAATTTTTAAAGAATTTAATATGCTGATGCCGTACAATCTTGATGTAAAAGTTTAGCAAAGCCAGATGGCGCAGATGGCTATCATAAGCTTTCTGATTGGTCTCTCATCTGAATTTGAAATTGCGAAGAATCAGATTCTTTCTATCCCTGAGGTCTCTTCTTTAGAGGAAGTATATACTATAGTTCTTCATACAGAGAGGAATACATCTGTTCAAATTCCACCTGCTACGTCCAATAGTGCTCTGGTTAGTAGAACTAATGAATATGAATTTGGGCAATCACGGTATCGATGAGGCAACCAAAAAGAGGGATTGAACAGTAGTAACAGTTTTGATACTCGTTCACATGATTCAGGAGGAAATTTGACTTGGGGACAAGGTTCCGAAGGGATTGTATGTCATTACTGTCACACAACAGGGCATCTGAAGTAGGATTGTAGAAAGTTTCGGTACAAGACTCAGAAAGCTTATTCGGCCCATATTGCATGTACTACTGATACCGCTGAAAAATCAGTTATGATCCCTGCAAACAAGTTTGCAAAGTTCTCTAAATACCAAGAATCTCTAAAGCCCCCGGTTACTTCCGTCACTGCTATTGCTGATTCAAGCAAACCAAATACATGCCTCATTTCCTCATCATCTAAATGGGTCATTTATTCTGGTGCCACAGATTATATGATAGGTAATTCTAGCCTTTTTTTTACTTTTCAGTCACATATATCCCCTTCTAGTGTTACTTTAGCAGATGGTTCATCATCTCCCGTTTTAAGCTCTGGCACAATCATCCCAACCCCTTTACTTCCTTTATCATATGTCATACATTTACCTTAATTTTCCTTTACTCTAATTTGTGTAAGTTAGCTTACTCGCACACTTAACTGTTGCATCTCATTCTTTACTGATTATTGCTTGTTTCAGGATCTTAAGACGAAGAAGATTATTGGTAAAGGACATGAATCGGGGGGCCTCTACATCCTTGACACATCGATACCTGAATCTATTGCATATTCGGGTGTTACTTCTGCTTTTAAGGCTCATTATAGGCTCGATCACCCGTCTCTTCCTCTACTTAAGGAGTTGTGTCCACAGTTTAGTAAAGTGTCCTTAGTAGATTGTGAATCGTGTCAATTTGTCAAACATCACTGTAGTAGTCTTAGTCCAAGAGTCAATAAAATAGCAAGTGCTCCGTTTGAATTAATTCCTTCTAATGTTTGGGGTCCATGTCCTGTTATGTCTAAAACTGGTTTAAGTAATTTATTATTTTTGTTGATGATTATTCTCGTACAACTTGGTTATATTTAATGGAAAGTCGTTCTGAATTGTTTTCTTATTTTTGTACATTTTGTACTGAAATTAAAACTCAGTTTGCTACTTCTGTTCATATATTGCACATTAGCAATGCCAAAGAATATTTATCTTTATTTTTTTAGACCTACATGATTCAGAACAGTATTTTTCATCAAATTTCTTGTGTTGATACTCTATCCCAAAATAAAGTGGTAGAACAGAAGAACGGACATTTTTTTTGAAACTACAAGAGCCCTATTATTTTAAATAAATGTTCTTAAACCATTATAGGCTGATGTAGTTTCTATAGCATGTTTTCTCATGAATTAAATGACTTCCTCTGTTCTTCATGATGAGACTCCTTATAGTGTTATCTTTACAAATATATCATTATTTTCTATTGAACCCAGAATATTTGGTAATACTTGCTTTATTCGAGATGTCTATCCACAAGTTACTAAGTTAGACCCCAAGTCTTTGAAGTGTGTTTTTATTGAGTATTCTCGTGTTCAGAAAGGATATATATGTTATTGTCCTAATTTAAATAAGTGCATTGTCTCAGCTAATGTCACCTTTATTGAAGAAAACCATATTTTTTGTCTTTCACCTTCGAAAGTTAGGGGGAGGATTATGATTTGTTAGTATTTATACAATCATGTTCCCTGAACCCGTTGCTGAACCAATGCCAATCAAACCTCCTATTCATCAAATATACTCCACACGGAGACCTTCTGATCCATGTCTTCCACCAGCTTCTTTTTCATTATCAGATTTCGTGAAGAGTGATGATCTTCCTATTGATTTACGTAAAGGTAAACGTCAATGCACTTATCATGTTTCTTCTTGTGTTACTTATGATCACTTATCACATTCATCTTGTTCATTCATTGCATCTCTTGATTCTATATCTATTCCTAAAACTGTTCACGAGGCCATATCACATCCTGGATGGCATAATGCAATGATAGAGGACATGGATGCTTTAGATAAGAATGGTACATAGGATTTGGACATTTTGTCTGCAAGGAAACAGGCTATTAGATGCAAATGGGTGTTTACCGTCAAGGTCAATCCTAATAGGTCTATTGCTCATTTAAAAGCTCGTCTTGTCGCTAAGGGTTATGCTCAGACCTATAAAGTAGATTATTTTGATATTTTTTTCTTGTTGCTAAATTAATAACTGTCATGTTATTTATATCTTTGGCACCTATTCATAATTGGCATTTGTATCAGCTAAATATAAAGAATACTTTTCTTCATGTTGATCTTCAAGAAGAGGTCTATATGGAGCAACCTCCTGGGTTCGTTACTCAAGGGGGTATGGGAAAGTCTGTCATCTTCATAAATCTTTGTATGGCTTGAAACAAAATCCTCGTGCTTGGTTTAAAATTTTTAATTAGGCTATTGAGACGTTTGGCATGGTGAAGAACAAGTCTAACCACTCTGTGTTTTACAAACACTCTAAATCATGCATTATTTTGTTAGTTGTGTACGTAGATGACATTGTATTTACTGAGAGTGATGCTATGGAATCTCTTTTCTTAAGACCTTTCTTCATGCTCAGTTTCATACAAAGGACTTTTGGGTGTCGAAGTCACAAGGAGTAAGAAATGTATTTTTCTCTCTCAGAGGAAATATGTCCTTGACTTATTAACTGAAACAGGGAAGTTGGGGGCAAAGCTGTGTAGTACTCCAATGATTCCTAATGTACAGTTGACAAAAGATGGTAAACTATTTGAAGATCCTAAAACATATAGAAGATTGGTGCGAAAGTTGAATTATCTTACAGTGACTCGCCTGGACATTGCGTATTCTGTGAGTGTGGTGAGCCAGTTTATGTCATCCCTGACAATTCATTATTAGGCACTGTTAAACAAATTTTATGTTATCTGAAATAAGCAGGTGGACGAGGTATATTGCACGCCAATCATGGACACGTTCGTATTGAATGTTTTTCAGATGTCGATTGGGCAGGTTCTAAAGTGGATAGAAGATCCACATCAAGCTATTGTGTCTTTGTTGGAAGCAATTTAATTTCATGAAAAAGTAAGAAGCAAAATATTGTGTCATGATCCAGTGCATAATCAGAATATAGAGCTATAGCTCAGTCCGTGTGTAAAATAATGTGGATACGTCAGCTCTTAACTGAAATAGGGATTAAGACTTCGGTGCCAACAAAATTGTGGTATGATAACCAAGTTGCCATACATATTGCATCTAATTCCGTGTTCCATGAATGAACAAAACATATTGAAATTAATTGGCATTTTGTTCGCGAAAAAATACAGCAAGTATTAATTTCCATAGGGTGTGTGAAGACTAGAGAGCAATTGGGTGTTATCTTCATGAAAGCCTTAACGGGATTCGGGTTGATTATCTTTATAACAAGCTGGGCATGATCAATATCTATACTCCAGCTTGAGGGGGAGTGTTATAGGCTGTGAATAATAGATTATGAAGGTAGATAATTATAGAATCCTAATCAGTAGAATTATTTCCTTTTGTTAGTAGGAGTTTCATGTATATATATAAACGCATTGTAATTGTCTCTATAATAATATAACATATTTTTTCGCTCATCTTAGATTAAATGATTAAAACCCATATTCTTCATAATATACCCGGGACAAAAATATAACATAATGATTAAATCATAAACTTAACTTAGATCAATTTAATATTTTTGCCTCTCATTTATTTTGATATTAAGAAAATGGAAAGCTTCACGGGCCATAACAATGATATCATGGATAAGTATACCTGGGACAAAAACTGCTTGAATGGGGGAAGTGATTTTCTTAAAAATGGGCTTCAAGCAATTTGCCAAAGTTTTTACAATAATTTTATAAAAAATTGCATGAACTTATAGGTCGAAATTGAGATATATCATAATGTGAATTAACCTTGGGAATCATGGCGATAAACATCTAGTTAATCTCTTTTAAAAAGAATTGGCCATTGAAAAAACCTCTAAATGCCTTGCATACACCATCCTTGACTAAGATCTAATTTTAGTGAAAGAAACACCATGAAAAGCCGTCTGGACCTGGAGCTTTAAGATCATTAAGCTAAAACATAGCAGCATGAATCTCTAAATATAACATGCAATAACATAAATACTTGTTCATTTATTCTAAAATGCATAACAGGTCTGGGCTAAGATTCTCTTAAAAACTCCTCAGACCAGAATTAGAGAATAACTTTAAGAAATAATTGACAATGTGGCTTTTTATCTCATAATCATCCGCTAACCTTTCTTCAAGACCCATAAGTTTTTGAATTATGTAGTGCTGTCAAAGTTGAATTGTAAATGTGGGAAAAAACTTTGTGTTTCTATCCTCAATTGATAACTATCTTACTTTCGACCTTTGCAACCAATATAATTCTTCCCGCCTTTGAACATCCTCTATTTGATCAATGATTTCATTTTGTAATTGCCACAAGGATCAACATTGTTATCCTGAATTTCTTTGAGTTAATTATGTAAGTGCCCAAGAATATGACTATTGGTTCCTGCTGAAACACTTCTCCACTTTAATAACTTAGATTTACATAATTTTGGTTTCGCAAAAGCTTGAATCATAAATGAGCCTATAATATCTGAACTCCAAGCCTGATAATGGAATTTTTACATTTTTCTTAATCCAACCAACTAGCTTCAAATATAAATACTGATTTTCTTCTCCTTACTGAGACACTCAAATCTAAAGCAACCGAACAATCATTGGAGCCCCGAAAAGATTCATGAAAAACAGAAAAGTTAGGAAACTCGTTGGGTAATTTAACGTTAGTTAGGACCACATAAATTCTTTCTTTAACAAAAGCACTATCAAACCTTCTATTCATCCAAGTAAAAACATTACCACTAAAACTAATTTTAGTAAGGATGCTGCTAATAAAAAAATCTTAAAGCTCATTTGTTTTATTGAATTGAACTGCTTTACCCCCATTTTTTTTCCCAATTAGCACCTATTACATTAAGATCTCCTATGATGGCCCATGGGTAATTTATGCTATCAGCTAAACACTCGAATCTTTGCCACATTAGTATACGGCCCTCTGGATCCGTGGAGGCTTGTGTAAATGAACCCAGAAATGAAAAGTCTCTCGATACCTAAGTATAATACGTCGTGATACCAATTTGACCTTATCCTACATATTAATATACATATCCTCCTTCTACCAAAGAGCGAGCCCTCCTACATACCCACCGGAGGGACATAATTGTAGAACAGAAACCCTTTCTCTTACCTCATTTTTTCCAGTTTCTTTCTTATCCTTGGAAAATAATACTCGGACGATAGGAACTTACCAATTCCTTTAGCCAAAAAATTGTCAGAGGTTGTCCCACTCCCCGACTATTCCACGCCTAGACTAACATGATGTTTGTGGTTGTTTTGGGTCAACCACCATAACCCGTTGAGCCAATACTATCCTCGTTTCTAGAAGTAATGCCCTCTGCTACTATACGACTTGAGAAAATTAATTATTTAGAAAATAGCCTTAACTTCCAATTTCCATTTCCTTCTTCTATTAAAGCTTCTCTAAGTAAAACAAACAACTAGAGAACCACTTAATTTTCTTTCCTCTAAAAGAGTATGCAAAACAAAGGGGACTAAAAGAGAAAAGAAGTTTCGAAGAACCTCAAATTGATTCACTTCTAACTTCAGCAATTTAAGACTTCCATAAGAGAGATCATCATCCAATTTTCTTTTTCTGATAGTTAACCAGTTTAAATTATTTACTAGAGAAGCATGCATCTTTGATGAGGCAAGCAATGCTCTGAGGAAACTTGTCTCTAACTGGTTCAAAGGACGGGCTATCTGAGGAGTTCAAAATGGTTTTTGATTACTCTAAAAAAAGCTTATTACTATCAGACTTGTTTCACCTTCCGCGGGTTTTGTGATGAAATAAGTAGGTTGGCTAATGGGTGAACATGTTGATGTTTTTTTGTGTATTTGAAAAAATGGGAGAAGAAGGAAAAGAAACAAAACCAAAGCAAAGTACCAAGAAAGCATTCATGTATTTTTCTAAGTCTCACATATGAGATGAATAAAATCTTTTATGAGTTTTTATAAGGGAGAATTTACCTAAGGGCTCGAGCCCTTTGGACATTAGACTTTTATGTTATTGGGTGAGGCCTTGGATGGCGTGGTTCACCGCGCTCGCCGACCGACCGAATCGACCTGGGCTCGGGCTATGGGCTTGGTTAAGTATTATATTTTTAAACAAAATACTTTTGAAAATTTTTATTGATTAAAATAAATTTATTTTTGAATTTCAAAATTATATTTGTTGACTTAATCTTTCCATTATTCTGGATAGAGGAGTCTCTCTCTCGATCCCTTTTTTCTCTTCCTCAACGTCTCAATGTAATGAAAAGATTTTTCTTCTTTAAAAATATTTTTTCGTCTATTATCTAAAACATAGATACATAACAAAATTCCTCCATTGATGCAGATCTTCACTGGGCTTGTTGTATCCTGGGTACAGCGTGGCCATTCAGAACTGCTAGCACAAATATCGAGTAGAGCTGTGAAACGTCTTAAAGAGAGCGACCTAGTTCGCGACTCAACCCGGTGTTTTACAATCGTTACTTGGTAAATTAGTTCTAGTCTCAACAGAACCCAAGTGAGATTTACTTAGGAAGGTTAAGGTTTTGGATCCAAAAATCAAATGGTACATCGTTAATCAGCTTCTTAGCATCCCAATTCTGAATAAGTACTATACTCCCTATCACCGACCAAGGATCGTCGTCTAACACCTTATTGTCATCTTCCTCCGACTTGAAAATGGCCTTGAAAATGTTTTCTTCTAGATGTGATAATTTATAGTTGCCTTTAATAGACTAAGAATTAGCCATAATGTTTTTAATTCTTGTGTTATTCAACCTCTTCGAGGCCAAAATCTTGCTAGTGACATTTGTTGATGAGATTTTAAATCACTGAGACATTATGCTCTAGAACTAAGCTATCTTTTGGCTCTAAGAAAAAAGCACACACCAATTGCAAAAGGACTAGGGAAAGGTAAAGAAGATTTGGAGAGAGAAGAGTGATAAGAGAAAAGTAAGGATATGAGAGAAAGAAGAGGAGAATAGTGGAGGATAAAAGTGTTAGGGGAGTGAAGAGAAACAGGTGGAGAGAACTGCATAGGGAAATAAAAGAAAAAATCCTCGTATATCCCAAGAAAACGAAAGTGTAAAGAAATAGCAGAAAAAGGCGACTCGTATAATAATAGGGAAGAAGACAGACCAGAATGAAACCTATGGAAACTCTCATGAAGAAAGGGAGGCTTTCATTCTAAAGAGAGGAAAGGACGAAAATATGGGATGTGATATGAGTTCAAAGAGTGTTGGTTGACACAAATAATATGTATGTATAAAAATATCTACTGGTATGCCATTGAACGCCTATGATAATAACATTATACATAAGACTGACTAAGTCACTAAAATTATAACCATTGTTTTAAAAGGGACTCTAGCAATAAGATTTCTCCTACTTCAACCTCTTTTTTTCAAACTCTAACAAATTGTTATAATGAGTTAGGCAAATTAAAGGAGGGAGATGTTAACTTTTATCCCTTAAAACAATTAATCCCCAAAAAAGTTCAAATTGTATACTTATCACTTTAATCTGCCTTCAAGTCCTTATAAAGAATGGTTTTTTCTCTCTAGCGACCTTTGTTGAATCCAACAACTTTTAATTTATGTGAGTACACTTGCAATAAAATAAGACATTAGCTGATGCATGGGCAAACATTTATAATCAAATAAAATTATTTGGTAATTAATTTTAAAATTTGTAACACCTTTGATATTGGGTATTTTAGAGTATTTTTAATGCCATAATTAAAATAACTAATATTAACAATATTGCTTAAAAAATACACTATAGTGGCTAATAAAATCTTAACAATTAGTTAATCGATGATCAACTTAGGTGTCAAAAAGTTAGCAAATAAAAAATAAAAGTTGTGCTTAGCGCAAATTAGAAATTCCATCACCACTGAAGAATTAAAGACACTATCCGCCACAAAACCAAAAATTACTTGTAGGTAGGTTCTTATGGTTGGCTTGATTATCAATCTAATAGTATGTCATCTTTTATGTGGGTGTTCTATTAGCTCAATGCATATGATAAACGATTACAATATAAATGTAGAGCTTGAGTAAGCTTTGTAAAAGGGACTTTAACATAGTTTTTGCAAAGACGAAGAAAAAGATTATATCTCTCCTTTAGGGATTGTCCTTAGGGGCGGAGGGACATGAGGACCAGGTGGGGCCATGGCCCCCTAGGATTTTGGGCCTTTTTGTTAAATATGGGAGGTTTGGGGGGTGAGAGGCAATATTTGTAGAAGTGCAGGGGTGGGATTTGTAATTTAGGGAAGGGACAAATTTGCTGAATGGAGGGGCGCACGAGGGATATACGTGTAACAATGTAAAAGTGTAGGAGCGAAGTCTGTATTTATAGATTAATATTCAATTTGAAAGATAAAAAATACACTACTTACTTATGACAGTTTTGTTATTTAGCATGTTTGTTTTTTTGTTATATGGTCTTTATTTGTGGCTTTTTATTTTTTTTCTAATTTTTATTTATAACTCTCAATCATCAAATTACTCTATTCTCCGGAATCGGTTAAGAGATGATCTCATGAATAATTCTTTTGTTACATATATTTAGAAAAATGTTTTAAAAGTTATTGACAATGAAGATATTATTTAGTATTTTTAAAATACGAAATCTCGAATTGGAATATTGTAACTAAATATGTGACTTTGATTTTTAACGTATATGATGCTAAATATTTTGATTTTAGCCTTATTACAGTATATGCAAAAAATTCTTAAAAAAACTATTAATTTTGGCCCATCCTGAATAAAATTCCTAACTTCGTCACTGATTGTACCTTCATATTTATAAGTATATGATAGAGATTATATTAGCCTTTCTACACAAGATAAATTACTTTAAAGAGTAAACTTAGGCATTACTCCAGAATCATAATTGTCCCAACTCTTATCTACACCATTCTCTGAGTAATAACCATATTCACACGCGCATTAAAGGTTAATTCCTATAGTGAATCATTTTTCAGCTTAGTAGTCTTTTAATAGTGACAAGAATATCTGATCGGCGGCCAAGATTTTTTTGGTGGACAAATGTGGACTTCTCAAGACACCTGGCCAAGCCTTTTAGCTGTGGGCCGATCGTTATTGCCCATGGAGGTCAGGCCTGGCCCAAAACATACTTGTCAATTTTACCTCCCAAGTCAAATCTAGCTCTTCAATAACCAAAATTAAAACCTTTCTAATGATCTATTGGTACAAAAGTGAAGATAAGATAATATTGTTCACTCCCACTTTTATTTAGAATTGAAATTTGATCATTTTTTAGTCAATCAAAATAGTGGGCTCCACAATTTTAGTTATCCAAAAAAAAACAAAAAAAAAAAACCAACAATTGTGAAACATATCATTGTTAACTCCAACAGTTTATTAAATCTATAATCAAATGAGCATTTGATTAATTTTGAAAATTTTGTTTTAAAGACCTCTTCTTCTATTAGGATTATCGCATTCTCTTTCTTATTTCAACTTTTTTCATTAGAACCATTCTTAAAATAGATCATCATTTCAAAACATGTGACAATTAATTAAAAGGCATTAAATTCTTAACATTTTCATTAAAAGAAAACTGTTTCGATTTAATGCTGCCTATTCATAAAATTGCTAGTGCCATTTGTAGTAAATGGATGGTGCCACCGCTAGGGCAGTTCAAAGTTAACTTTAATGCAGCTTTGGACAACGACTCGGATGGTTTTTGGATTGTAGGTATGTGCAAGTTTTGTGATGACTATCCGCATGTAAATATAACTTAATTTAAGGCAGATTTTGAAGCAATAATGTCTGCAGTAACATCTTCAATTTTGGGAGGTGTCATTGTCAAGAATATTTTAGATGTTTCACTATTATGTCATTTTCTTAGTATTTTTTTTAAGTGGAATAGTAATTCTGTCGCCTATACTTTTGTAAAATATACTCTTTTACTTCTAAATTTTGTGGTCTGGCTTAAAAGTTTTCTTAGGTAAGGGAGGCTTTTAACTTTGATATAATATATTTTCTTGGTTAATGGTGTGTGCACATCCCCTTTTCAATTAAGGCATATATAAATAGGTTAAAATTTTATTTTTTAAAGGGCACACCACTAATTAATAATTAAGAAGAAAACGAGAGAATTTAAGGACACTTGTTTTTCTCACAAATGTTTTAGAGCATCTCAAATAGTAGTGTATAAAAGAACGTGTAAATCTTATGTATTAGTTCATTTTTACACAAAAGGTGAAGTATAAAAAAAATAAAAATACACCAACACAACATTTGTAAATCTTGTGCAAAACTTTGAAAAGATCAATAAGATGGACATATATTAAATGACATTTGACATAACTTTTTTATTATTTTTTTTATAAATAATTTTATAAATGCAATGGATCATGGTCTATTTGTCTTGAGAAGTATATTTCAAATATATAACTTTTATTAAAATTCACATTTTGTATTAAAAATTATTACAACTTAAAGTTTTATAAAAAAAATGCATAAAAAGAAAGCTGATATGACAGTGTAAATAGGCTGTGTATTTTACACTATACTTTTTACACAAACTTGTGTCCAAGTATCTTAAAGTCTGCTGGAAACATTTTTTTAATTTAAGCTACTATTGATAGTGCTCTTAGTATTCTAAATTTTTTTGGGAACAATATTTTCCTCTTTAATTTACAAGCTTGTCCGCAGGGACATAATTGTGCATGCAAACTATAAAAAGTTACATTCAAAATAATAAAAATAGCATATTATTTATGACAAACATAAAATCTATCTATAAATAAAATTTGAAAAACATCAAAATTCATATACGTGTTTAAAGATAAATAAAATAAACATGAAAATATAAAGTAAAAAGACTTGATATTATTAAATAGTTAAAATTATATTCGTGAAAAATCATGTTTGTCATAAATTTAAATGTAATACATGAAAAAAAATGATCTGAAAAACATGATACGTAGTAATTATTAAAACTTAATCAGATCAGATGCGACTTAACTTAAAATGAAAAATAATAATAATAATAAATGAACTCGTTAATCAATTACGCTGCTTAACAGAAAAAGGTAAAAGTGTTTTCTTTTAGAAGTCACAAACAGACTTTTGCAACGACTTGAGGAATCTTAATGGGGAAGAAACTCTTTACGACAACACGGTTAATTTTTTTATTCTCAATAATCAATCTGAGTTTAAATTCAAAATTCTATTCTATCATTTATATAAATTAGAGTCGGAAGTAGTAAATAACCAACCAACCAACCTCAGTGTCACAAAAGCAAGCAACAATTTAATTATTAATGGCAGAAGAATCTTCAACGATCTCTGTTATTGATATTTACCATCAACCAGCAGCAGATTCAAACGAATACCAAGACGACGATCGCCGTGCCATTGTCATTGATCAGACCTTCAATGATGCCAAATACGCAGAAGAGTTACAGTTCCAAGAAGGCATAATCGCCTCTCTAATCTTTCTCGAAAACCCCAACAATAACACTTCACCCCCACCACTCTCAATCCAAGACACTCCATCATCCTCAAACCCTAACCCGTCCACTGATGCCGATAAATCAATCGCCGAATCATCGGTCAGCTTTTGCGAGATTTGCGTGGAGCAAAAACAAAACAACGAAATGGTTAGGGTTCATAAATGCTCCCACTCTTTTTGCTCCGATTGCATAAGCAAACACGTATCCGTCAAAATCCAAGACAATGTGCACGTTGTGGCCTGTCCTGGTCTGGATTGTGAGGGAGTCCTCCGACTTGAGAATTGCATGTCTGTGATTCCGAAGGAGGTGATTGAACGGTGGGACGAGGCGTTAACGGAGTCCCTAATAATTGATTCTCAGAAATTTTACTGTCCGTTCAAGGACTGTTCGGCGATGTTGATTAAAGATACGGAGGAGGTCATTAGGGAATCGGAGTGTCCGGAGTGCCGGAGATTGTTCTGTGCTCAATGTAGATCGTCGTGGCATTCGGGGATAGAATGTGAGGAGTTTCAGAATCTGAATGCAGATGAAAGAGGGAGGGAGGATTTGATGGTGAGGGAACTTGCTAAGGAAAAGAATTGGAAGAGATGTCCTCAATGCAAATTCTATGTGGAAAAGACTCAGGGTTGTTTACATATGACTTGCAGGTTACTTTCTATCTGTGTTTTAATTATTTGTGCTTATTGATTTCTTTTTTTCGGTGCTCATTTATTTCGAGTTTTAATTTGTTCCTGTAATTAAAAATGATAATTTCACCTGGAAATTTTGAGCCTTGTAAACTTGTGATTCGTTCTTATTAGAGACTCCTTGTGTCAATTTACTAATTTAGGATTTCAGCAACAAATAAAAACTCAAACGAAACGAGCTCTTTTAAGGTAACACCCGAATTGTGGAATAATGTTACATTATCTAATAGTAATTTACAAAAGGTATGATTCCTGGTTTCTTTCGAAAAGCTGCATGTTCAAATTAGTTGCTGGTATTTTAGATATGAATATTTCAGGTGTACCCTACTTCCATGATTTAACAATGCATTAAAGCCCAGTAGTTTTGATATAAATTGAGTTCAATTTTGTCTCGCATGTATAAATACCAACAATGGTATTGATCTGCGCAAATTGTTTTACCTAAATAAGCACCTTTAACAATCAATAAAGGATTTGAATTGTTTATCATGACTACTGACATTGATCTTCAGTTCTGCACAGACAGCGTGAAGTAAATAAACACCAGTAATTATAGTTATATGCAGGCAAATTGTTTTATATGATAATCCTGCCTCGAGAAAACGCCCGAAATGGGCTCCAAACCCATATTATTGAAAACTTTGAACCCTAAGGTCTAATTAGGAAGAAGAAATGGCCAGTTGGGCACCAGTGTCAAAATAACAAGTAAAGACTTTGATGTACCATCATTTTTTTACCACATTTGTCTACTTTCATGTTTTTTTTCTTGTAATTTTAGCTGTAGCAATGTAGCATGAGAATAATCCATAATATGAAAATACAGCGGCAAATGCTGGTAAGAATTATTTTCCAAATATATATGGGGTTCATGTCGAGATATCAAGCAGGTTTGTTAATTTCGTAGTCTAATTATATTGAACGCTTAATTGGAAAAGGTACCTAGTATAGAAATGAAAGAGAAAAGATTAAAGAAAGTTCGGTTTGATGGACTTTCTCATTGACTCATTCCCTCATAAATTTCTATTTACATAGGTCTTTTAAGCCTTTTACCAGTGTGCACTCATTTAATTTTTTCACTAGTTTATGCTATAATAATCCTCTGATGCTCCTTGCTAAAAGTTTCTTTAAGAAAAAAGGAGAGTTTAGTGTGGCGTCAATGTAAAAGCGGTAGTGTATTTGTTTTTTAGGAGTAACGAGCGATGGTTAATTGTTGCAGGTGTAAATTTCAGTTTTGCTATGCATGTGGAGCAACATGGACTTCAACTCATGGTGGCTGTCAGAGACCAATCTAATACTGGACTTCAATTCATGGTGGCGGTCAAAAGACCAATCTAAGATAGAATTTTAAATGGTTATAAGCTTGATACTTCATTATATGTCAATATAACATTTGGCATTCCATCGTTTATGTTTCTATGCTACCTGCTTTGCGCATTTATGTTTGTGGTTGCGTAATATAAGCTTGATGCTCCCTTATATGTCAATATAACATTTGTATTCCATAGTTTATGTTTCTATACTACCTGCTTTGCGTATATATGTCTGTGGTTGCGTAATATATAATTTCAAGATGTAATGAGTCCTTGAATTGGGTTGATAGCTTTGGGGTTGAGAAAAGAGGGATTGAGTTGATAGCTTTGGCTTCCGCAGGACAGGAAAGAGCATCTTTCAATTGAGAGTAACTCTGAATTGCACTGTGGTTGCACATTGCATAATCAGAGTAACCCATTGGAGAACTGAAACCGAACTTAAAAGAACTAATTTTAGAAAATGCGCGGATCATATAATTTATTCATTCCCAGCTTGATTGCACATTTATATACGATCCCCTTTATTTTTCCTTCTAAACATTTCCAAGGTTTCTATATTCGTCACTCCTATAATGTTGTACTGGATTAATCCTCCAGAAATAAAAGGGGCTTTACTTATGGAAGTTTTAATTATCTTCTCCAGAGTTCCAACTTTTGCATTTCACTGCTCGCAACCCTGCTTTTATGGGAGTATGTGCATATTATAAGATGATTTATTCAACCATTACAGCTTGATAAACTTCTGCTTTAAATTACATTTCCGTACACTCGTGTAGGAAGGTACTAAAGGTATGGTGTTAAGTTTTGAAATTTAATGAGTCGTACACAATATGGTGAGATATCCAGAGGATAGGAATGCAGCAGTTTCTATTTCTAATTCTAATGTAAAGCTATTCGGGAATAAAAAGCAGAGTTATCAACTTTTATACCTTATGTGCTTCTAAATGGAAATGGAACCCCCTCTCCTCTGCTCTATAAAAGCCGATTTTTCAATCACTGTATTGTATTGTATTGACCAGTGAAGACCATTATTGTTTATGTAATGAATTTGAATAATAATTTGATGTAATCTTGATTGTTTACAGAATGTATGAGAAAGATGGTGTAGGAGGGACGCGATTGTAAGCTAGTGATTGGTTATTGATATTTTCTTTTTCTATTTCTAATTCTAATGTAAAGCTATTCGGGAATAAAAAGCAGAGTTATCAACTTTTATACCTTATGTGCTTCTAAATGGAAATGGAACCCCCTCTCCTCTGCTCTATAAAAGCCGATTTTTCAATCACTGTATTGTATTGTATTGACCTGTGAAGACCATTATTGTTTATGTAATGAATTTGAATAATAATTTGATGTAATCTTGATTGTTTACAGAATGTATGAGAAAGATGGTGTAGGAGGGACGCGATTGTAAGCTAGTGCGCACATTCATAATCAAAGTATATGTATGGTATTACATGTTTGACTTTTAGTGATGCACATTGTTTCAAGATCTCGTTCGTTCTTGAAATCCAAAATGGTAATTTCACAGAAAAAGTTTGAGCCATGTTAGTTTATGATTCAACCTCTTGACCTGAACTATATAAGAAATTTTTTGTGCGAATTTACTAATTTAAGATTTCAAGAATGAATAAAAACTCAAATGAGCACTTAGAGGATAATAGATGTACGATAGAAATATATCTTAGTAACCTTGAATCTCATTATTGTACCCAACTTCCCTGATATACTTATTTTTCTTCATCAGACATCTAGTAATACTTCTGTCTAAATTGCCCCCCTTTTTCATTTTTTTTCTTTCTTGATTGTGGTTAAACTTAGAAGTGATTGCATCAGTTCTGTTGGGGCAATCTGAATGAGCTAAAGATGTTAATCTGAATTATTACCGCCGCTTGAGTTAAGCATCTGCAGTTTTGTTAGGTCAACCTGTAAGGCACAATTTTTTTTGAACTTCAAATACAGGTCAACCTGTAAGTTGCATGCATTTAGCACACAATCAAGTATGTGCTATCTTATATATTCCCTACATCTCACATTAAGAGGCCGTGTTTGATTTAAGTATCCACTAACTTAATATAATCAATGGTTAGAAACAAAACTTGTAAATTATTGTGTATATTGAAATATGTTCAGAAACGGAAAATGTTCTCTTAATTTTGGACGGATAGAAGATTTGCTAATTATATGTTAATCTTTGGTTTTGCCTCTTGATTTCCCATACATTACAATCTTTCGTATTAGTCAAACAGGATGTTAAAATTGGTTTTATTATTTAAATACATGTGCAAGCTAAATTGCGTAAAAGCTATTATTAGTCAGTGATGAAACTAAAACTGTAACAACTTTGTAATCATAGATAATTAAGAAGGGAATGAATATAAATTGCCAAGCGTTCAGGGATAGTTTCTATATCCATGCTTGGCTACTTGGAGATGCCGCCAATCCATGCCGGACCCAACAAGAAGCTAGATTCAATTTTATTCTTCTGTATGTTGGGCAGCAACTATTAATTGTAGTTTAGGAAGACTCGGAACATTGTATTATAGCACTTGATTTGAGGCTGAGTTTGAGAGTAGTTCGTTCAGGCTCTTAGCAATTAATTAAGTTTGTAGATTATGATTTAATTAGCTTAATTCCCTAAGATAATCCAATCCCATACAAGTATACGATCATCCAATAATGAAGCAAAACTAACAATGCCGCAGTGGCATAACCTATTAGACTATCGGCCGGCCTCGTTTCTTCATTTTAATTTACTTTTGTATTAAGAATAGTAAAAATTTGACAATATTGTGACACTTAGGTATTAAGTAATTCTACATAGACATTAAAATTTGATATAAAAAACTAACACATCAGTGTTTTAATCTTGGTTAGAATAAAATGTAATAGGGTTCCTTTTATTAATATATGGTAACCACATTTGATATTTCAAATATGTTGTGATTATTAGTAATTAATCACGCCACGAATCTTAATTCGAATAGTATATATTAATAACTAGAGATAATATAATGAAAAAAAAAAGTAAGAAAATAGATGATAGAACACACAAATACACAATGATGGGGAGAATAACTGAACTGTTCTGACCTGCCAACCACATGAAGACACGTGGCAGTTCACGTCAGCAGTCTAGCATACCAGGATGAGAAAGGCTCTGATTTCAAGCTCAAGAGCCCCTGGACGTTTGTGCAACGAACCTAAGGATTGGTTTCGTTTCACAAGTGATGGAGCTCGTGAACCAGAGCTCTTTCAGCGAGCTCTGGAACTCTCTCCTAGACAATCATGTCAAAGTAGTTGATAGATAGCATGAGTGACTGCTGCCAACACCACTAACACTGCAGAGGCTCTTCAACTTCATTAAATGCAAACCACCTGCATTTAATGCTCCGGAATTCATAGAGAAGTAAAGTCAGAGTTGGTACTGATCAAAGCATGGCCTCAGACCTGCTCTGGGAGCTTTAGCCACACGACTCCTCCAGTCATCTATACAAAAAAAGCATTTACTTTTTCCAACAACCAATTTTCCAACGACAAGAGAGAGAAAAAAGAAGAACGATCAATCATTTTTACCACAAGTGTGAAATACAGAGATATAGAGCTCTGCAGCCCGCTTCAGAGCTCCTAAATTAGAGAGATTAAACTTTGTGTGGCTTAGCTCTCCTTTTATTATAACATTGTGAGGATAAAATAGTTAGAGAGACTTTTATGAGTTTGTAATAATTGTTTGTTTACCATCAATACAAAGCAAACCGAGCTCTTAGCTCTATTTCGCAGGGAATGACTAACCCGTATTGTCATACGAGGCCAACATCCTCTATAAATCTTTGACTTTCTTAAATTTAGCACCCTTATCGCTTTAATTATTTGATATAATCATATAACTGTGTGGTCTAAAATACCCTTTCAGTTTCTAGCACCAACACACAATATTTCACAAATTAAGATTTCAAGAATTCTTTAAAAACGATTACAAAATTTCTCATAAGAATTATTGCACTCAAAGAAAAAAATCAATAGCCATTTAATCACTATGTCTCTAACAACAACAAGATGAACTATCCCAAGCAATTTTCACAGAAAGAAAAATATTCCACTTCCTAAACTTGAATGATTTTATCTATATATATAATGAAATAATATAGTCCATCTAATTTAGAATAAAAAAAATAATCCTATGTAAATAAAGAAAGGTAATAGATATCAAAATAACTAAGGAAACCAATTTTGACAAAAAAAATCTATTTTTTTGCCCAGGTGCAAAACGTCTTTGGTACCTTTTCCACATAAGTGCAAAAGTGTTTTTACACCTTTTTCGCGTGCAATTTTTACTTCTCTGTTTTGGTGCAAATTTTCTTTTGCACCTTTTCAACAAGTTTAATTACAAGCTAAAAAAATAAAAAATAAATAAAAATATGATTTTCAATTGAGCTCCTCTTTTTTTGGGTTTAGACTCGAGCAAAACACAACAAAATATTATATCTACTTAAAATTATTGCTTAGGTATTAGGCACTTGCAGCTCTCCTTTTGCGCTCGCAAATGTTGTATTTGAAAATATCACTTATTTTTGTCAGCTTGTGGGCATTGGAGGAACATCTTGGTATAATATAATTAGTTGTCTGGTACTAAATAGAAGGTCTACTTGCAAAAGAAGAATTGGATAAGAAAAGCGACGCCCCCAAAAGGCAAGACTTATTTCAAGTTCCCTTTGAATTATGATTTCAATAAATAAAGGAAAATAATAACTCATGTTCTAAGAGTGTTAAATTTATTATGAATAGAAAAAATAATCATATGTATGAAAATTTGTGCTTTATTAAATGTGTATTTAAGCTTTTTTTATTATTATAAATAAATTATTAACATATGCTCTTAGGGTACACGTTAACATGATTCATAAAGAAATAACAAAAGTTGACCTCAAAATGTTTTTGAAACATCCAAAACTCCAAAATTGAACTTGGACAGTAATCACTTGACCAAATCTAATGATTAAGGAATGTTAGTGTTGAATGATGATGAAAGGTACTGATAATTAATTTGGTAAAAGCGAGTGTGTGATGATGGTCTGTTTGTTTTCACTTCTTCAATACAAGGGTTCTACTTTCACTAGGTCACTTTAGTTTGATGGGCTACCATTTAGGCTTAAATTTCCTTACATTATTCTGCACAATAATAATAAACATCTTGAAAATGAGCAAAAGACCCATCAGCCTAGTGATTATCAGTGGTATGTATGTGAGTAGTGGCGAATAAAGCTAGTTGTGGGTGGATTGACTCCTCTCTGTAATCTTTCAATCTAATTTTATTTCATTAAATCTAATTCGATAGTTAAATGGATAATTTTTTTTTATAAAAATTGGTAGAGATGATTTTTATAATTAGTAGATCATTTTCACAAAGTTTTATCAAAAAATTAAATTTAGAAGTGGGTAACATGATAATCTAAACTTTTAATGGTCAAAAATGAACTTATGTATTAAATTTTATACTTATTTCTGGTTTGAATTCTTTGATGAAATTTTGTGGATATGATATACTAATTACAGAGATCATCTACACCAAGTTTTATGAAAAAATTTATCTGCTTAGATCTCAAACTCG
Source organism: Lonicera japonica (assembly GCA_021464415.1). Classification (NCBI taxonomy): domain Eukaryota; kingdom Viridiplantae; phylum Streptophyta; class Magnoliopsida; order Dipsacales; family Caprifoliaceae; genus Lonicera; species Lonicera japonica. The sequence goes on along the minus strand of CM038467.1, from coordinate 6,946,062 downwards.
ATCTCATTAGACGAAATTGGATCGAATGAGTAATGAAAATGAGCCAAATCCATTGTAGGTGGACTTGCAATTAATTGTCGAGAAGGTGAGATCTAGTTTTCTCCCATCTTTTTATATATTTGAAATTTGTCCAGGTCTACAAAACTATAATGCGGTTATTCTGACTCTAATCTCAAACTTTACAGTGCTAATTTAGAGTTCAAAAATGTGCATAAAAAGTAATATTAAAATTACGTCCAAAAAAAAAAGGCAGAGTAGACCTTGAAGTTTGGGTTTATATTTAATTATTTTCTTGATATTCTAAAATCACCAATGTCTCTATTAAAATTGTATAAGTGGTTCTTAAACCCCCTTAATTTATATTTTGTTATATTTAATCCCCCGTCTCTCTACTTGTCCTCTCTCCATGTACCCCTTCCTTCTCTATATTCCCCAGACGCCACCCTCCGCACAACCACCCACCTTCATTGCTAACATGCAAGCCCTGGGTGGAATTCTTTAATCCTATCCTCCAATCTCACGCTTCACCCCCTGTCGCTATCATCTCCAATTTCTTCCTCGATTGGATCAATACGCTCACTTCCAATCTCAGCGTGCCACGTGTTCTTTTCTCCCCTTCGAGTGCCATAGCCTATCAGCCTTTAATTGCGTGTGGTGGATCTACCAATGAGTATAGCTACATACATTTTTATTTTTATTTTAAGGATAACTTAGGACTGAAACAGTGGCTAGTTGGCGATAGATTGTGGGGATGTTGATGGGGTTTAAAATTTTAAGAAAGTATAAATTAAGGGATCATAGTATTTCTTTTAAAATTTTAGGGGGTTAGATTTTGACAGAATTATACAGATGGAATTAGAGCTAGGGTGGGATTGAACCACTTAGGCAACTTTAGATGAGACATTGACGATTTTGGAATATCAGAGAATGAATTGAATTTAGACCCAAACTTCATAGTTTAATTTGCATTTTTTTCAATTTTGTCGTAGTGTAGTATTACTATAGAGAGTGTTAATAACCAACTTCAAACAACATCTCTGATAAATTTACACATGTTACGATTTGAAATTTACATGTGCTTGTAGAAAAAATTATTGGAGCACAAAAATAAGTTGTCTAAAAATTGAGGTTTATACATAAGAGTTCCTCACAAATTATATAAAAATAGAGAGATATTATGGCAGAATAGGATTAACAACAATATATAGGATATGGTCGTAAGGTGCCGTAAGTAACTCATTATTTCAGGAGTGCTAAAAATATTTGCAAGAGGGAGTGTGACAGCCACTACAAACTACATTATATAAAGCTAATAGTTGAGTTGGTGGTTGAAGTTGAAGTTGACAATGCAAAAATGAGACCACAACTAGGGAAGATGACGAGTGTCCATTAAACTTCTTTTATTTTAGCTACGGCCTAATTTTAGTGTCTACCCAATTCAAGTCATTTTTAGTTAAATAAGTTCAACCTGAGAATGTAGAATCACCACCTCATCAGTCCCTTTTTAAATGATCTGATGAATGAGGATGCATTGTCCACCTACCATTGACGTTTATCCGGGTGAGTTGGATCTGAAAAATATGAAAACGAAACAATTAATTTTTATAAAAAAATTGGAAACGAGTCAGGTGATTTAATTAGACATAAATCTAATTCTTTGGGGGTGGGTCAGATTATTTTTACATAAACACAAGAAAAGGATGAAGAATATTAAACAAAATAACTCATCTCTACTTATTAAATAAATAAGTCCATATTTACTATAAGTAATGATTAATTGAAAACAAATATGCTACTTTTCTAAATTTAAGCAATAAGAATTTGTTTTTATAGTAATGTAATGATTAGGGTAATTCAAAATTTGAGACCGTGGCCATGGAAGAGAGCTTAATGGTTAGTGGCGCTGAGAACATTCCACCTTGGACCTTTGCGTGGACTGATAGAAGTAGGCCCACCAGATTCACTTTTTGGGTTTGAGTAGGCCCCGCCATTCTGTCCGGATAACAATAGGTTCATGTCTTGGTTATTAATTAATCTAAATGGTGAAATTCTTCCCATTTATTTCGGGGGCTATTATTTACACCATTTGTCACAAATACCTCTCTTATATTAATTTTTAGTCACTAACACTTTTTATCAAATTGAAAGTTAATACAAATATTAATTAAAAATAAAATTACTTAACATTAAAAAAAAAGTTATTTACGTCTCTCACCTAATGACAGATGAGTAAATTCACACATACTCACCTCACATTAGGTAAATGTATTGTAACTGACTTGCCTAATATAAGGTAATAGAATGCGGAATGTATTGGAGTATTTCTAAATTAGACTCACCTAATGACAGGTGAGTGGATTCACACACTCACCCCATATTAGGTGAATGTATTGTAAGTGACTCGCATAATAACACACAATCGTCTCACATGGGATGAGTGTGTCTGTACACACTCGCTTTATTTGATGAGAGTTGTAACCAGATTACTCTCCTTATATAATTCGAGTCAACTCTGGACAGAACTCGTTTTATACTATGTTTTAAAGATTACATATTTATTTCAATTTGAATGTTGTAGAATGATGTATGAAAGCTAATATACACATTAATACACCAATAATAACAATTATTATACATCTTTAACTTCATTTTAGAGTGAGATTTCACCACCAACTTTTTCTTGAACTTCTTCATTCTTCATCATCTCATGAACAATGCTTCTTATTTATCATAATCTAAGCTTCAAACTTCCCACCAATAATGTTTGTGCTTCGATTTGGTTGTGATTTCTTGAGTTTGAGAGCTCAAATGATAAAGAAATGAGTATCTTCTCTCTCTATCGTTTTACTTGAAGTAATGGAATGTGATTGTTTGTAAATGGGGGAAAATAGGAGATATAGGTTTAATTATTTGGGTTAATATTATATTAGTTTATTAAAAAATGAAAAAATAGATAGGTTAATATTTTAACCATTGGGTAAATAAGTTAAGTGATGGTTAAGTAAAATGGTGTTTGTGACAAAATAGTGGGGTTTTGAAATGTGTTTTTTTATCAAATTATAGATGGGGGTGTTAGTGACAAAATTGGGGGTGTAAATAATAGCCCCTTTATTTTTATGCTTTGATCACTTTCCTTGTTTTGATATAATTTTCAATTGGCCAGTCCCCTGAACTTTTTAATTGAATTAATAATATTTTGTGTAGATGAGATACTTATTGTAAAAATATTTTTACCAAATTTTATAAAAAAAATTAAATTTATTCTTAGAAATGGAAGATATTTTCATTTTCCTATTGAGAGAACCTAATATCATCTTTAAATGGACCTTATATATATATATATATATGTATATGTATGTATGAATGTATGTATGTATCTTTAAAATGGAAAATATTTTCGTTTTTCTATCGAGAGAACGTAATATCATTTTAAAATGGACCTTACGTGTGTATATATGGAAAATTTTCCATAATTACCATATACATGAGGGGTGTTTTTAGTTTCGGTCGAGATAGAGATTGGGTTACCCAAATTTCATAGTTCGGTTTCGGTTTCATACCTATGAAATCCAAACATTCCCCAAATTATTCGATTTCGGTACGGTTCAGTTTCATTCGATTTTTTATATATTACTAAAATTTTAATTAAAACATTGACATCTTCAAAATAATTCAAAGACAGTTAGCATAATTCAGGGAGAAATGTGGATAATCTAACTCCATAGTAACCAAAATCTATTCAATTTGACGCTCAGATCTATATTATTATTTGCTTAATTTCCTATATATATATACATATATATATATATGCGTACACACAATCTCAAAGTGAGAGTGGTAAATGGGCTGTTATGATTATATAAAACTATGAAAATCATCGGCTCTAAACGAAATGATGTTTTTATAATCATTATTTTCTTAATAGAGAAGGGCAATCACTCTTTGAAAACTCCCTAATCTCTGCATCATTTTTCGATCTAAAATAAGATCCAAAACTTTAAGTACCAACATACAAATAAACTCCTGAAGAAGAACCAAATCTGATGGTGTCAAAATCTAGAACAGATAGTTAACGACCGATCAATCAATGAATAATAGTGGATTCGAGGTTTAATAACAGATTGTAACTATGAATAGTGATTATGAACAGTACCATCGTATATATGAACAGTGACTGTGAACAGTACCACCATGTATGTGAACAGCACCGACAGAAACCGATTAAAAATGAAAATGAACACGAGACATTTTTTATTAAGATAAGTTCCCCCGGTAGCACTTATGCTAGTCTGGCAGTACGTCATCCTTTTGTGTGTGCTTGCTTTGTATTAGGTCAAAGGCAATCAATTTGGATGATAATACAAGCTACCAATCTCTCTCTTTCTCTCTTTCTATAATTTTCTTAATTCTATTTATAAGTATAGAATTAGGATTACAAATATTTCAACAGAATAAATAATGATGGTGTCAAAATCTAGAACAGATAATTGACGACCGACCAATCAATGAATAATGGTGAATTAAAGGTTTAATAATGGATTGTAACTATGAACAGTGATTCTGAACAGTATCACCGTATATGTGAACAGTGGTTGTGAACAGTACCACTATATATGTGAACAGTAATTGTAAACAGTGACTGTGAACAGTACCACCGTATATGTGAACAGTGACTGTGAACAGTACCGGCAGAAACTGATTAAAAATGAAGATGAATACAAGACATTTTTTGTTAAGGTAGGTTTCCCCGATAGCGCTTATGCTAGTCCGGCAGTACGTCCTCCTTTTGTGTGTGCTTGCTTTATATTAGCTCAAAGGTAATCAATTTGAATGATAATACAAGCTACCAATCTTTCTATCTCTTTCTATAATTTCCTTAATTCTATTTATAAGTATAGAATTAGGATTACAAATATTTCAACAGAATAAATAATAAACTGTGTAGAAGAGAGAGCGTATAAGGATTGGTATTTTTTTGGGGTATGAAAAGAGATAGTATAAGACCCTCGAAAATTTGCTTGTATTTATATTACCAATGGCTTTATATCTCTTAGGAGAGATGGATGGATATTGGGAGAGAAGGAAGAGATGTTTTTTGCTGTATTTTGAATGAATGAATGAGGGGGTATTTATAGGTAAAAAATGAAGGGTAAAAAGGTAAATTTGTGTAATGTATATGATGTGTATGCTTAGGTCACATGTAATCTAGAATGTATATGATGTGCATGCTTAGGTCACATGTAGATGATGTATATGCTTAGGTCACATAGGTAAAAATGGTATTTTATTGGAGGTAAAAAATGGTATTTTACTGGAGGTAAAAATAGGATTTTACTAGAGATAAAAGTGTTGAATTACCTTTGTAGGCCAATGGTAAAATTAGTATTTAACCCCATCAAATGATAAACTGTGTAGGAAAAAGAGCGTATAAGGATTAGTATTTTTGGGGTATGAAAAGAGAGAATATAAGACCCTCGAAAATTGGCTTGTATTTATATTGCCAATGGTTTTATATCTCTTAAAAGAGATAGATGGATATTGAGAGAGAAAGAAGATATATTTTTTGGTGTCTTTGGATGGATGAATGAGGGGGTATTTATAGTTAAACATGAAGAGCAAAAAGGTAATTTTTATGTAATGTATATGACGTGTATGCTTAGGTTACATATGATCTAGAATATAGATGATGTGTATGCTTATGTCACATGTAATATAGATGATGTGTATGCTTAGGTCACATAGGTAAAAATGAGATTTTACTGGAGGTAAAAATATGATTTTACTAGAGGTAAAAGTGTTGAATTATCTTTGTAAGTCAATGGTAAAATTAGTATTTAACCCCATCAATTGCCCCATATCCTTATCATTTAGCTCGGATGAGCTAATTGGTGAGGATATCCTTCAACCCGGGAGTCAGTAGTAGCTCTGAGCTTTGATGTTCGTGATGTCTTAAGCCCGAATCTTCTGTGTCAAAATCGTAGCATCCATATCATACACACATTTTTTTCCCCTATGGCGACATTAAAGAGGGATCTAGGGTGGTGTAGTCTAGATACACGTGGGGGACGCTGCACGCGGGGGGCGCTGTATATTTTGACTTTTTAAAAAGACAGCTTTTCGTCTTCGGGATTCATTCAATGCTAGATGTCTCTTGTCCCCTCTTTCTTGTCATCTCCCTCAAGATCCATCTTCTTCTTATACCTTTTACAGGGGATACCCATGAATAAGGGAAAGTAAATCACAAATATGCCGAATACCTTCCGTTGTACAAGTTCTTCTTGTGCTGCTTGTACTTATAAACGCAAGAGATGTCAGCCATGGTGTGAATATGCGCAAATTTTTTGAAATGTGATTAGTCGTCAGGATTATCGCACAATCTTCACTGTTTTCGGGGTGAAGAGTGTTGCAAATATTTTACAAAATATTTTCGAACATCAATATCTTGAGACTCTCAATTCATTTATTTTTGAAGCCACGGCGTGAATTGAAAATCCCACTAAAGGCTGTACTACTCTCCTTGCTTCTCTTGAACAAAAGGTGAAAGAGTTACAAGCACGGGTGATGCATTAGAGGCTCGGTTAGAAGGAGGGTATTCCTGCGTTAACCCGTTATGCTCCTTTGCTCCTCCTCGAGGTTCCTCGGGGTTCCTTTCGTCGGCAGAAAATAATGCGCCTGATGTTATTCCGTCTGCCGTGAATCTTTCAGAACCTGTTCCCGGAGATTTTTTAAGGCTCCTTATGTCGGCAGAAGAGATTGCACCTGAGATCCCTCCGCCTACCGTGAATCTTATGAAAAACGAGGCTTTTCTGACTGAAGTGGAACCAACCAGCCCTGACTGAACAGCTTTAGGGGATATTCGCCATTATTTTTTTGATTACTCTTCTTCTGATTTAAGTACTATTTTGAATTTTGGTGCTGATGATCTTCGGATTCTTCAGCCTTTTTCTTTGATTAGATAAGTTATCTACCCCTCCACTTTCATGTCTTTTTGTTTGCGAAGAAAGGGTCCAACACATATCTGCTTATCATTCAATAGCATACCGTTCAGCCCAGACATCTGCTTATCATTCAATAGCATACCGTTCAGCCCAGACAATGTATGCACCTCTAGTGAGGGTTTTGTTCTTTAAACAAGTGTTCCGTAGATATTACACATATAACATCTCTTTTCATCAGTAAATAAACAAGTTTATTTCAGAATTTTTTTTATATATCTTCTGTGTGCTCTTTTTATATTTTGTTTTGAGTTGTTATTGTGAGATTTGAACAAGCCATATATGAATGGTTATCCCTTTTCCCCTACACTCAAAGTAAAACAGTAAAGGCAAAAGAGATAAAATAAATCCAGTAAAGATGCATGTGTTAGAGGTTTTTTGGCAGTTTCCCAGAAGGGACCTGGTGTGTAACACGTTTTTATTGAGTCATTTGTACGTAAGGAATTATTCTTATTTTGGCTAAGTCTATTAAGGGTTGTGCCCTCTAGACTTTAAGCAAATTTTATAAGATTCTTTTCGAACGCCAGTCAGACTCCTCAGAGTGTAAGTATGCTCATATAAGAGAGCTATGTACCAACAAACGGACCTCTTTAATAAGAGAAAATTTTCAGCTCTCAGCAAGTCTACACTTAGACGTTATATGCTTGGTGGCTGACCTACATGGCAGTAGAAATTTTTTCGAGGTCGTTGATGTATAAAAGGAAAACTTGTGCTTTTTGGTTAAGTCTATAAAAATGGCATGCATCCTTTTGACTTAAGCAAATTATGACAGCTTTCTCATCATTTTTTTTATACAGCATTTTCAGCGTATTACCGATCTCTTTGTGAGAGTTTTGCTTCTTATAAATAATGGTATACCAAAGTAAAATTTCATATATTTTTCTTCGGAGCAAGTCATTACAAGATTACAAAGTACTTCGCTCAGGGATAGTATCTCTTGAGGTGCTCTATGTTCCATGGCCTCATGAGCTCTATTTCATCCATGGTTCGTAAGTAGTAGGTACTAGGTCTGCTAATTTTGGTCACCACATATGAACCCTTCCATTTGGCAGCTAGCTTCCCATGTTGAGAAATTTTGGTGGCTGGAATGATTTTTCGGAGCACCAAGTTGCTCACAGTTAGGCTTCGGTGCCTAACCCTTTTTGTGACGTCCTGAGTGATGAGTACTCCCTTGTGTGGACGAATGGTAGCTCAAAGGGGGCATCCCACACCGAAAATTGGGGGATCCTTGGAGACCCATATAAGTAAGATATGGTCGCTAATTAAGTACGAGGCCTTTTGGGTAGCTCACTGGCTTCGGATCCCATGAGAACTCCGAAGTTAAGCGTGCTTGGGCCAGAGAAATCCCAGGATGGGTGACCCCCTGGGAAGCTGGCTGTGAGCTCCCAGAAACAAAGCCGTAAGGGTAGATGTCCTGGGGCTGAGGCCTGGCTAGGACGTTACCCAGAACGGATAATATCGTACTGAGGTGGGACCAGGTCGTTACACTTTTGTTGTAACTTTTTACCATGTTCCTTTTGTAGGCTTCTTCTTTAATCTGAGATTGTTCTCTTTTTTCTTCGAGGAGGTCTAAATTGGCTAAGAGTCCTTCGTCATTTCGAGCTAGGTCATGATGGTTGATTCTGTATGTTGGCATTCTCATTTTTACTAGAATCACCGCTTCAGTTCCATAGGTCAGAGAGAAAGGAGTTTCCCCCGTAGGCCCTCAGATCGTAGTCCTATAAGCCCAAAAAACTGAGGGGAGTTCTTCAGACCAATTTTCCTTAGCATCGTCGAGTCTCTTCTTCAACGAGTTCAGGAGAGTTCTGTTGGTGACTTCTGCTTGGCCATTTTCTTGGCGATGGACAGGCGAACTGTAGTGATTCTCTATTCCATGATCTTCACAAAAATTTCTGAAGAGATCACAATCAAATTGCTTGCCATTATTAGTGATCAGAATCTTTGAAAAGCCGAAACGACAAATGATATTTCTCCATGCGAAACTTTGAATTTTTATAGTGGTGATGGTGGTCAATGCTTCTGCCTCAACCCATTTGGTGAAGTAGTCAATGGCTACAACTGCGAACTTGGTCTGTCTTTTACCCAAGGGGAAAGGACCAACAATGTCCATGCCCTACTGAGAAAAAGGCCATGGGCTGCTGACAGGAGTCATGAGCTCTCCTGAGAGCTGTTGTACATTGGCAAACCGTTGGCACTTGTCACATTTTTTACCAGTTCTTTAGCATCTTGTAGGATGGTTGGCCAAAAGTAATCTTGTCGTCCAACTTTGAGAGCTAAGGAACGAGCTGCCGAATGCCCGCCACACAACCTCTCATGGATCTCTAATAGGGCCGCCTGAGCTTAATGGGGGTGTAGGCAAAGTAAGAAAGGAAGAACATACCCTCTCTTGTACAGGGTTGCTTCTATGACTACATATCTGTTGGAGATGCATTTGATCACTTTGGCCATCTCTTTTTCTTCTAGCAAAACTCCATTTTTGAGGTAGTCTAGAATTGGGTCAATCCAGCACTTGTAAACTTGTACTGGGGCTGCATCCACTTCTTCAAGCTCATTGATGGCTTTGCTTTCTAAATATTCAATGTGGACACCGCTTGGTACCTCTGTTGATGAAGCTAGCTTGGCCAGGCGGTCTGCCTTGTTATTCTGAGCTCGGAGAACTTTGATGAATACCACGTTTGTAAACTTTCGAGCTACTGTTTGAGTTTTAGCCAGGTAAGCGACCATGTGATCTTCTTTAGCCATATTGTGGCCCAGTATTTGGCCAACTACGACTGCAAAGTTATTATAAACCACCATCTGTTTTGCCCCTAAGTCTCCAGCAATCCTCAGACCTGCTATGATAGCTTCGTATTCTGGTTCGTTGTTTGATGCCTTGAAAAGGAACTTGAGGGCTATCTCCAACGTGTTAGCCTCAGGGGTAATCAATACTAGATCAGCTTCAGAACCTTGAGAGTTGAAGGCTCCATCTGCGTGGAATATCCATACTGGGATCTCTGGCATCAGGCCTATTGAGGTAGAAGGGCTCGAGGCGCTTAGGTCTACTGTTGGCAGTAGCTTTGGAAGTTCGACAACATGTTCCTTTGTGTAAGTAAACTCGGCTATGAAGTCAGCCACAGCATGTCCTTTGATTGACACCCGTGGTTTGTAACTGATCACAAATTGCCCGAGTTCTACAGCCCAGATAGCTAACCTTCCTGACAGATCTGGTTTGTCAAGAATTCGTCGTAGTGGTTGGTTTGTGAGTACATCAATGGCATGGGCCTGAAAGTAGGGCCTCAGTTTCCTAAAAGTGATGAGAAGAGCGTATGCCAATTTTTCCAACCTTGGGTAATTAAGCTCAGCCGCGTGCAGAGCTCGGCTTGTGTAGTAGACAGGGAGTTGCGCCCCCTCTTCGTTCCTCATGAGGGCTGAGCTGACCGCTGTTTGGAAAACTGCCAAGTAAAGGCAGGGAATTTCACCATTCTTTAAAGAACTCAATAAAGGAGGAGGTCTGAGGTATTGCTTAAGCTGCTGAAAAGAAAACTCACATTCTTCCGTCCACTCGAATGCCTTTTTTAGAGTTTTGAAGAATGTGTGGCATTTGTCAGTAGCCTTAGAGATGAACCTGTTAAGGGCTGCCACTCGACCTGCTAAGCTTTGAATTTCCTTTAGTTTGGTGAGAGACTTCAAGTCAATCAAAGCTTGTATCTTCTCGGGGTTAGCTTCGATTCCCCTTTGTGTTACCATAAAACCCAAAAATTTGCCACCTTTTATCCCAAAAGCACACTTAGTTAGATTGAGAGACATACCATTTTGTCTAAGTATAGAAAAGGCTTCATTGAGGTCGAAAACATGGCTGGAAGCCTTGAGACTCTTGACAAGCGTGTCGTCGACGTAGACCTTCATATTTCGGCCTATCTGTTCTTTGAACAGGGAGTTCATCACCCTTTGCTAGGTAGCTCCTGCATTCCTTAAACCAAAGGGCATCATCGCCTTGTAATAGTAGGTCCCCTCATTAGTGATAAAAGATGTCTTTTTTTCGTCCTCAGTGGCCATCCTTACCTGATTATATCCAGAATAAGCGTCCATGAAGCTTAGCATTTCATGTCCAGTGGTCGCATCCACGAGCTGATCAATCTTCGGAAGCGGAAAGCTGTCTTTTAGGCAAGCCTTGTTGAGGTCTTTGAAATCTACACACATCCTCCACTTCCCGCTGTGTTTCTTCATAAGTACTACATTGGAAAGCCATTTCAGGTAGTGGACCTCCCTAATGAAACCAGCTTTGAGCAATTTTTGGACTTCTTCTTTGGCAGCCAGATTCCTTTCTGCTGCAAAGTTTCTCATTTTCTGTCTTTCGGGCTTGAAGGCCAGATCAGCGTTGAGCATGTGCACCATGACCTCCGGGTTGAGCCCTTTTATGTCATCATAGGACCACGCAAAGACATCAGCGTTAGCTCTAAGGCATTGGGAGAGCTCCCGTCTGACCTCCGAGTTGAGTTGGTTGCTGATTTTGAGCACCCTTTCAGATAGTGAAGGATCCAAAAATAAGTCTTCCAGATCTTCAACGGGCTTTCCCCTGAGCTCTTTTTTTTCATCCCGGGGGTCCAGGGTATCAATTTCCAATCTCTCAGAGGTAGTGGATTCTCCTGTATCGTTCACCCCTTCAATAGTTGTTACCTCGAGCTCTACAGTGGCAATCTCCGTTGTTTTGACTTCTTTCAAGGTTCTGAATTGACAATGCCTGGCCTCCATTTGGTTACCTCTGACCTCCCCGATCCCATGAAGGGTTGGAAACCTCATGGTTAAGCTGTAGGTTGATATGGCAGCTCTGATTTCGTTGAGGGTTCATCTGCCTAAGATAACATTGTAATAGGGAGCTGAGTCAAGAATTAGGAATTCTGCCATGGTCGTGACCTGCTTTGGAGCCGTTCTTAGAGTTACCGAAAGCTTGATTACCCCCAAGGACCTTGTCTTTTCTCCAGAGAATCCTACCAATGTGACCGGCGATTGGACCGAGTGTTTTTTAGTGAGACCCATCGCTTTGAAAGCACTGTAGTACATGAGGTTCGAGGTCGCTCCTGTGTCGATAAGGATACGATGGACGTTGTGGTTATTTATCATCGATGTTACTACTAATGGGTCATCATGGGGGTACTCTACCCCGTTTATATTCGCATCAATGAAGGTGACTTCGGAAACCTCGTACTTGGCCATCTTTGAGAGCCTCGAAGTGAAGAATTCTATTTCTGTGCTCGAAAATTTAGCCTTCCTGATGTAGGCCTTTCGGGACCTGTTGCTGTTTTCAGAGAAGGATAAACCTCCCTCAATCATGAATATTTCTTTTGCGTCCTCCTTCCCATTGACTTTTGGAGGAACATCATTTTCTTTCTTTATGTACTGTCGGAGCTGACCTCGCTGGATAAGCTTTTCAATTTCTTCCTTGAGCTTCCAGCAATTATCAGTTTCGTGGCCATGGTCCTTGTGATGCCGGCAGTACTGGGTAGAGTCCATCTTCCTCTCTAGAGTGCTCATCTTTTTAGGCTTAGGTACCTCTCCTGGTTCCAATCGGGCATAGACCTCGCTTAGTGGAGCTGTAAGGGGAGTGAACTTTCGTCGAGCTCTGTCTTTGCTAGATCTGAACTTTTTGATATTCTTTTTGTTCTTGTTGGTCTCCCTCTCTTGGCCAGAAGAATGGCTATATTCCCCCTGGCGCTTGGAAGCGGGCTAGATAGCAGAAAACCCTGACAGGTTACGTCATTGGAGTGTCTCTTCCACCCCAATCTGTTTGTTGACCTCGTCCAGGAGCTTAGGCATGGTCTTTGGAGCCATTTTAGCTAAGGTCATTAAGCAGTAAAGAGAGCTTACTCCGTTCATAAATGCAGTTACGGCCACACCTTCATTGAGATCATTGATCATGAGGCTTTCTTGGTTGAATCGGCAAGCGTAGTTTTTCAGACCTTCGTTCGAACTTTGTTTGATTGTGAAGAGGTGGGTGGAGGTCTTAGACGACTTTCTAGTCCCCAAAAAGTGAGTTACGAACCTCGTACCAAGCTCGTGCGAGCTCTGAATCGAGCCTGGAGATAGGCCGTTGCACCACATCCGAGGTGCCCCCTTGAGAGTTGTGACAAAAGCCCTGCATATGATATCATCTGGGACATTTTGGAGCCCCATCATATTTCCAAATTGCTGCCAATGGTCCATTGGATCGGTTAAGCCATCATATGACTCTAGAGGAGGTAATTTGAATATGTTTAGGATCGCACAGGTCTGGATGTGCGCTACAAACGGCGATTCAGAATTTCTCACTAGAGTTATTGCCGAGCTCCCCCCAACGTGGCCTATGGTTTTCATCATTTCGGCCAGCTGGGCTTTCATTTTTGATCTGAGCCTCTGCTCTACTTCTTCAACAGAGCTCTTGTTCGAGATCCTGTCGAACACGAACCCCCGAGGCCTAACATTTGTCTCTAGAACTGGTGGAATGGGGGGTCGACCTCTTCTGCTCACACTTTGTCTTTGAGCCTCTCCTTCAGAGCGTCTTTCTCGAACAACATTAATTTGTGGATTTCTTTTTAGATGTGATGGGGGAGCTGTAACAGAGAACTCATCATAAGAATCTCCCTATTTAGAATTGGATTGGTCGGCATCAGACCCACTGGGGCCTGCCTCAACTTCTCTTATACCTCCGGTGGTGTTCCCCTAGCCTTTCAATGGCTGGGATTCGTGCAGGGGCTGGGGGAGCCGGTGCAGAAACAGGGGTCGGAGGCGATCCATCTCCTGAACTGTACGAAGGAGATTTTCTTTGAGCTATCAATCTAGACCTGGAGAGCAGTTTGTTGAGCCACTAAGGCTATCAAGGGGTCTGTTTGGGTGTTTTCTGACCAGGACATGGCAAAAGTATAGTTTTTGGCTTTTTTGAGAAGCGTGTGACTTTAAGAAAATGTCTTTTCCATAGACGGCGCCAAACTGATGGTGTCAAAATCTAGAACAGATAGTTAACGACCGATCAATCAATGAATAATAGTGGATTATATGTTTAATAACGGATTGTAACTGTAAATAATGATTATGAACAGTACCACCGTATATGTGAACAGTGACTATGAACAGTACCATCGTTTATGTGAACAGTGATTGTGAATAGTATCACCGTATATGTGAACAGTGACTATGAATAGTATCACCGTATATCTGAACAATGACTGTGAACAGTACCACCGTATATGTGAACAGTGACTGTGAACAGTACCACCGTATATGTGAACAGTGACTGTGAACAGTACCGACAGAAACTGATTAAAAATAAAAATAAACACGAGACATTTTTTATTAAGGTAAGTTCTCCCGGTAGCGCTTATGCTAGTCCGGCAGTACATCCTCCTTTTGTGTGTGCTTGCTTTGTATTAGCTCAAAGGTAATCAATTCGGATGATAATACAAGCTACCAATCTCTCTCTCTTTCTATAATTTCTTTAATTCTATTTATAAGTATATAATTAGGATTACAAATATTTCAACAGAATAAATGATAAACTGTGTAAGAGAAAGAGCGTATAAGGATTGGTATTTTTTGGAGTATGAAAAGAGAGAGTATAAGACCCTCGAAAATTGGCTTGTATTTATATTGCCAATGACTTTATATCTCTTAGAAGAGATAGATGGATATTGAGAGAGACAAAAGTTATATTTTTTGGTGTGTCTTTGGATGGATGAATGAGGGGGTATTTATAGGTAAAAATGAAGGGCAAAAAGATAATTTTTATGTAATATATATGATGTGTATGCTTAGGTCACATGTGATCTAGAATGTAGATGATGTGTATGCTTAGGTCACATAGGTAAAAATAGAATTTTACTGGAGGTAAAAATATGATTTTACTGGAGGTAAAAGTGTTGATTACCTTTGTAAGTCAATGGTAAAATTAGTATTTAACCCCATCAAAATCCATTGTGAAATGTCTTATCATCATTACAACCTTTCTTGGAGAAATAATAATTATTGGGTAAAGGAAAATAAAGAAAAGAACAACAGGGGTAATGTAGAGGGAGTAAACCATCTCTACATGCAAAACCCAATCAAAATTTTAGCTAGAGAAAACAATTGAGGTCGTACAAGTTTATGAGACTGACGACGAGGTGAAACAGAAAGCGACAACAGCTAAAGAACGATGAGCATGCGAGAAAGAGATAGAGAGTGATGTGAGGCTGTGAACGTGAGAGAGAGAGAGATAGAGAGAGAAGCTTAGGAGAAGCGAGTAAGCGACAGAGAAAAGTGACGAAGAAGTGAGAGACTGACAGCCAAATTGAAACTTTTAGGGTTTGACTTTGTCAACATTAAATTAGCAAAAAAAACTTATAAGAGAATCGGTAGGTTTCAGTCCACCTCAGGTAACCCGAATTTTAAACCGGCTTGAATCAATTGGTTTCAATTTTATTTTTTTTCGATTTATTTGTTCAGTTTTCAAATTTCTAACAACACCCATAATATATACGGATTGAATTTTTTAAGAAGATAAATTGATGAATTTTTTGATAAAAATTGGTAAAAATGATCTTCATGATTATGATATCAACTTTACCAAAATTTTGTCAAAAAATTTAACCAAAAAGTAAATTAATACACATGTAAAATTTTAACAAACAAAAATAAATAAATAAATATATATATATATATATATCAAGGGTGCATTTCAAGTAAAAACCTTAATTTAAAGACCTTATTTACGGACCGGACCATTTGGCACGCTTCACGATAAATTTTTTTAATAAAATTTGGTAGGAATGTTCTTCATGAAATTATATCGAAAAGCGTGCCAAATGGTCCGGCTCTCAAATTATAGTCCTTACTTAAAATTTTTCATATATATATCAATAAGTAGTATGTGAAAATGTTTTCGATCCGTATATATAAAGTATATATGGTTTGGTATGTAAATAAAGGGCAATGATATTGCCGGGGCTAGTTAGCTTTATTAGAGTAAATTTTGATTGAAAGGACCAAAAAACCCTTTGTCTCATCTACTCATCTTATCTCTCATTCGCCTTCATCTTATTCCCTTTCAATCTCCTCTGAACAGGTTTTTTCTTTTTAAATAAACCAAATTTAGTTATGCAAAAAATCAATAGATTCATATGAGATAAGTGTTAGAGAAATATTGCAACCCACAGTTATGAAAATTAAGATACTTTCGTATTAAAAATGTATATGTGGCCCTTAAATTATAAAAAAAATCACAGTAAACAGAAAGAGATTTGATTTTCCAACTCAAATAAACGAGTCTGCGTTAAAAGATTTATAAGCCAACAAGGATTCAGTTATTTAGAATAATAATTTAAAATTTCAAAAGCTAAAATTCTCCAGCTACGATTCATAGGCTTTATATTTGTGATCTAACAATTATGGTCGGCGCCACCACCAGCAGCCTATTTCTCCACCCACAACCACTTTAGCATCTAATTATTAAGAACTTTGCTCACCACCTTCAACACCATGTTCTTACTTTATTTTTTGTCTTTAGAAGTGAAACCCACCAACCCATGATTCCCTCATTTTCTCTGTAAATATTGGCGAAAAGAGTTTCCGTCATAATTCTATCGATTACAATCTCTCAACGAGAAATAGAATTTCCCCGAAAATTGCATACGGGAGAAAGTATTTATAATTTTTTTTCTTTTCTTTTCATGGAGGTGAATAAATTAACTAGTTTGAGTGCCAAGAGATTTGACGCTTTAGTATGTAAGCACAAATTTCAATCTTACCAAAAGGCTATATTTTCTGACTACTAAGGCCACGTTTGATTCGCAGATTTGTGGATTCAGGAAATAAAAGTCTTTTATTTTCTTTATTTGGTAAGTATAAATTTCGGAAAATTTTCCTAGCATAGGGGAAAGTATAGGGTAAAATCATTCATCTCAAAACCCATAGAATTGATTTTCCTTTGTGATTTTTCAACATTTATTACAAAAAATTTGGACAGCAATATCCCTATTTAAATACTTTTTATATTTTACCAAACACAAAAAATGAAAGTTGACAGAAAACTTAATTTTTCATCTCCATAGGAAAAATTCTGTAAATCAAACAAAGCCTAAAAGAAGATCAGTTGAACTTCCTGATTCGAAAATGAATTTGTTAGGTTTAGAAGTAACCAAAAAAAGAAAAAAGAAGGAAGAATATGTCAAGAGGAGAAAGAATAAGAGTAAATGAGATAAAGGACTTTTTCATCTGTCCAAATAAAATTAAAATATGCTCAGATAATGAAAATTAGCTCGTATATAAAATATTCCATATATATAGTGTTACGATGATAATACGTTAGGACACAAGATCTCGTCTGATTCACAGAAGGAAAATCAATTTCTCTATCTTTTCTATGGAAGTAAGAAACTAAAATTCATGTCAAGTTTTTATTATTGTGTTTGGTAAGTATGTAAAGTATTTAGATAGGAGTAAAAAAGTTACAAAGGAAACTCAATCATATGAGTTTTGAGAGAAATGATTTTATCTTTAATTATTTTTTGTTAGGAATATATTTTTAAATTTTACACTTGTCAAACAAAAAAGAAAAATAAAATTTATTTTCTCAATTCTTAGAGTATCTCCAATCGTCTTGTATAAATTTTGTGTAAATCCTACGTGTCAAAGTGGGATTTACACAAAAATAATAAATAATTCGTTTTGTAGTCCAGCGGTCTGTTTTAGACTTTTGTAAAAATATTAAACTATCAATTAGATACGCACAAGTTGAATTTATCCTATATTTATTCTCTTACTTTTCAAATTCATTTATTTCTAGATACGAAATAAGAAAAAATAGACATGAGATTATTTGACGTAATTGTGTAAATTAAGTTTGTATTTTACACAACATTCTCACACAAATATTATGTGTCAAAATCTTTTAAAAAAATGCTGAAAACCTTTTTTTTATAAAATATATAAATTTTACACAAATTAAAATTATACACTATGATTAAAATTACTCTTAAATTTACAAATCAAAGGAAACCTAAATGTATGCCTGAAGAGTTGATGGTGAGTCGTTTTCGTTTTCATTTCCATTTGAAATGAAGACTGACTGACTATACATATGATATATGAGTGTGTGTGCTCGCGCGCCGACAGTTGGCAGGTAGCCCTAGCCCATCCAAGTGCAACTTTTTCAAAATGTCCATTCATAACAGAGCACAAGCATCAAACGTGGAGAGCTTCACCACTTCAAATTTTTTTTTATTTTTTTAACATACTTCAACTACTAATTAGTTTTTAAAATGAAAATCCAATACGTCTTTTGCGAACATCACACTAAAGAGCCGTTGGCTTAGATGGAGAATTATGTCCACAATGTACTTTTCTTTTCTTTTGTTCTTTGATAAAAGTGCTATTTTTTTCATTGGATAATGGCCACCAACTTTCAATTATTTTAACTTAATATTAGAGATCTTAATAATCACAATTACTTTTGACTTTTTTGAATTATCTTTTACTCTCCTATTTTGTTAATATTTTGATTTAACCGTGCAAAAATGGATGCCATCATTTTTTTTTTGTTAAACTTGTCTTTTCTTCTTTTTATTTTTTTCTTTGACTACAAATATCCATGTTTCATCTTCTTCATTCCTTACCCAAATTTTATTTTCTACGGTATCTTCCTCACCTAAACTATCGAATCAAATATTCAAATTGGTACTGAAGCAAATCGAAATTCATAAGAACAAAGCCGCAATTGCAGAGAGAGATTGAGATTTGTTGAGAGAAACAATTGCAAAAAAGACATTGGACTTTGATGAGAGAGGAACAATACTAGTCTGTTTGTTAGGCTTGTGGGGTCTTGCAAATAAAATTGGGGATATTGTGGAAGTAATTTTGGGTTCGTAATAAGAACTAATTATGAGGGATACGGCAGGTTCTGCAATCGTTGCGAATTTAGAGAGAGAAGGCAATGAATTTAAGGAACTTCGCACAACCAACGACGAGCCTTGACCAGCCGTTCCTTGTCGTCAAAACCCTACTCCTCCCTCTCGCCGGTTGCGATCGGAGGAGTCATTTGGAGCAGAGGTACTAAATGTCTTTGAAGGACTCCAAAATATAATTTTTGGGGGAGGATTATGAATCCTAACTGGATTTTTTGCGAGATCACCACATTGATTGCACCGGCGAAAAGGAGAATAACACACACATATCATATATGTAAAATAGTGAGATGAAAGGAAATTAGGGAATTTCACAAATTTTGCAAATTGAATAGCCAATAACATGATTTTAATGCCGTTCGTGGGTATACACGCATAGATAGATAGAGAGAGAGAGAGAGAGAGAGAGAGAGAGAGAGAGAGGGTTGTCAATGGTAAAATAGAGGATAAAGATTAGAAACGCTTCTGTTTGGATAGGCTTTTAAAAAAAATTAATTTTTTTTTTCAAAATATCTTGTTTAGTATATGTTTTTTAAAATTTTATTTCACACTTTTTAAAATTAAATTTATTTTATTTTTAAAAAAAAATTTAAAAAAAATTAAAACATTATAATTTTAAATTCAAAAATCAAAATTAGATAAAATATATATATTTGAAACATACTCATCAAGATTTATAAAATAAGATTATTGTAATTATTTTATGAGTTTTTTTCATAAGTTTTTTCATGTATTTTACTTTGTTTCATAAGTTTTTGTTTTTCATATCAAATACAAATCAAATTTAAAAATCTTATTTTCAAAACTCAATTTTAAAATAAATTTAAAAAATTTAACTTAAAACACCAACCAAACGAATAAGGGTTCAAGCCAAAAGATTAATAAAATAGAGGAATAAATTTTAAATTAAGAATAGGGCAATACTACATTTATTAAGTATTTTTATTATTAATTTTTAACAACATGCATTATATGAATTGTACCTTTACAAAATATAATAAATATAGGAAGTTACTAATGACACATCATATGACTCTCTAACTTCCATTTACAAAAAATGTTAATTACTCTATTAACACACATCACTTTTTTTATTTTTAATCAATGATTAAAATATTAAACTCAAATTAATAATAATAATTAATAACTCTAAAGTATTTAAACTCAAATTAATTATTAAACCCATTAATTAAATACTTTCTTCTTTTTCTTCTTCTTCATCATCATCATCATTCCTTTCCACCACCGCTGCTACCGCCACCACCGCCATTCAAATCATTATCCTTCTCCAAAAGAAGTAGGATATTTATATTTTTGTTACTTATTTACATTTCATTTCATTCATAAATCATTAAAACAAACAAACAAGTGCAAAAAAAATCAAAAAAATAAAATAAAATAGAGAGCATGAAGAATGTTTACTCGGTTCTTAGGAACCGAATGCAGGGCTGGGAAAATAGAACCGGGAACCGGAGAACCGGTTCGGTTCGGTTCTTCAAAATTTGCTAAATTTTTTTAACGGTTCGGTTCTTGTCATTTGTTAACGGTTCTTAATATAATTTCTTTTCAATAATCGTTAATGAACCGTTATTGAACTTTTCCTTCTAAGCTCTATTCCAATGCTTAAGAACCGAACCGTTAGAATCATTAGAACCGTTAGAACCGTTATTTCTTTATAATAACCGTTATTTATTTTCAATAATCTTTAATATTTCGATTTTTCTCTTGTTAACGGTTAACCAATAAACCGGAAGAACCGAATAACCATTAATATTTTGATTTTTCTTTTGTTAACGGTTAACCGATAAACCAGAGGAACTGAACCGTTATAACCGGTTCGGTTCTTAAACGGTTCTTCACTTTTTTATACTTAGAACCGAACCGTTATAATTTAATGGTTCGGTTAACAGTTCTTAAAAAATTAGCTAAAAACCGAACCGATCCCAGCCCTAACCGAATGTTGTTCATCATACTCGGTCAAAAAGAACCGAGTATAACATATGTCATTCAGTCCTAAGGAACCGAGTTAAGTTTTGGGTCATTTTTTCAATTTTACTCGGTTCCTTATGACCGAGTAACGTGTGCTTTACTCAATTCATTTGGGCCGAGTATGATGAAAATCACTCGGTTCCTAGGAATCAAATAAACCTTCATCTATGGCAGAACCGAGTGAACATTCGTAGTTTATCTTTCTCTCTCTCTCTCTCTCTCACACCTAGGAGAATGGGTGACACCATGTCACAAGTAGATGTAAACATAAGTTCTAGAAATAGCATTGCATCAAACTAAGCTGTGAATGATTGGTTCATTCATGAAAAAAGAAGTTAGAAGAAAAAGAAGATTAAAGATGAATTTGTAAGGTGGGTGGAGCGATTTAATTTATTTCTTTGAATTGTAGAGAGAGGTAGAGGTGAGTGCTTTTAGATTAATCTTAATTAAGCTTAAAATTATATGGAATAATAGGAGTGTTAGGAAGAAATAATGTGTACTTATGAAGTGTTAGAGAAAGATTGAGTGCTAGAAAATTAAATAGTTTGTATTAATAGTAGCCCCATAAATATATAAATCATGTAATATATTTAATAAGAATAAGTAATAAGAATCTTAAGTAAGGATAAAATAATTTATTATATATAAGATACCGCATTCTTATAAATATGTATTATATAAATTGTAGTTTTATAAAATATAATAAAATTATATTACATATGCATCCATCATCTTTAATTTTATTTTGAAGTAATCCGGTCGCTTCAATTTTTGCTTATTTTTGGAACTAACTTACATATCGATCTTCGCCAATCTGACTTTAAAATTTGAGATATTCAAGGCGCCAAAAATATTTTTAGATGGAAGTAATTAAAATGGTGATCCCGAGTTCTGAGGCAGTCAAAGCCGTCCAAGATAGAGGATCAGTTTTCCGGCAGCTTTTTTTTTTCACCCAGCCAGTGAGAAAACGACACAGCTTGGTTCCCGATGAAAGAGAAAATAAAATATGTTTTTAAATGTATTCACATTCTTATTTCACTATAAATCGAACTTAGGATGATGCTAACTTAAAAAATAGGATAAAATCTATTATGCTTACTCCAATTTCTTTACATTAAAAAAAAGTTATTAATTTATATTTTTACCACTTAATTTATTTTTTAATAAATCTAGAAAAGACAAATTTACTTCATGTATATTATAAAAAGAATATGTAAAACATTTCACCACTGATTGCAATTTTTCTAATTTCTAATAGTTCAAACCTTTCACCATTTTCACTATTAACATAGCACGTAGCACCACAAGAATAAAATAGCGCAATTTACTTCATGTACATTATATATATAGAACTTTGCTTCAATTTTATAGCAAAATTTTCAAATTCAAATTTCACTGCTATTTTTGCATAAAAAATAGACCAATGCCATGTAACAAAAAGAGTGAAAATTTGAACAAAAGATAAACACAAATTTTTTATTTTTTTTTGTTTCTAATATATCTATAATTTAGTTCACGTACGTTTTGCAGCAAAATCTTGAAAAAAAAATATTACATAGACACTAATAGCAAAAAAAAAAAAGAGTGAGAATTTGAACAAAACATAAACACATAAACTAAACTTTTTTCTTGTCTAATAAATCTAAAATTTTACTTCATTACATTATAAATAGAATATGTAAAACTTTTCTTCAATTTTGCAGTAAAATTTTCAAATACGAATTTCACTGCTATTTTTGCATAAAAAATAGGCCAATGCCATGAAACAAAAAGAGTGATAATTTGAACAAAAGAAAAACATAGAAAATAAAAAAATAAAATTGTTTCTAATATATCTATAATTTACTTCATGTATGTTTTGAAGCAAAATTTTGAAAAGAAAACAATTCACTTCTAGTCTACGGAGTAAATTAGAACAATAATTTGAAGTGAAATTTATAATAGGAAAAAGAATCACAATGAAACGAAACATATAGCCAATAATGAAATTTGTGTACAAAAATATCATATAATCGTTAAAATGCATTTACTACAATAAATATTTTGTATTTTTTCATAAGTATTATGACGTGTATGTAATTTTTAATGAAATTTATTAAAAACAATTTTAATTTTTTTATTATGTTTTATTTTAATGCAAAAGTTAATATTATTTAATATTTTTACTTTTAGCGATTAAATACTATCATCTCTATATTATTTTAGTAAACTGATCACTCTTTCATTGGGGTGAATTGTAAATTTTTTTTAAAAATTTATAAAATAAGAAGAGAAATTTTCACACCAAAGTTAAAAGAATAAATTTTATAAATATATTTAAGAACAGTCACAAAAGTCAATGACGCTGGAATGAAAAAAAGTAAACGACAAGAAGAACCGAATTAAGAAAAAAAAAAAAAGTCGACCACCACCACCACGCGTCGGACTATGATTTCGTAGTGAAAAAAAAAAAGTAAAAGTAAAGGAGGGGAGGAGGATACCGTCACGTGTCGGTGGTGAGTATTAGATACCAACTTCTTCTTCTTATCAATCTTGTTAATAAATAAACAAAAATTAAACCGGCCTCCCAACTTGAGAGACCAACCGTTATTCGTTTTTGCTAACACTCAGCACTCTTTTCTCTCTCTCTCTCTCTAGATGTAGAGAGAGAAGATTGGTGGCTGAAAATATATATATATATATAGATATTAGGTCTGGCTGGGTTAAGGGCAATAGCAAGTAGACTAGGAGGGAATAGGAAAAAGAAAAAGAAGAAGGCGATGAAGGATTGGTGGCAAAAGATGGTTTTTCCTGTTAGAAGAGTTTTGGTTGCTGTTGCTGCCCGTGTTAAAGCTCGCAAGAACGGTCAGTTTCTCTCTCTTTCTCACACCCGCGTCCGTATTATATATATTTATTTTCGTTTTCAAGAATCAAATTTGATATTTGCATATATATATATATATATATGAAAATGAAAATTTAGGATTCATTTGAAGTCCGAGAACGGACGGACAGAACAAGCTAGTATGTAAAATAGTTGGTGTTTGAGAGCCTAAATCGAAGCCTTCTAATTAATCACAGTCGTTTGTACTTTTTTTGTTTTGCTTCAATTCCTCTAAAAGATTGAATTGAAGTTTCTAAGCACAATAATTGCGTACCCTTCAGTCTGTCATTTGGGAAGGATAAAACTCCAGGGTAATTGATCGAGACTTGGTCTTTTAACAGGAAAGAGAACAGAAGATTTGATCGATGACAAATATGAATTAATAAAATGAATACAAGACGAGACGTAGAGTAGAGTAGTTATCTATATAGACATGAAGATAGAAGAACTTTTAGGTTTCTTCAAGGTAATTCTTTACTGCTCATGAACATGTTAATGGAGGGTAATCGTTTTTCTTCGTCTTTTGGCGGTGCATTGGATGCCTTGATAAATTTTTTTTGAGAGTACGTTACTTTTACCCTTTATCTTTTCCAATTACCAAAGGCTTAAGTCCCTAAAAAGAAGTTAGTTTGAAAATGCATTAATAGTTATACATAATTGTGTCGGTTTTTCCACTAATTGTAAGTTTCTTGTGGGTCACAAAGAAGAACGGAAAAAATAGGTTTCTTGAGATGATATACTTGTTTCTGAAAGTGAGTGAGTGAGTGAGTGAGTGAGTCATGCTTCAATATCAATAAATCAATATATGTTTGGACCCATATATATTTATTTAAGCGTTTCAACGCTATTATTATTTTCTTTCTTTATATATAAATAAATATATATATATATATATATGCATACATACATAAATGCACAAACACAACAGCATCATACAAGACTAGAATTTATCCTCTGTGTGCAGGGGCGGTGAGATAAATATATTTTTTAAGGGGAGCTACTTTGGTATAATTTTTGAACATCAAAGAGGGGAAAGTTAGTACAATTTTTTTTCCTCCCAAGTTAAAGAAAGAGACGCTATTTTAGTATTAAATTCAAACTTAAATATTTCGTGTATATTAATATGCTTTAAGGAAATATTTATTACATTCTCTCTTTTTCTTTTCTGTTTTTTTCAATTAAAGGCTACCAATACTTTCGCTTTTATTCCTAACTAGATCGCTCGTGTGTGATGTGGTAGGCTGCAACGCTAAAAATTGATTACTTCCTTAAAATATTATGACTCTCACCGCCAACAACCAAATTATGAGACTACACGTGCCATGTGGCAACTTAAATTGAGCAAGAATATATAGTTATACACACGCACATATCTATATATATAAATCTTAACCAATCAAAAGAAGAAAGGGTACGTGAATTCTTACATCTAGCACATCAATTATTTGCCTTATATATACATACATACATACATACATACATACATACATACATATATATATATTTGTTGGTTTCTAACTAAGTGTTCCCGTATTACATTAAATGTGAGGTTAATCTCAACTCATAGATCTAAGCTTGCCACTGACTTTTAAAAAAATTGTGCATGGAAGAGATCGAACATGAAATATCCCACTAAATAAATCATCCTTTCATAAAAATCCAGCTATGGACAAGCAACAAAAAATATATATACATTTGCGTTGTGTATATTGATTAAGGATAGTGACCAAAAGTTTTAGTCTGTTTTTAATTCATATTATATAAAATATAACAAATACATCATTAAAAATTACATTAATGGTTGGTTATGCATATATATACATTTATCCACTAGGCTAATTTATGTTTACTGATTTTTTATGGTACAACCCAATCAGTTTCTAACATACCCCTCGGCCTCGTTTGGTTTACGGAAGGGAAATCAATTTCTTTGTCTTTTCTATGAGAGTGAAAAATTAAAGTTCATGTCAAATTTCATTTCCTATATTTGGTAAAACATGGAAAGTATTCAAGAAATACCATTTGATTTTCCTTTTGGTGTTTGGTTGATACATGAAAGGAAAGTAAAAATATATCAATATTTCAATAATACATTTATATTTTAAAATAAAAACAACATCATAAATGCTGAGAAATTTGGCAATAACATATTTAAGTTGATGTATTGTTATCCAAATTTTTTTTAATAAATGCTGGAAAATCAGAAAAGAAAATCAATCCCATAAAGTCTAAATGGAATGTTTTCCCCTTTACTTTCCCCTCGATCAGGAAAGTATTTCAAGAATTTGTACTTATCAAACAAATGAAAGTAATAACTTTTCTTTTATGAATCCTCAAATCCGCGAACCAAACGAGGCTTTCAGGTTAGTAGAAGGGAAATGATTAGGTAGGAGGAGGAAAGAAAAATAAAGGAAATTTGATAATCCTCCTTCTTGTACTAGTTAACCTTCTTTTTTCCTTTCCCTACAATTCTAAACTCTACTGGATTTTCCTTTCTTTTCTTTCTCATATCATCAACCCAAAACGACGAGATTTAATGACAATTTAACTGCTAATATATCATTATTATCACTTTAACTATATCATTATGGCATCTTTTGCATATATGTGTAGTCTGAAGCAACTTTAAATACACTCAAGATATGACTATTATGTATCAACAATTCAATTACGTTAGTCATTGCTATTAGTGTTGATTTATGTTCGTTTTTCATTTGGGGTCGAAATCTAATTATTTTAAACAAAATAAAACAGACCACTTACAAATGCATCATTAAAAATTACGCTGATGGTTGGTTATATTATATGTAGTGCGAGTCAGTTAGCCAATGGTAAGGGCTCTCACCCACATCCGGAAGATTATGGGTTCAAGTCACATTGGGGGTGGGATAGGGTGTGGTTATTTTTTTATTTTTTATTTTGTTATGTATTAAAAAGAAGAGACGAGATTTTCATTTTTTAAAATAAAAATATATATATATATATCCACTGGGGTAGTTCCACTCGGAGATATTATGTTTACTGATCGTTTATTTGTTTTTGGTACAACCCAATCGGCATCAGATTAATTCCCTTCAAGTTACCAAGAAAGGGAATTATTAGGTAGGAGGAAAGGATATTAGAGGAATTTTGATAGCCTCCCTCCTCTTGTATTAGTTAAGTAGTTAACCGTCATTTTTCCTTTCCCTACGCAATTCTTTTTTTCCTTTTCTTCTTTTCCGGTACAAACATTATTCTAAACAGATGAGAGATAATGACTCTTAACTACAATACATCATTATTATAACTATATCATTATGGTGTCTTTTTTTTTGTTGTTGTTGTAATCGGAATCTAATAGCTTATAAACAAAACAGACCACTTACATTGATCTCACTGGTTCAGGTGCTGGGCTTTTGAAGCTTCGAGATGACATACAAACGTGTGGGTACGAGGACGTGCAAGTTATGTGGGAAATGCTCAGGCGAACAGAGTCTGAGTTGATATCGCACCGCCCTAAGCGCAAGCAACGCCCCTTCTGGAGGATTTTCATTTGGCAAAACCATAATCCCGCCCCATCCTTCTCTATTAATCAAGCCTAATTAACAAGCACTCTTCCCCTAATACATACTATAATAATCACGTCCTTTTAGCGCATCCTGCAAAAAAGATATGAATTGCATCAGTATCCACGGGCTTGCAGCTAAACAGTTTGCTGATATGGTACAGAACTATTGAAAGTATGTCCATATCCAGTACAATATATATACATATATCAAATTTACCTTCTTTATTGGTATAAAGATCACAATGTGTGAAGTCATTTGTAAATATATCGTGTTTTGAGATTATCAATAACTGAGTTATAAAGTAGAAACTCTCTGTTGAGGATGAGTTATGTTTATTTTGTGTACTTGTGCCAAGCATGTATAAGCCAACAGATGAACTGGTGAATACACTTGTCAAGAAGGATCCCTGTGTAAATAACGAATAAAAAAGAGCTTGACCTGCAAAAAAATTCTTGGATGTAAATACAAATCTAGATCCACTACTCTATGCTAAAGTTGGAAAGGAAGCAGCAAATCTCAGCCACCCATTGTGCCAAATTGAGCTTTTGGTATTGCCTAGCTGTGCATGTGACTTTGTTCAATAGCTCTGAAGTCTATCCATGAAGATAATCTGAACAATGATGAATCTACAGAATATCCCACTTCTAAAGAGGAAATATATATCTATGTTTTAGTTATTGATATAAAGATCAAATTTATTGCCTACAATATATATACATATATCAAATTTACCTTCTTTATTGGTATAAAGATCACAATGTGTGAAGTCATTTGTAACTCAGTTATTGATAATCTGAAAACACGATATATTTACCAATTATTGGTATAAAGATCACAATTAGAAGGTAAATTGTTAGGAGAAGGCAATAAATTTACCTTCTCCTAACAATTAGAAGGAAAACTGCTTTATAACTCAGTTATTGATAATCTCAAAACACGATATATTGTTAGGAGGAAAACTGCTTCAGTTAGCTGTATAAATTTTAGAAGGCAATAAACTACTCCTACTCTTTCCACTAGAGGCTGTCTATCAGTTTTCAGCATTTATTCCCGGATGTTTCAACATGCGCGTCAGGAAACACGATTGTCTCACTTGAGATCTTACATTGTATAAAGAAATAAGAAGGGCGGTAATAATCTGACAAGTTCTAAAAATTATAGTGTGGATCTTAACACAGCACTTTTTATCACATCTTTCAAAAGTCCCTGTATGGAAACAAAGTTGCCGAACGGAAATGAAAAAGAATAATCATATATTATGAAACCTTAAGAACATGAAGATTCAGAAGGACCTGAAACTTTCCTCTCTTGTCAGCATAAAGATAAATAGGTCTTCCAGCATAAGAATTATATGATTGTAGGTTATTATTGACAAGCAAAAGATATAATCTTGACCGAAAGAAGCATTTTCTATAATTTCGAACAAATTGATTACTTATTGGTTGACCATGTAGAGATGTAATCAGGGTTCCCAATTTAAATGGACAGTCAAGAATCAGTGCAATTTGAAAGAAATAAAAAAGAAAAGAAACATCACTGCGAAACTAAAAAAGCTCCCAGGGGAGTATCAGCATCGGAAATGAGAAGAACATGCGTTTCGACAAATTAGAAGAGAAGACAGAAAACAATGAAAACATGAAAAGTAAATGGCAGCACTCCAATCCTGCTGAAGATCAGATACCGAAAGTCCCACAAAGCTCCCGCTGTATGTTTGACATATTATACTCCAACTCACCAAGCATACAAGTTAAATTGCAAGAAAAGGAAATATTTGTAAATCGACCAGCCAATGGAAGAATAAATTTAACTGCTACCTTGCGAAAAAATCGAGAGTGCAAGAGTAATCAACTGGCAAACCCAAATGGCTTGTTGTTGAAAACACTCGCACAAGTACGCTTCCATCATGCAGTTTTCTACTTTTTTCACTGAATAAATTATTCCTGCAAAACTGTTCTATATTTCCTAATTGACACTTAAGTTACATAGAAAGCGGAAGGGAGACTTATACGAATCATGCAACAGTGAAACCAAATAGGGGCAGTCTTTTCTTCATGTCCCTTTTAATTGGTTGTTGATAAACGTGGTGTTTCTGAACAAGGAGAAGCTATTTAGAAATAGAAAGCAATGTCTTTTGGACCATCCTGTTCCAATATTCGCACAGGGGCCAGTATTCGAGGTGAAAAAGTTTGGTCCTAGTTTTATTCCTCAAATGCATGTGTACATATTTTCTCCAGCAGTAGGGGCCAATATTCTCCAAGCTGCTTTAGATTCAACTCCATTGCAACCCTGAAATCTAGCAAGGATATTGGGCAATTGGATCTATGTTCTTGCATAATTTCCAAGGGCCTGCTGGTACTTTGCATCTGATGATGATGATGACCTGGTCGGAAACCATTAATAAGCTTCACTCCATGCTTTTGGGTAATGTTCTTCGGCTCATTATACGATCTTGCCCCTACAAGTTCAACACAAGACCTAATTAAACATTTCAAGTAAGCATCCAACCTGTTGTTCACCGCATTGGCACAGTCCATTAACACACCTTCAAGGCTCTGTGCTGCAGCAATCTGCTCCATCTGTTCCCTCAGTGTTATACTATCCAACAACCCACCACTAATGAAAGAGCTAGCACATCTGCTACTACTTGCCAAAGGTAATGCCCTGTAGGACCAACGTGCCCTAGGGGCACAAATTGGAATCCCAAGAGGAGCATGGAGTAGACTCCTTGCAAAAACCTCTTTCCCATCTTCTCTAACTAACAATTCATTATGGTCCTTTCTATGTAAAGAAACTGGACGGCCTGGGGATCTCTGTATAACTGGGAATTTAGCAGGGTGGTCACCATTACCAAGAAACTCCCCTTTGTTCTCTCCTTGCTGCGTTAGTCCTTGATAATGCTGCACCGGGCTGTGATTGTTTGCTGGACTTGAATACCCATTGTACGAAACAACATTAAAATTACCAGAATGTGTGATTGATGATTGTTGAGAAGCAAAGTTTGTTTTGCCATTCAGTTCAAGTACATTGCGATGATCCTTATGGACCTGAACCTTCCAATCACGAATACCGGTACTGTTCCTTTGGGGCAATAATGGTAGAATATCGCCATTTAATAAATACGATGGACGTGGGGCCCGCTTTATAGTAGGATGGGACCCATTTTGCCGGGACCTATCACTTGGGGGTGGCATTTTTGCAGTACAAGCATTTTTAAGAATGGAAGAAATGAACTCATTGTGCAATGGAATATTCACCCTCCCGACAATCCTCAGAGAAAGCTTACTGAACTCAATCTTGTTTAGCTTCAAACTCAAGAATCTATTTAAGTAATTGAAATATTCCTTGGACCTATCCTGTCCGAGTTTCCAGACCATCTGAGCTTTTAATTCAGCAAGATTGGTCCGTGAATGTTGATGTGGCGGTTGCATTTGTCGTACAATAAATGAATAAGCAATTGTACTGCTCCAGA